>JAHLJS010000005.1:14774904-15182470 GCA_038502445.1 Eremochloa ophiuroides | reverse complement strand
TCACTCCCTCAAAGGAAATGTCACCCTTGGCAACGTGATCTCTAAGGAAGTGATGACGGATGTCAATGTGCTTTGTGCGGGAGTGTTGAACCGGGTTATTTGCAAGTTTTACCGCACTTTCGTTGTCACACAACAAAGGCACCCTTTTTAAGTTGATTCCATAATCAAGCAGGGTTTGTTTCATATAAAGAATTTGTGCACAACAAGCACCCACGGCAATGTATTCCGCTTCGGTTGTTGACAAGGCAACACTATTTTGTTTCTTGGAGGACCAAGAAACTAGTGATCTTCCAAGCAAATGGCACCCTCCGGATGTGCTTTTCCGGTCAATCTTGCAACCGGCATAATCTGAATCGGAATAGCCGACAAGAGTAAAGTTAGCTCCTTTGGGATACCAAAGGCCAATGCTCGGGGTGTGCTTTATGTACCTAAGAATTCTTTTTACCGCAACTAAGTGAGGTTCCTTAGGATTGGCTTGAAAGCGTGCACACATACACACACTAAACATGATGTCGGGCCTAGATGCGGTCAAATACAACAAACTACCGATCATAGAACGATAGAGAGTTTGGTCAACCGATTTACCTCCCTCATCAAGGTCGAGATGTCCATTGGTAGGGCATGGGGGTCTTGATGGACTTGCATTCTTCCATCTTGAAGCGCTTGAGGAGGTCCTTCGTGTACTTCTCTTGCGACACGAACGTCCCCTCCCTCATTTGCTTGACTTGAAAGCCGAGGAAGAATGTGAGCTCACCAATCATGGACATCTCAAACTCCTTGGACATCATATCACCAAATTCCTTGCAAAAATCTTCATTAGTCGAACCAAAGATAATATCATCAACATAAACTTGACAAATGAAGATGTGCCCTTTGTGCTTCTTGGTGAATAGTGTGGTGTCAACCAAGCCGATTTTGAAGCCCTTGTTGATGAGGAAGTCACAGAGGCGCTCATACCAAGCCCATGGGGCTTGCTTCAAGCCATATAGCGCCTTGGACAACCTGTAAACATAGTTTGGATATCTAGGGTCTTCAAAACCAGGTGGTTGCGAAACATAGACAAGTTCATTTATGAAGCCATTTAAAAATGCACTTTTCACATCCATTTGAAAGAGTTTTAGATTGTGATTAGATGCATATGCAAGTAGGATACGAATGGCCTCTAATCTTGCCACGGGGGCAAAGGTCTCCCCAAAATCCAAGCCTTCAACTTGGGAGAATCCTTTTGCCACGAGCCTTGCCTTGTTTCTCACAATGTTGCCCTTGTCGTCTTGTTTGTTGCGGAACACCCACTTGGTGCCTATGACTCTTGCTCCTTTTGGCTTCTCTTCAAGTGTCCAAACTTGATTGCGGGTGAAGTTGTTGAGTTCTTCATGCATGGCATTCACCCAATCCGGATCTTGAAGAGCTTCCTCTATGCTAGTAGGCTCAATACAAGAGACAAACGAGTGATGTTCAATGAATTGAGCATGCCTTTGTGAGCGAGTCATTACCCCCCTTGAAGGACTTCCTATTATGAGATCTTGAGGATGTGCTTGTAGGAGTGGAGTAGTTCTTCTATCAACCACTTGAAGAGGAGGTTGTGGAGCATCAACATCTTGTGCTTGTGCCTCAATTTCTTCTTGTGTGATGCGGGCGTCTTCATGTGGATCCACCCCATCTTTATCTTCATCATCTT
This sequence comes from Eremochloa ophiuroides, assembly GCA_038502445.1. Classification (NCBI taxonomy): domain Eukaryota; kingdom Viridiplantae; phylum Streptophyta; class Magnoliopsida; order Poales; family Poaceae; genus Eremochloa; species Eremochloa ophiuroides. The sequence goes on along the minus strand of JAHLJS010000005.1, from coordinate 15,180,792 downwards.
GAGGCACATTTGATGAAGATGGTTGATCGATCACTTGCACATCATCACCATCATCTTCATCATCTTTTGGCTTGATGTCTCCGGTTGGCATATTCTTCATGGCCTTCCTCAAAGGTTCATCACCTACATCATCAAGATTCTCATGCTCTCCTTGAGAGCCGTTAGATTCATCGAACTCCACATCATATGTTTCTTCAACAAGGCCGGTGGCATTGTTGAATACTCTATATGCTTTGGACTTCAATGAGTAACCAACAAGAAAACCAATATCACAACGTCTTTGAAACTTCCCTAGGTGTTGCCGCTTCTTGTAGATGTAGCATTTGCAACCAAACACCCGAAAGTAGGAGACGTCCGGCTTCTTGCCAATGAGTAGCTCATAGGGGGTTTTCTTTAGCAACCGGTGAGGGAATAGGCGGTTGGATGCATAGCATGCGGTGTTGATTGCCTCCGCCCAAAACCTCTCCGGTGTGTTGTACTCATCAAGCATAGTCCTTGCAAGGGTGATCAACGTCCGGTTCTTCCTTTCAACTACACCATTTTGTTGAGGGGTATAGGTGGATGAGACTTCATGCTTGATCCCAACTTTATCACAATATACTTCAATGTTTGTGTTGTCAAACTCTTTTCCATTGTCACTTCTAATCTTCTTGATCTTCACTTCAAATTCATTTTGTGCTCTCTTGGCAAACTTCTTGAAAGATTGGGCTACTTCGGTCTTGTCATGAAGAAAGAACACCCAAGTATATCTTGAAAAGTCATAAACAATCACTAAGCAATAGAGCTTGCCACCAATGCTTGCATAAGTTGTTGGCCCAAATAAGTCCATGTGAAGTAGCTCTAATGGTCTTGAAGTTGACACAAATGCCTTGGATGGATGTGTATTTGCCACTTGCTTCCCGGCTTGGCAAGCACTACATAATTTGTTCTTCTCAAATACAACATCTTTTAATCCTCTCACCATTTCCTTCTTCAATAACTTCTTGAGTGTGCTCATCCCAACATGTGCAAGCCTTCTATGCCAAAGCCACCCAAGAGATTGCTTGGTGAAAAGACAAGTCTTCAAATTTGCATCTTCCGAGTTGAAGTCCACTAGATAGAGATGATTGTACCGAGAGCCCTTGAATATCACTTCATTATCATCTTTCTTGGAGACAACCACTTCTTCACTTGTAAATAGGCATTGGAAGCCAAGATCACACAATTGACCAACGGATAGCAAGTTGAAGCTCAAAGAAGCAACTAGAAGCACATTTGAAATGGAATGATCATTAGATATAGCCACTTTGCCAAGCCCTTACACTTTGCTCTTGGAATTATCACCAAATGTTATCTTTCCTTGGTCTTCTACATTCTCTTCAAGGGAGGTGAACATACGAGCATCACCGGTCATATGTTGAGTGCATCCACTATCAATTACCCAATGAGAGCCACCGGTCTTGTAGTTCACCTACACACAACAAATCAAGCTTGATGTTTAGGAACCCATACTTGAGAAGGGCTCCGGACTTTCTCAACCAAAGCTTTTGCCACCCATAGTTGCCTTAGGCCTATTCTTGTTAGGGGGTCCTAGGAACATGACTTTCACTTTGCCCTTAGAATCTTTCCTTAGCATGTAATGAGCATCAAAGGCAAAAGGCCTAGCATGCTTGGGCAAAGGTTGTGGTGGCGGTGTCTTGCACTCATGAGCAAAATGACCTTCTTGACCACATTCAAAGCATCTCTTTGGCTTGGGCTTGGGCTTGTTCTTTGCTTTGTTGAGACGATTTTGAGCTCTAATATTTTGCACCTTCTCACCCATGTATCCAATCCCACTTCTATCAAATTTCATCACGGTGTTCATGAGGAGATCACTTTGGAGATATTGACCTCTTGTGAATTTTTGCAAGCCCACAGTGAGATGGCTCTTTTCTTACTTCAACTTCTTGTTCTCTTCCAATAAGCTTGCAAGGTGACACTTCTCATTCTTGAGAATCTTGTTTTCTTTTCTAAGCACTTCAACTTCATCATCTTGTTGCACCGCTTCAATGACAATGGTATTTGTGGTTGATTGCTTCTCAAGCTCTTTCTTCAAGTTGTCATTTTCAATCTTGAGCTTCAAATAGTCATCATGACAATCGGCCACCACCACTTCCTTGCCTTTGCTACTACTACCTTGCTCAATGATCTCATCAATCAAGTTATCACATGATATAGCTATGTCACACTTAACAACATGGTTAGGAGCATCATGTGTTTCATTGGAAAGCAAGTCATAGGCCATAGCAAGGTTGTCATGATTCACTTTCACTTGATTATAGTCCTCTTTTAGCTTGTTGTAGCTAGTGGTGAGCTCAATGTGTATCCTCTCAAGTTTATCATGTTTTTCTTTGAGCTCTTTTATGTTGGCTTTGAGCTCCTTAACCTTGGATGACACATTTTGATTTTCAACTCTAAGCTCATCACTAGCTTTAGTGAATTGTTCATTTTGAGCTAAAAGGTTTCCATTCTCAAGTTTTAAGTTTTCATTTTTCCTTGTTAGCTTTCTTATAACTTTGGTATAGTCATTTAGCAAGCTAGCAAGTTCATCATAGGTGGGTGAATCATACTCATTGTCACTATCACTACTCTCATCATCACTTTGTACCTTCTTGTCCTTAGCCATAAGGAAAAGGTGTGTTGGAGATGAGGGCGGTGATGGCGGTGGAGGAAGTGAGGTCCCAATCACAAGAGCGGCCACCTTCTCCTTTTCATCATCACTTTCTTCACCGGATGAGCCACTAGAAGATTCAATGTCGGTGAGCCAATCACCAACAATGTAAGCTTTGCCACTCTTCTTGCTTTTGTGAAATTGCTTTTTCTTGAATTCTTTCTTCTTGAATGGCTTGGCCTTCTTCTTCTCATCATCACTCTCATCACTAGAGTCTTGCCTTTTGCCCTTGTTCTTGTTCTTGAATTTGTCTTTCTTGGGCTTTAAGCATTGATGAGCAAGATGCCCAAGCTCTCCACAATTGTAGCAATCCATCTCGGAGATGGGCTTTCTCTTGCTACTAGTGAAGAACTTCTTCTTGTTGGAATCAAATTTGATTCCCTTGTTGTTGAGCTTCTTGAGCATCTTGGTGGTCTTCCTCACCATGAGAGCGATCTCCACATCATCATCATCATCATCACTTGTGGAGTCAAGAGAAGAGTACTTTGCTAGAGCTTTGCCTTTCTTGTCGGCCTTGAGGGCCAAGTCTTTCTTCTCTTCTTTCTTGGATGATGATCCATCTTGAGGAGTGATCTTCATGTACATCTCATGAGCATTGATCTTCCCCAATATTTGGGTGGGGGTTGCATTTGAGAGATCCGTTTGATGAAGTACGGTTACAATGTGACCATACTTCTCAATTGGAAGAGCATTGAGGATTCTCCTTGCAACCTCGGCGGGTGAGATTTGAGTGAGTCCAAGGCCATTTACTTCTTCTACAATGATATTCAAGCGAGAATACATGTCATTAGCACTTTCATTGGATAGCATTTTGAAAGAATTGAGCTTGTCAATGATAAGATAATATCGTTCCTCTCGCTCATTCTTAGTTCCCTCATGGAGCGCACAAATATCCGACCATAGTGCATGGGCGTTTTTGTGGTTCCTCACACGGTTGAACACCTCTTTGCTAAGACCTCTAAATATGATGTTTCGAGCCTTAGCATTCCACTTCTCGTGCTCTTCCTCAACGGGTGTGAGGGTTGCGCCGGGTTTGGGAGTAGGGTACCCTTGTGTGGCGGCTTTGTAAACACCAAGGTCCACCGCCTCAAGGTATGCCTCCATACGAATTTTCCAATAAGGAAAATCGTTACCGTCAAAGACGGGAGGGGGACCATCGTGACCACCGGACATCCTTCCTCTTGGCGGTTAAGCCAAATTAATGAGCAACAAGGCTCCGATACTAATTGAAAGGATCAAGGATGTCCAAGAGGGGGGGTGAATTGGGCAACTAATAATTTTTCGAAACACAATTCAACCTATCGCAATTTGCCCAATGTCACCCCACAAGTTCTTGTGACAATTCTATTCCTAAAACAAGTTATGCAACCTAGAGCCAAGTCCTATCACAAGTATGCTACTCTAGGAAAGTAGTGAACACAAAGGAAATGCGGGTATATAAAGGGTTAGAAAGACAAATCCGATTTTTCCCGAGGTATCGAAGAGTCGGCACTCCCCACTAGTCCTCGTTGGAGCACCCGCGCAAGGGTGTAGCTCCCCCTTGATCTTCGCAAAGACCAAGTGCTCTCTACGGGCTGTCCTTTGCCACTCCGGCGCGGTGGATCGCCCACAACCGCTCACAACTTCGACTTGGGCCGCCCACAAGCTCTCCAAGCGGTCACCAAGCCACCGATCGCCACCAAACCGTCTAGGTGATGCCGATCACCAAGAGTAACAAGCTTAGACTCTCACTTGACCAAGAACAAGGCCAAAGAGGGTGATGGATGCACACAAGTCACTCTTGATCTCTCTAGGGAAGAAGCTCACAAGCAATGGAGTTCACACTAATCTCCCTAGGGCTCTTGCTCTCTCACAAGATCAACAATGGTTCCTTCAGCTGTTAGAAATGGCAAGAGAGATAGAATGGAGGCTTTGGTGGAGTATAAATACTCACCCTCTCCAAAACTAGCCGTTTCTCACTTTCCTGCGAACCGTCGGACTCTGCCGAGGCTCGACCGTCGGACTAATTTCCACGGTCCGACTCTCACACAACCACTGTGCCCAGAACTGTGACAGAGGAGCGTCGGACCGAACTCGATGGTCCGACGCTCCTCAGTCCGACGCTTCTGCCTGCGGGCACAGTGCCTTTCAACGGCTAGTACACGGAGCAATGGTCCGACGCACACCGTCGGACCCAGTCCGACGCTCAAACTCGCTCTGGGAACCTCTCTGGAAGCGTCGGACGCTAACAGATATTAGTCCGACGCTCCCACTCGCGACGGTCCGACGCTCGCTCAAGTACCCAGAGGCACCGTCGGACTCTGGCCAATGGTTCGACGCCCATCCGGCCAGGGTCCGACGCTCCCTGGCACGCTGAAACTCGTCCAGGGGCTGCCACGTGTCGTCGGACTCTAGCTATTGGTCCGACGCCCATACTAGTTAGAGTCCGACGCCTCTAATTCGATCAAAACTTCGCCGAATCGAAAACTTTCCAAAACGAAGTTTGATCCTCTCTCTCTCAGGAGTAACCCTGGGCTGTCTAGAGCTATGTTGGACAAGTGTGCATCACATCTACACTCTCTAATCTTGCTCTAAGTCAAGCTACCCATCCAAACCCCTCTTAATAGTACGGTCAAGGAGAAAAAACAAAACCTAAGACTACGCCAAGTGTCTCTCAACTCCAAACGACACTTAGCACTAGCTTATCACCGTCTTGTCTTTCATCCTTTGAAAACCGAATCGATTTCCATCGCTAGGGGCTTGAACCTATATGTTATTATGACCTAACCTCTAGGTTATCCTGCAAAACACACGTTAGTCATAATAATCGTCTTGTTGTCATTAATCACCGAAACCACTAGGGCCTAGATGCTTCAGAGCATATTGGTATGTATCTGGCTCAGTTAGGAGAAGGTAGTGCTCATGATTACATGAAAATTAGATGTTTTCCTTTATCTTTGTCTGGTACAGCATTTGCATGGTTTTCCTCATTGCCACCATATTCAATTAGTACTTGGAATGATTTGGAGGAAAAATTTCATAACTATTTCTTTACTGGTGTTCAAGAAACTAAACTGTCACATCTCACATCGGTTCGTCAAGGGCGTGATTCCATACTTGATTATGCTAAACGTTTTAGGGACGTTAAGAACCGATGCTTTAATTTGAATATTTCTGATAGAAATTTGGCAGATTTATTTCTTAACGGTATGAACTCTAATATTAGAGAGAAATTGGAGCACTATGAATTCTATAGCATTAATCAATTATTGCAAAAGGTTATTGCTGTAGAATCTCGTTTAGCAAGTGAATCCAAGAAATCTTATCGGACCCATGTGTTGGAATGCTCTGACAACGAGGACGATGAGAATTTGGAGTGTAACTCTGCTGAATTTGTTTGGTCTCCAAATAAAAAAGGAATTTCTTGCCCATCTCTGAAACCGATTTCTAAAAATCGGCAGGATGAAATTAAATTTACTTTTGATGTTTCTAAATGTGATCGGATCTTTGATGAATTGTTTAGAACCGGTAACATTAGAATTACTCATACCTTGCCGTCTAGTGAAGAATTGAAAAAACGGGCGTATTGCAAATTTCATAATTCTTCTAGTCATGCTACTAATGATTGCAACTATTTTCGTCGACAGATACAATCGGCCCTCAACGAAGGACGATTGAACTTAGCTGAGATGATGGTTGACAAAGTGCCTTTTCCGATGAATGTCATCGAGAAAGGGGAGCCCACTATTTTGATTCGTCCAGAGCAAGCTGACACCACGCAAGGCAAGAACGTGATTATCGGCGAACCACGGGAGGCACCGAAACAAGTTTCGGGGCGTCAAGTGGTGCTTGAGATGGACGAAGACGGCAAGACCAAATTGAAGATCTCTGCAGGGTCATCGCAGTACTTATCTCGGCAGCGGTGCTGGGAGGCCACGACGGCATAGCAGAGGCCAGCCAGGCCGGTTCCAGGAACCGGCCCAGCCGGGAACACGGCCCAGCCGGCTACAGAAGCCGGCCAGGCCGGTTCTGGCCGGGTACAGTAGCCGGCTCGGCCGGTTTTGTCGGGGGTGGCGGCTCTTCTTCCTCTGCTGCTCCCAGGACTGCCAGCGCTGGTGGTGCCCACGTGATCAGGACGTTCGTCCCAAAGCGTCCAGAAATTGGCACTTGGAAGACGAACGCAAGTTCAAACAAGGGGAAGTTCATTCCAAAGAAGCTTTGCACGTTTGACCGCCTCATGGAAAAGTACCGGTAAGAAAAGGCCGATTCACAGAATCGGCCCATAAAAAAAAAGAGAGGCTACACCGCCAAATCGAGATGAGCAACCAAAGAAGATGACGGTGGCTCCGGCAGCGTCTCCGGCGCAGGAGGTTGCTCGCCCTCGCGTCTCTCGTTGGGGTCCCCCACCTCCACCTCAGCCGCATTGGGGCCCCAACGGGGTGTTCGTGCCGTATCCCTTCCTCATGCAGCAGCAGCCGATGGACGGAGCGTCTTCATCATCGGTGTTTAGCCGATTGGGCTACGGCGGCCAAGGAGCGTCGCTCCCGCCGCCGCCAGCGAGGTTGGTGATTGGTGATGGAAGAGAGAAGGCTCCACCACGACAAGTCTATGTGCCTAAGAGGGTCGTAGAGTCTCCCATTGTTCCTATTGCTCCTACTGCACCGCCGCTGAAGGAGGCACCTTCGGCAACAATTCTTATCGGCTCTCAAGAGGTGCCTATCGTTGACAACGACGAGCCGATGAGAATTGAGGAGCCATCATCCACCGCTCCGGAGGTCGCCGCTAAGGTTGTGGAGAAGAAGCCGATTGATCCAAAATATTTGCAACCGAAGTGGTGCCCGCCGGGATTGACCAAGACGCAGCGGCGGAAGTTACAGTGAGCGCGCCAAACTCAGCAAAAGCGGGAGAAGCTGGAAAAAATGAGAGAGAAGATCTTCAATGCTGCACACCCAATTTTTTCGTAAACTCAGAAAGGAAGTGATCCGGCGTGCTTCGCAAAATCTGCAGAGAAGGTTGCCAGGCAGAGAGATCTGCCAGATGCGAAGTCTGCACAGGTTGCAGAAACCGGCCAGGCCGGATCAGAGCCGGCCCAACCGGGTTTCCCAGGAACCGGCCAGGCCGGGTCAGAGCCGGCCAGGCCGGGTTTTGCGGCTTCGTCTCCCGCCGCCGCCGACGCCGGTTCACTGGAATCGGCTGTCGTTGCTGTTTCTTCTATTGTTGCAGGTTCTGGTGATGCAGAAGATGAGGAGATGGTCGATTATGAGCCGACGCCGCCGCGCGCCGAACTTAGTGTCGTTTACCTGTCTTTCGATTACTATGTAATCGATGAAGATGAAGGTTCGGCGACGGCTCAGTTTTGCTTCGCCGCCGAGGATGCCGTCTTCAAGAAGCCGGAGGATTCCGTCAACCACCTTCGGCCGCTCCATATCAAGGGGCTTATCAACGGCACGCCGGTTCATCATATGTTGGTGGATAGCGGCGCGATTGTCAATCTAATGCCGCATTCGCTCTACAAGAAGCTCGGCGGCACCGAGGTGGAGCTAGTGAAGACCAACATGACGATCACCGGAGTTGGAGGCGGCGAGCCAATTCCAGCTTTGGACGTAGTGACGATGGAGTTGACCGTCGGCAGCAAAACGTTGGCAACCGCATTCTTCGTCGCCGAGGTACAAGGTAGCTATAATCTCATCCTTGGTCGCGATTGGATTCATGCCAATCGTTGCGTTCCATCCAGTTTGTACCAGACTTTAATTCAATGGGTGGGGGATCAAGTTGGGTTATTCATGCTGATTCATCGGCCTCCATTGCTACGGCCAATGCTCCTTCGCTCGGGGGGCACGATGGTATTGCTTGCTTATCTGCTCATGACTTGTCTGGCGTTAAGTTTATTAGCGTCACTAAGGAAGGATTTGTGCCTGTGTCATTGAAGCCGATTGATAATCGGCTCAATATCATCGTGTAATTAATTTTTTGCAATGGATGCTAATGTTGAATGGTTGAAACATCGTGTGGATTAATATCGGGCTTCTATGACCGATGTCTGTGAAACAATTGATGATTTTGATGAGCTCAATAAGTTGGGCCAAGGTTTCACGTTGGCCGACTGATTGGAAGAAATTGACATTGGGGATGGTTCTACACCAAGGCCGACGTTCATTAATAAAAATTTGAAAGCCGATTATAAAGTTGAATTAATCACGCTTTTAAAAGAATATGCTGATTGTTCTGCATGGAGCTATAATGAGATGCCCGGATTGAGCCGAGAGCTTGTTGAGCATCGGCTTCCCATTAAGCCTGGATTCCGGCCTCATAAGCAACGTCCTCACTTCTTTCATGCTAAAATTTACGACCGCATTAAAGAAGAAAAATCGGTTGTTGGAAGCAGGATTTATTCGCCCATGCAGGTATGCGGAGTGGATCTCTAATATTGTGCCCGTTGAAAAGAAAGGATCAGGCAAGATTAGAGTTTGCATTGATTTTAGAGATTTGAATAGAGCCACTCCAAAAGATGAATATCCTATGCCTATTGCCGATATGCTTATTAATGATGTTTCAGGACATAAAATTCTTAACTTTCTTGATGGTAAAGCTGGTTACAATCAAATATTTATGGCCGAAGAGGACACGTCTAAAATGGCCTTTGTTTGTCCTGGGTTTGTTGGATTATTTGAGTGGATTGTCATGACATTTGGATTAAAAAATGTCGGTGCTACCTATCAACGTGCTATGAACTTAATCTTTCATGATTTAATTGGCGTGGTCATGGAAGTATATATTGATGATATTGTGATCAAATCGGCTACCAATAATTCTCACTTGGCCGATTTGCGTCTTGCTTTTAAGAGGATGCGCCGGTATGGTTTAAAGATTAATCCGCTTAAATGTGCTTTTGGTGTATCGGCGGGCAAGTTCTTGGGATTTATTATTCATGAGAAGGGCATAAAAGTTGATCCCAAGAGAATAGAGTGTATCAAGCAAGTTCAGGCGCCTGCATGTAAAAAAGACTTACAAAAGTTTTTAGAAAAGGTGAACTACTTGAGAAGATTTATTGCTAACTTGTCCGGGAAAGTTATTCCTTTCACCCCCATATTGAGATTGAAAGATGAGAGTGAGTTTGCTTGGGGGCAAAGCAACAAGTGGCATTTGAGAAGATCAATGAATACTTGTCGAAGCCACCGGTTCTTCGTGCTCCAAGGAGAGGAGTTCCTTTTAAATTATATATTGCTACCGAAGAAAAAATAATTGGTGCAGTTTTGACTCAAGAGGATGATGGCAAGGAGTATGTTATTGCTTATATTGGTCGTCGTCTTCTTGATCCCGAGACAAGGTATGCCCATATTGAAAAATTATGCTTATCATTATACTTTACTTGTACTAAGATGAGACATTACTTGTTAGCTAGTACATGCATTGTTACTTGCCAGGCCGATGTAATTAAACATATGTTATATCGGCCAATCCTTAGTGGAAGGATCGGTAAATGGGCATATGCATTGGTTGAATATGACTTGACTTTTGAGCCTTTGAGAGCCATGAAAGATCAAGTTCTTGCTGATTTTATTGTTGAGCATGCAATTGATTTAGGAGATGAGATCAATTACATAACTTTTACTCCATGAAAACTTTATTTTGATGGATCGGTTTGCAAATAAGGCCAAGGTGTTGGTATTGTTATTATTTCAGCACATGGTGCTGAGATGGATGTGTCAAACCAATTAGAAAATTATTGCAATAATAATCAAGCCGAATATTTAGCTCTTTATTGCGGCTTGGAGATGTTGAATTCCATGGGAGTAAAACATGTTGAGGCTTATGGTGATTCTTTATTAGTGGTGCAACAAGTTTCTGATGAATGCCAATGTTTAGGGGAATCACTTAATGCTCATCTTGATACTTGTCTTGATTTAATTGCATCTTTTGCCGAATTTAAAATTCGGCACATACCGAGACATGAAAATTCAAGAGCCAACATATTAGCTCAGCGAGCATCAGGCTTTGATGTCGGTGGGCGTAAAGATTTAAAGCCGGTGCAAAGCATCTTTTCTGGTTTCTGTGCAGGCACGTGGAAACCGGCCCAGCCGGGTCTAGGAGCCGGCCAGGCCGGCTCTGGACCAAACCCGGCCAAGCCGGGTACAGAAGGCGGCCAGGCCGGTTCTGGCCAGGATCCGACCAGGCCGGGTATTGAAGCCGGCTCGGCCGGATATTGCGGCTTTGATCCAAATCGGCCAGAATTGTGCCAAGTTGATGGGCAGGCCGATTTGGAGGATTCGAGGACTCCCTTATTAAATTTTCTGCGAGATCCCAGCACTAAAGCCGATAAAAGTATTCGGCGGATTGCGTTTAAGTTCACTTTGCATAATGATGAGCTTTATCGGAGGACCGCCGATGATTTGTTGCTCAAGTGCTTGGGACCTGATGAAGCTAAAGTGGCTATGGGGGAAGTCCATGAAGGTGTTTGTGGTACGCATCAATCGGCCCTTAAGATGAAATGGCTTTTGAGAAGGGCTGGTTTTTATTGGCCTACTATGATAGCCGATTGTTTTCGCTACTACAAAGGATGTGAGGAGTGCCAACAGTTTGGTAATATTCAGTTGGTGCCTGCTGCAATGCTTCATCCTATAATCAAACCGTGGCCTTTTCGTGGTTGGGGACTAGACTTCATTGGCCAAATTCATCCCCCTTCGTCAAAGGGTCATTGCTTCGTGTTGGTGGCCACAGATTATTTTACTAAGTGGACCGAAACGGTGCCTTTGAAGAATATGACACATAAGGAGGTGATTGAGTTTGTGACTGAGCATATTATTCATAGATTCGGCATTCCTCAGACTTTGTCTACAGATCAGGGGAAATCTTTCATATCAAGAGAGGTGCGAGAGTTTGCCGAATCATATAAGATTAAGTTGCTCAATTCATCTCCATACTATGCTCAAGTCAATGGCCAGGCTGAGTCTAGTAACAAGACCTTGATTAAGCTTATCAAGAAGAAGATAGAGGATAATCCAAGAAGGTGGCACGAGGTATTATCAGAGGCTCTGTGGGCTCATCGTATATCTCGTCATGGTGCTACAAAAGTTACTCCTTTTGAGCTAGTGTATGGACAAGAGGCTGTGTTACCCGTCGAGGTGAATTTAAATGCATATCGGCTCGCTAAGCAAAATGACTTGTTTGCCGTTATGTATCATGATTTGATAATGGATAATATTGACGAGGTGACTGACAAAAGATTAGCAGCTCTAAAGGAGATGGGAAAGGAAAAGGTCCGAGTTACTAGAGCTTATAACAAGAAAGTGAAGATCAAGTCGTTCCAAGTTGGGGAATTGGTGTGGAAGACTATACTACCAATTGGAACAAAGAGCAATAAGTTCGGCAAGTGGTCGTCTAGTTGGAAAGGTCCTTACAAAGTGATCAAGGTGATATTCGGAAATTCATATATGCTAGAGACGTTGCAAGGTGATCGTCTCTCAAGGGCAATTAACGGGAGGTATTTGAAAAAATACTTTCCAAGTGTTTGGCAAGAAGCCTAAAAGCTCTCCAAGCAATGGCCGATACATGTATCGCCCTTAGAACAAATATGGCCGATGTATGCATCGCCCTTAGTCACTAAACAGCCATTGGATTAAGTATCGTTGCTGCTTAGTTATTTGTTTTCAGGTTCATATGCAGAGAATTCGCCTGAAAACAGGGGCATATGTTTACACCCGAATCTGTGCTGGCTGGCGAAACTGGTCTGGCCGGGTTTGGCCCCTGCACCGACTTTTGGCAGGCTGCCACGTGGCGCCCCGAGAGGCCCCGTAAAACCCGGCTTGGCCGGGTTTGGCAGAGTCCGAGCCGATTAATAGATCTAATCGGTTTTTGGTAGTTTTTGGATGTGGGAAACTTGGAGACTTGCCTAGATACGTGTTTCCTCTGGGATAAGACCACCCCCCTCTATATATATGAGAGGATCATGGCCGATTGAGATCTTAACCATCCAATCGTCAAAACACATCTACCAAGTAGATTCTCGCGGTGGTTCATCTCTATCCTGCTGTTCGGCTCGACTCTCCGCAAGTTTAGTTGGCGTTTTAGGTGATCTCCGCGATTCCTAGGGCAACCTCTACATGCATCTCTCCGACGGATCTTTCCGAGGGGTGTTCGGGAGTTTCCGGCGAAGGACGGGCGCTACATCGACCACCAAACGTCCTCTGCTGCTGAAGACGGTCGTCCCGACGACCAGAAGACCGAAGCCCTAGCTTCCTCGGCGAACCCGAGGAAACCGGCCCAGCCGACTATCAAAGTCGGCCAGGCCGGGTAGGCGGCTCGGCCAGGTTCTGAAACCGGCCAGGCCGGGTTTCGCGGGTGTGCTGCTCCGTGCTGTTTCGTTTCGTACGCGACTGTGCGATCTAGCACCTTGCTGTGTGTTGTCCCGTTTCGGCGTCAACACACTTGCTTGTTCCCTGGTGAATAGTCGAGATAGTCAAATTCTTTTTAGCCTTGTTCTATTATGCAGCCGGCCTACTGAAGAGGAATAACAATGCTAAGAAGAATTGGCTATACCCATGGCCTGCCTGAATGGATTGAACTTGAACTGTTCATTTGCTGCAGGAATAAGGAAAAGCTCACACCTTCCAAATAAGACCTAGGAATGGTAGTTATTATTATTGCACCTGTTATTACATGACCAGTTACAGATATGTTCGTTCAGTGTAAGATATCAGACTAGCTACGGGTTCAAGTCATTTCCTTTTGGTGGTAAAATATCAGACGAGCTAGGTATGACAGATTAACACAACTGGAATAAAAAATGCTGAAGGTGGAACAATTAGTGTAAAGTTGTCACAGGAGGAGCTGCACATCACTCAGCTCGGTTATTCCTCTTCAGTAGCTTAGTAATGGTTGAGTTAGACGTGTCTCGTTCACCATGGGGCATTTTTCGTCGTGAATTCAACGTCTTCCCTTTAGTAGGTTTGGTATCAACGCGATTCGATGCATAAGCTTCTCCCATCCTCTTTCTACACTCTTTGCTTGCAGTCTCATGATCAACCACTGTAAAACCATAACCGATGCAAAACATAAACTAATTATCAGTATCCATAAAGACGGAGAAGCCTTCTTTACCATAGCGCCCTTCATTTTTACCTGGTTTTGGGTAGTCTTTGCCAATAATACAATTGGCTTTCTTCTGGATGCTAATGGGAGCAGTCCAAGGCTCGTAAATGTACTCCCTTGGCATGTCTAAATTAGGAGAAAGTAGAATTGTGAAAAATAATATAGGTCAGTCTCCATCTGAAAGCACAAACAATGCTGACTTCTGGCTTCAGAAGAATATTTATATTTTCGCTGAAATGTTGTTCCAGAAGTACCTTTCAGCACTGGGATGAAATGCCTAATGTAGTTCCCGTTAGGATCATACTTCTTCCCGAATGTAATAGGGGAGTAAATTCTGTGGTACTGTTTTGAAAAACGCACTCGAAATGTAAGCTAACTATTAGTATGAACAAAAATGTCAATAAAGGATGGGCATTATCAGTAACCTGATAGAAGAAGGATGAGCAAGAGAGCCACAGCCAATTGCCGTTGTTAATGGCCCAGTCAGAATCTATCAGTAGCCTTTCAAAGACATCACGTCCTTTTTCCCAGTGGATAAACTTTATAAAAAATAGGTTCCGAGTTAGCATAGGCAATGTAAGGTAGTTTGGAATCAGGCTTTAGAAATTTCTTCAGATGCATAGTGTCAATTGTCCACAATAAAAAAATGTCCCAGAGAACGTTAGGTAAGTAAATCTTCATATTCTACTAGCACAATATTGACCCCACTAAATAGCTCATCAAAAAAGTCCAATAGCCCTATTTTCCGATGAAGAGAATCATCTAGCAAAACAAACAGCTATTTGGTTACCTTCTTGCTTAACTAGAACTCAAAAGTTGCCAAAAGAGCAAAATTTACAATTACAAACATCCATCTTCTGTAAAGGAGATTTCAATGTAATTAATTCCCAACAGAGTTCTTATTCGATGCAAGCTTTACAGATCACAGAACATACCATATCACCACGTGTCAAGAAACAAGCAACAGAATGGCGTGCAAGGTGATGCATCCAGCCCCACTTCCTCAGCTGAAGCGAAGACAAACACACAAAAAGAAAGCTATCAGATACTGTTAATAGTGATACAAATAAAGGAACAGAAAGATAGAACAAGAAAAAAAAAGCAAGGTGAGATTCTCTGGTAGATATTCATTTGAGAAAACCTGAATCATGATAGCATCGATCCACGGATATCCTGTCTGGCCATCTCTCCATGCAACAAATAGCTCCTCGTTCTCGCTCCATGGAATCTAAACAAAATGGGGTTTGGATTACATCTATGCTCATGAAAAGTGGATCACTGTAAAGGAGAATGGTTCGGATCAAACGGAGTCACCTGCTTGCATATTTTGTTCCCTTTCATTCTATCAAAATTAGGTGTTCCATAAGACACTGTGTAGAAGAAGTCTCGCCACAGCAACTGTTACAAAAACATGAGACATGCACTCAGAACCGAAGTAAAGAAGCGGTGTAGCCAGATTGTTCCTTCATGTCCAACAAATGAAGCTACAAATCACCTGTCCTGTCAATGAAACAGGTGGTTTTGTATGGTTTCGGACGCTCCTGTACACATTCTGAATGCAGTGGTAAAAATATCTGGAAGACAGGCACCCAAACTGCATCATGACAATCCGTTTTTAACACTTCATAATCTAAATAAATTGTAGGGAAGAGACAACTAGCTGCATTGAGTTATTGGCAAACATACCTTCAGATACGGTGACAAGACAGTTGTTGAAGGTTTCAGAAAGGCAGAGGGGTCACCCTTTGGTTTCTCAAATTTGGCAACCCATTCCTAATCAAAACGAAATAAAAGAATCGGTCATCACTTTCAGATCACCTGTGGAAACAGCAAATAATAAAAACTTGATGGATTTCAGGATATTGCTATTCCGGAAGCAACAACCTCATTTTGAAGCGATTCTTTCATTCTCCTCAGAGCTTCTGTCTCTCCACCACGGAATGGTGGAATCTCCTCCTGCGAATGGCCGTCCAGCAGTTCAGAGAAACCGGTCCATCCAGGCTTCCAGTAGTAACTAAAATACTAGTTCTTTGGTCCAGTTGTGAATTGTGATTTCACACTTACCTGGCTGATATCACCATACCCAAGCTCCTCCACTGTAGGTACGGGCAACAGCTCGTATTCCCTGTGTCTCCAAGCGGTGGGAGCTCGGAGTATTCCTCCATGGCAGGATGTGGTGGCTCCCCAGCAATGGACACAAAGGATTGATATGTTAAAGGCGGCCGACCACCGTTCTGCACATTGGCAAAACCAGAATCAGTTAAGCACATTTGGTTGTGAGTATATTGAGTCGTGAAGAATACTACTAGTATAATAA
The DNA here is from genome assembly GCA_038502445.1 of Eremochloa ophiuroides. Lineage (NCBI taxonomy): Eukaryota > Viridiplantae > Streptophyta > Magnoliopsida > Poales > Poaceae > Eremochloa > Eremochloa ophiuroides. The sequence goes on along the minus strand of JAHLJS010000005.1, from coordinate 15,164,719 downwards.
GCATTCGAGTTTCAAACACCTTCTTTAGGATTTCTTCTAGGTCGAAGAGGGTGTGGCTGACAGGTGTGAACACCTCGATCCCGGACGCCAATGCAAAATCCTAAAAGTACCAAAATCTTGGTCAGGAAACATCACCCAAGAAAGATACGGCGAGTGGATAAAAGTGATCAGCAGCCTCACCGTGACCTTCTTAGCGCGGGCCAGCGCGTACGGCTCGGTATCGGACTCGAAGCACAGCTTGCCGATGTTCCACTGAACGCAAATGAACGATGATCTCGTCATTGAAATTGCAAAGAGAGAGAAAAAAAGATACTAGTAGTAAGCTTTGCCTCCAGGGCGGCAGAGATGGACGGATGCTTACGTCCTTTAAGGCGGCGCAGACAGCGTCGGCGACGTCGTCGCGTGCGCGGAGGAGGAGGAGGCGGGACCCAAGGCGGCGGAGCCGAGCGTCGAGGTCGCTGAGGCTCTCGAGGAGGAAGCGGATGCGGGCGAGCCCGGCGCGCGCGGAGCCCGGGGACGCCGCGGCGGGGTCCGGGCGGAGGTAGCGCGGGTCGAGCACGAACACCGGGTACAGCCGCGCGGAGGCGGTGCCGGCTCCGTGCCGGCGGGCCGCGTCCAGCGCCGGGTTGTCGTGCACGCGCAGGCCCTTCCGGAACCACACCATCGCCGCCGTGGCGGCGGTTGCGGCCTCCATCGCGGGGTGCGGAGGATTGGGGGGATTTTTGCCGGCGCCGGAGTTGGGAGTTGGGAAATTGGGAAGAGATGGTGCGGGCCGTTGATGCGGGATTGGACGGCGGAGGTTTGAACAGGGGAGCGGTAACCGTAGCGAGTGGCGCGGGAAGTGGCCACGTCGGTTTCGTATTGGCCGTTCTTGTCGGGCCACACGGGATCCGGTGCGGATTGTCAGATGTGGATAAGAAGATGCGGAGGGGACTTTGGGAGCAGAGTTCCCCGCGTGGAACCCGGCGATTTCCCTGGGCTAATCTGCCCCGTGCCAGTCTTTCCCCGCCGCAAATCTTCGTGCTCTTTGGCAGCCGACCAACCCGTGGATCGCAGCCCACTTCCCCGTGCATCACCTCGCGTCGCGAGTCGCGACCGCTCGCGCACGCACTCTTCCTCCGCTCGCGTAGGAGCTTCAAGTCGCGAGGCCGCCCCGGTATCCGGCCGCCGCCGCCGCCGTCGAGCCGCATCCCATCGCCGTCGTCGCCCTGCATCCCATCGCCGCCACCTCGGCATCCCGTAGCCGCCGCCCTGGGACTGCCGCCGCCACCTCGACGCCCAGCTGCCTGAGCCTGATCCAGTGCCGCCGCCACCTGCCAGCCTGACCGTCCTGGCCGCTTGCCTCGTCAAAAGATCCGATGCGTGCCTACGCCATCCTTGCTCGTCCTTCCTTGCATTGCGCGGGAATGGATTCTCACTCTTATCGGCTAGCTTTCCTTGGAACGTCAACCATAGTCATAGATGCGTCATTTTATTTTTATTTTTGCCTCCCTTTGCGTTAAAACTACGTTGAATCATGGTATGCAGGGAACCGTTGAGGTCACCATACATGTACTTGAATGATTAGCGCTATTTGGTCTTGCTCATTCCGTGCTGGATCCATCGCATTGGTTTTTTCTGATTTCAGTGAGAAATTCAGAATTTGGTCTCTGAACATTCTGTTGTCAGTACAATGTATATTCAGGCATGTTGATTCAACTAGAAAAATCTGAGGACAGATTCAAGCTGTGTGATATATTAAATGATTTATTATTCTAAAACCTGAAAGCTAATTCCGTGGCTTCATTAATCATGAATGTGTGGATTACGGGTACTGCAAGTCGGTAAACTCCAGGACAGATCTAGGTAACTGCAACACCTTGACACAATTCATGCATTCTACTTTTCTTTTATGAAGGATCAATTCGTGTATTCTAGTTGAGAACTCAATCTTACATTTACGATCAATAATTCAATATATGATCTTCCCACTTCTGTAGTTGTGGAGTCCACTGACAGAAAGATCTCAGTTGCTTCAGCATTATATTTGCTGATCATCAGGAAGGTGCCATTGCTGTTTCCTCACCCACTAGACTCTCTACTGTCTTACCTACCGCATCTGTTGTTGCTTGCTCTTCTTGTGTGCTTGGGAATACAATAAAAAAAAAATCTGGTGCATTTACATTTATGATTCATTAGGTTGATGTCTTCCAGTCGTAGCAGCCAATTCCTTTGTCTCATTAATAAGTAAACTCTAGCTGAGGGAAAGCTTTATATTTTGAGTCTGCCAGTTTGGACTGGCATCACTCTGTTCGGCTCACTGAATTGTACGGCGGCTAGCTGACTGATTGTTCTGAGAGAAAAATACTGCTGAATGGTTGGCTAATGCTGGCTGGTAAGTTCAAGCGAACGGAACCAAATATCACCTTTCTGGTAATCTAATGTGCTAGTAGCTTCATGTGTGCCTGTGCAAGACATTTTGCTGTTAACTAAGTAATCTTGAATGACATGTGTTGTTGACTGAGTGATCCTTCTGTCCTAAAAAAAAAGAAAATGCATACATGCCTGGACGAGTAGCTTAGCTAGATCCTTTTGTTTGTCAAGTCGCTTGCTGTAACTCTTGTAAACAAGTCATAGAGTTCACACCGGATCTTTATCCTGTTCCGTCAATCTCTCGCCAACTCTGGCAGTCCTTGTTATGCTGCTCTGTTTCTTTGTTCTGCTATTAGGGTTCAATTGTTTCTGCATTTCGTGACAATATCCTGTTTGGGGTAAAGAAATCTGCTATCATACAGTTGATCTCAATATAGAATAGGATCAGTCCATACAGATGTCCGCTGCTTAGTATTCAGGTAGTAGTAACTTTTTGAATGACCCAATAGGCGACTAGAGGGGGGTGAATATGACCCTCAAAAATTTCTTCTGATTTCTTTTGAAATATTCGAGAGGCCACTGTCCTAGACACGATTCTAAGAAGCAACAAACTGAAAGGTCCTAAATGGCTAGAGGGGGGTGAATAGCCTATAAAAATCTACAAACAACACTTAACAAGCCGATTAGTAACAATAGCAAGCTTTGCAAAGCACTAGCTCTAAATTATGCTATGCAAGCCACCTAGGCAAGTATACTACACTATGATCACTAGTTCACACTCAAAGGCTATGTCACTACTATACACTACTCCTAAGTGAGCAACTAACTAACAAACTACACACGAGAGTAAGTATACAAAAGTAAAGAGAGAAGGTGATTTCAATACCCCCGGTGTAGAGAAGATATGAAGTCCAATATAACCAATCAATCAAATATAAGGGAAATCCTCAGTAGAGAGATGACACAAGATTTTTTACCGAGGTTCACTTGCTTGCCGGCAAGGTAGTCCTCGTTGTAGCGATACACCCACTTGAAGGTTCACGCGCTAATTGGCATCACACGCCAAACCCTTCTCAAGGGTGCCGCACAACCAACACAAGATGGGGATCCACCAAGCTACGAGCAATCCACTAAAGATGCCTTTCGCGATCTCCCGCGGGGATGGCTCAAGAACCCCTCACAATACCTTGATCGGAGGCGGAGACAATCACCAACTCCCCTCAACGATCCTCGCAGCTCCAAGCCGTCTAGGAGTCGGCAAACTCCAAGAGTAATAAGAGAAACCGCTGCGAATCACCACTACCAAGTGCCTCTAGATGATCTCTATCAATGCAATGCACTTGATGCTCTTCAAACTCACCAAATGATGAACACAATCAAGTAGGATGAGTGAGAGTGGAGTGGGAAGGCTCACAAGTATGCTATGATGTTCAGGAGTGCCAAGAGATGCTTCCCAAATCGGCCAAGTGACTATTTATAAGCCACACACAAGAAAATAGCCGTTTAGACTTCACTGCGTACCGTCGGACTGTCCGACGGCCAGACCGTCGGACTAATCTTCACGGTCCGACGCCTCGGATGAATGCCACGTGTTACTAGCCGTTTGAAGTCGAACGTTGGATCACAACGGCTAACTTCCCGCGCTAAACGAACCGTCGGACGGTAGGCCGTCGGACCAATCCTTACGGTCCGACGCCCACCGCCGTTGCACCGTCGGACTGAAAATACACGGTGCGTCGGACCAAACGAAACCACGGTCTGACGTTTCCAGAGAGCTCCCCGAGCCCTGAAAACCGTCGGACGTTGGTCCGACGCTCACCGTCGGACTAACGCCGAGAGTCCGACGCTCCTCTGCTCTCCACGTGTCACCTCTTCGTCGCTCTGCACCGTCGGACGCTTCGGACAATAGTCCGACGCTCCGAAACTGAGCGTCCGACGCTCCGAAACTGAGCGTCCGACGCTCTCAGCAGTGTTAGCCGTCGGACTGCAAGCAATGGTCCGACGCCTGCGAGTTTAGCACAGTCCGACGCTCTGTTTTCTCAGGATTTCCACTCAAACCTTTCACCCTTTGTTCCCATGTGCTAACACCAAGTGTTCTACACCTTGTGCATGTGTGTTAGCTTTTTCAAAAGAGTTTTCCAAGGGTTTGTTAGTGTCACTAGCATCTATATGCAATGCAATGATCATGAACACCTAGTGGCACTTGATAACCGTATTTCATCAACGATTTCGCCCCTCTTGATAGTACGGCTATCTATCCTAAATGTGATCACTCCCTCTATGGAGTCTTGATCACCAAAAGCAAAAGAGCTCCTATGCATTATACCTTTGCCTTGAGCTCCTAGTTTTTTCACCATCTCTTGATGAAGCTTGTGGACTCCTTTTGATGATGGACTTATACCATTTGAATGGATGCCGTTATTGCCCTTCACTTGTGGCCTCCACCGACCCGGTCCTTTGCTCCATCTTGCCATTTGCTAATCAATTCTCATGAAACACTAAGAGCAATCGTTAGCAAACTAGGTTTCATCAATTACCCAAAACCAAACATGGGCTTTCACAAACCCTCACGAGATATCCACGAATCAACAAGTGATTGGATGACACAAGGTCACAGCGGGATACTCGGAAACACCGGAGAAGACGCGGAAGCAAAGACTCGAACAAGAGCTCACTGCCCAGATTCGGACTCTCTGCGGTCCAGGTGCAGACTGTCCATCGTACAGACCTCGGACTGTCCGTGGACAAGCTCGGACTGTCCGGCGGCAAGCTCAACGTCGGACTGTCCGCCGTTGATTTTCCAAAACCACCAGGGAAGAACACATAGCCTGCTGCTGTCGGGTACACAGCCTCGGACTGTCCGCAGGGAATGGCGGACTGTCAGACGGCAAAAGTCCCAAAACTCAACTTCTGAGAAACCTTCTGCACACAGTCGGGGAGCAATCTCGGACTGTCCGCGATTGACCAGCGGACTGTCCGCGACTGGGCAACCGAGCAAAGCCAAGGATCCACTGTGCTCGGCCCCGACTCTCGGACGCGACTGCGCAGAGAAGGCGATTTGAAATCGCCCAAAAACGAAAACAAAAAGAGCTCGATCAAACGGAGATGAACTACCATGATTTTTCGGCCATAAGGTCACTAGGTAGTCTAGAATCAACTCCCAAAAGATCAAGACCCAATTTGAAGCAAATCACCAGCAAATCGAATCGCCCCCAAATGTGCCCTTGAAATCGCCCATGATCAAGAACACGCCCGATCTACGTGTAGGATTAGAATCAAAAGATTTCCTTCGGTGGAAAGGTTCTTCACATGGTAGACAACAAGCACACACAAGAAGAACGAATCGAAACGGACTAGAGAGCCCGAATCAAGCCACACAATAAGGGGAACGCGAAGAACACAACATGAACACAAGACTTACTCCAAGAACCAGAGATGACACGAGGTTAGGGCCTCGATTTCCCAGCACAAACGCGAGTTTTACACCACCATGAACAAGTGGAGGATCTCTCCCTAAGCACTAGTCTTAACCCTAAGTGGAGGGGAATGAAATGAGAGAGGGTGAGAGAGATAGAGAGGGGAGGGGCTGCCATCCCCTTCAAGTACCCTTATTACAATTTGCAAATAACCCCCTAACCACTAACTATTGTTACTCAGGCGAGCCAGCTAGCCCTAAGACATTCTGGAACAGCCTGTCTCTGTGAATGTGATCGGACGACCCCGCTTCATGCTCAAGTTGCCGTCGCCTTGACGCAACCTTGGAGATTCCGTCGCGTGTCGCCCCGCTTCCCGCCAGAAGCAGCTCCGCCCGGGTTTTGAGGCTCAAACCCGAAAACCATCCTGGGCCGCGTCCCGCCGGCCCGCGTACAGCTCCGAGTCCCTCGACCATGCTCGATCACATCTGTCGATGTCGCAGTGTCCGCCACCGCAGCTGGCGCTCCGGCGTCCAAGTCCCTCGGCCCAAGTCCCGCGTCCGTCCTTCACCGCTTCCAGTCCATCGGCACGGCCCGCTCACTTGACCTTCACTCTGCCATCCGCCACTGCCTCCGAGCCCAACACCTGCACATCACAAACCGACCAACATGCCAAGTGAACTCCGTTGACAATCACTCATCACAATTCGGACCAAGTCTCCCACTTGGGTCCGCAATCTCCCCCTTGATGAGTGCATTGTCAACACCAACACAGATAGTCATGATATAGAGAATAAGAGAAAGAAGAAGGAAGGGAAAGAAGAAAACCAAACTTGCTCAATTAAGGAACAGTAGGTGATACTGACTAAGTCTATTGGCTCTTAACCCAATAACACAATCAATCCAGAGAATATCAAGAATGAGAAGATAACAAATGATTATCTAGATCCGACAACCGGTAAACTTTGAATAATATCGTTCTAATCGGGTAGTGAAATGAATAAGAGGCGAAATCAGAGTTCCCTCCTATCAAACACTTATACACCTATCGATCCTATCAACGGGAAATGGACTACAGAGGACTCAACGCAGCTGTCACCTACGCGATCTACCACTATCCGGCCAATCAGGGGACATTCACAAGTAATTATAGCCCAGACACCACGTCTACACTACAAACTACTACTTTAACCAAGAAGTTACCAAGATCAAAGCACTCAAATAGAGTTGTAAACTTAAGAACGAATAAGAACAAATGCTTAGTTAAATCAGGATGTTGAATATAAAAGTACCTCAGAACGCAACTCCGGGCGAGGGAGCTGAATCCAGACGAATATAGCTACGAAGAAGCTCCGACAGGCCGGGACTCTTCCGAATCTCTACTAATCTACTCTATATCTCTAATCTCTCTCTTGATTGCTAGCCTAGATCTAGTGGATATCTATCTAATGCTTCAGGGTCTTCATCTCTTGATCTGGCTCTCCTCCAGGGTGTGTCTGGCCCTCTATTTATAGGCCGGTGGGATGCACGCGTGCCGTTAGATCAAACCGACTTAACCAAGAGCCCAGATGACTCCTAATAGGCGGTGGTAGAAGACTCCAGATGGTGGCGGGGAGGAAACCCAAGGGGGGCGCCGGCCGGCCCCACCCTGGCGTCGGCCGGCCCTACCCTGTGGGGTTTGGGCCCCAGTTGCTTCGGGTGTGTTCTGGACTCTTTCAGGGTCTTCATGATGACGTTTCCTTCGCGTGCAAGTTTCGTGGTAATTATGCTCTTTAATCCTTCTTTTAAGCTTTTCTAAAGAATCCCCTGGGAAATAGATAATTCACCAAAACTCTTGGAATCTATCAGTAATAACCCTATTCTACTAGATATTCATGTTTAATGCAGGGATATTTGATAATAAAATTTGGATGATAACAAGTGTCAACAAGTATCTGAAAACTTGGCCACAAGTGCATGAGATGATCCCCCAGAGATAATATCATCCACGTATATCTAAACCGAAAGGATGTCAATGCCCTGCCTGAGAAGAAACAAAGTCCTATCAACCGAGCCCATTTGAAAACCCTTAGCTAGAAGAAAAGTCTTAAGGCGCTCATACCAAGCTCTAGGAGCTTGCTTCAACCCGTATAAAGCCTTGTGGATCTTAAACACGTGGTTGGAAAACTTAGGGCTCTCAAAACCAGGGGGCTGCCTCACATACACCTCCTCCTCGATATACCCATTTAGAAACGCACTCTTCACGTCCATCTGATACAGCTTGAAACCTTTCAAAGCTGCAAAGGCTAATAGAATCCTAATAGCTTCTATCCGAGCAAAAGGAGCAAATGTTTCCTCGTAGTCTATCCTCTCTTTCTGGCAGTATCCCTGGGCTACCAACCTAGCCTTATTTCTCACCACTACCCCATCCTCACTCTCTTTGTTCTTAAAGACCCACTTGGTTCCTATGGGATGACACCCAGGTGGTGGTGGAACTAAGACCCAGACTTGGTTGCACTCAAAATTCTCTAACTCCTCATGTATGGCGTTAACCCAATCGGCATCAGACATAGCCTGTCCAATATCTTTGGGTTCAGAATTAGAAACGAAAGCTGAGTGAGCAAAGTGTGAAATAGACCTGGACCGCGTGACACGCTGGTCAATGTCGCCGATCATCGTCTCGGGAGGGTGGGCGCTGGATGTGTCGAGGTGCCGCCCTCGAAGAAGTCGCTCCCCTCGGCAGCAGCTGGGGCCTCCTTAGGTGCAGCATGCACGGGCTAAGGGGCCGGCTCGAACGGTCCCCATAAAGTGGAAGAAGAAGGCTCGGGGCCGTGAGCCGAATTAGTGGAAGCAGGCTCGACTGGGGCAGCCGGTGGAGGCGGCTCGGGATCACCTCAATCGGCGTCTTCCTCTCCATCCTCCACAAAGATGGTCTCCTCAAACTCATCATCACCTGCACGCTCAAAGACAGGAGAAGAACAAGGCATGGTTTCGTTGAATGTGACCTCACAGGTCTCCATCACACGGTTAGTCTCAAGGTTATGTAGACGATATGCACGAGAGTGAGTAGCATAACCAAGAAAGATACCGTCTGAAGACTTGGACTCAAACTTGTCCAAATTACCTTGTTTGAGGATGAAACATCTACAACCAAACACCCTTAGGTGGCTTACCTTGGGTGGTCTTCCAAATCACAGCTCATATGATGTCTTTTTAGTAAAAGCCCGAAGAAAGATGCGATTGGAAACATAGCAAGCTGTGTTGATTGTTTCGGCCCAAAACTTCCTAGGAGTCCTACGCTCATCAAGCATCATCCTAGCCATCTCAACAAGGGTCCGATTTTTGCACTCAACAACACCAATTTAAGGAGGGACATAGGGTGAGGAAAATGGATGCTCAAGACCCAAAGAAGCACAAAGCGTTTCAAATTGAGTATTCTTGAATTCCGTGCCATTGTCACTACGAATCGCTCTCATGGTATTCTTTGGTAACTCATTTTGAAGATGCAAAATCAAGTCCCGAACACAAGAAAATGCCCCATCCTTTCCCACCAAGAAGAACACCCAAGAGTAGTGTGAAAAGTCGTCCACGATCACAAGGACCTACCGTGTCCATGTATAAGAGTTTCCCGGGTTTCTTGGTCATGATTTGATCAATGGGGGAATGAGAAACGGCTACCATCTTCCCCTGGCGACAAGGGTGGCAAACTAGATCCTTCTCAAATTTTGACTTAGGCAATCCTTGGATTAGGCCAAGTGAACTCAATCTCACAAGTAGATCAAAGCTCAGATGTCCAAGTCTCCTATGCCACTTCCAAAGATCGGAGGAGGATCCAGCAACCAAACACCGAGAAGAACCAAATGAGCGAGAGAAATTGGCTTGAAAGACACGACCTAATGGAGTGATCCGACAAACAAGATCACCCTGAGGATCAAGCACTCTAGAACAACCGGTTTTAAAACGCACTTCGAAACCGTCTTGAAGGAGTTGCGAAATCGAGAGCAAGTTAAAATGCAAATTGGACACCAAAGCAACATTCTTCAAGACAAAGCCATCATTCACTCGAATGGAACCTTGAGAAAGAACCATACCCCTGCTATGATCCCCGAAAGTGATGTACTCCTTAACATGCACAAGGTCGAGGCTGGAGAACCACTTAGAATTTCCGATCATATGGCGTGAGCAACCGAAATCGATGAGCCACGTGTTCTCCAAGCCTTCATCCTGTCATCAAAGATAAGACATGGAATAAGCGTATGGTCCAACACTGGGGTTAGTAGCATAGGAAGGATATCAGTGTTGTCCCAATCGCTTAGGAGAAATGCTAGCAAAAACACCAAACTGTCCATATCCCAAAGAAGAAGGAAAGCGATCACCACTAGAGAAGAAACGTGGTCCGCTAGAAGGGTAGTACGAAAAACCGCCGCCGCGAGGTCCATATCCATATCGATCATGACTTGGGCCACGGCGGGCACGACCACCTCGTGGTCTCGCAACCAAAGGCCTAGAACCTTGAGGCATTGCACCACTTGGCCTAGCGAAGCGCCTCTCAACCGGTGGCACATGTACACCATGGGGTTGGCGATACGTGTTCCGGTTGTTCACCTCTCATGCCTCTCATCCCTCTTCCTCCTAAAGCAAAACTCAACTAGGTGACCATCCCTCTTGCAATACTCACAATGATACCTCACCTTCGGTGGTGGGTTCACTTTCTTGTGGTTTTGGTTCACTCTAGGTGGAGGTTGGACCTTAGGAAGGGGTTCCTTAGGGACGTTGGGCAATGTGTCAAGAGAGTTTCGAAGGTGATTTGGTTTGAGAGCCCAAACTTACTTGGTCGGTGGAGCTTTTAGAGGTTCAAAAAACACTCCATCTCCGGGAATTGGTTGTGATGGCTTAGGTGGGGTGATCTTGGTGAGCTTGGGTGGAATAGAATTCTTCTCACTCGGACTCATACCACTAGCTTCACCTACCTTCCCAAAGGCATTCCCATCTTTCCCACCTAGCGCAAAGCCTAAAACCGAGCCATCCGTTCCCCTACAGAATTGACTCACAATCATGCCCAATTGGAGCTCATTGCAAGAGACCCCACTCAATATGGTACTGAGGTAAGTGTTTTCCTCCTCAACATGCTTCTTAGCATGCCTGCAGTTTCCAGGCTCGATATCCAAAGCTTCACACAAAGCACATTTTTCTTCATTAGTGCTAACCAAGTTGGCCTTCTCTAGCAAGGCAATTTTGGCATTCTTCTCTGCCAACTCGGTTTGCAAGCCTAAGCAAGACTTACACGCACCCAAGAGAACCAGTCTCGCTTTCACCTTTGCTAGCTCCTCTAGGACACGGGCATACTTGGAGTGCATGTTAGCCAAGTTACCCATATGCACAACACACTCATCACAATCAAGCTCATCGATGACCACTACACTAGACTTAGCCAACTCAAGCTCTTTCACCGTGGCCTCACACTTCTCTTTGTAGTCTTTTCTCTAACGGGCGGCGCGTTTCAACAACTTGTCTTGAGTAACTAGAGCAGTATTCAAAGTGCCAATTTCAGCGGCAAGGTCATCGATGTTGACTGATACCTACGATGAAGTGTCATCCTCAAGCGCCTTGCCCTTCCCGGACTCCAACTCGGCATCCTCGATTGCCATGGTGCAAAGTCCCCCAAGAATGGAGGTGGCGACGAAGCACAAGCCATTGAGCTTGTCCTCGACCTTCTTGGTGGCTTCATCATCACTCGAGGAAGAGTCATGATCATCGCCGGAGTCGTCGTCGATGTCGCTGAGAGAGGCGAGGAAGGCTCGCTGCTTGGCCCACATTTTCTTCTAGAACCTCTTCTTGTACTCCTCCTTATCGAAGCTCTTCGCCTTGTGCTTGTCGAAGGTGTACTCCTTCTTGTCCCGCCGCTTGGAGTGGTCGTACTTGGAAGAAGACTTGCCCCTCTTGGCACAATCGGCGATGAAGTGGTCCAAGTCACCGCACTCGAAGCATCCTTCCTTGCGACCTCCACGCCGGTGGTTCATTCGGTTGTTATGAAACCGAGAGAACTGATTGATGACGAGAGCAAGCTCATCGTCACCAAGAACCTCCAGCTGCTCCTCTGTCACAGTCACAAGAGAAGACAAAGCAAAGGATAATTGTGAAAGGTTAGAAGAAGATGCACCATTACCTCCATTACCTGACACCAAAGCCATGGATGATGAAGTAGAGTTTCGAATCCTGGCATGGGTAGCTTGATCTCTTTCAGTAGCTTTGAGCTTGCTAAATAGCTCATCTACCGTGAGGGTGCTATAGGAAGCGGACTCAGTAATGGCCGTCACTTGCATACCCCATATTCTAGGATCTAGGGCATGTAGAAGCTTTAAGGCTCTCTCATGGCCATCATAGGGAAGCTGCGCTTTGTTGGCCCTCATCTTGTTTATCACGGTTTGAAAATGTGCAAACAAGGAATCAATGGACTCTCCATCTAGCTGATTAAAATTCTCGTACTCTCGCTTGTACGTTTCGTAGAGACGGTCTTTCACTTGGGCGGTGCCCTCGTGATAGGCTTGAAGCCTCTGCCAAATCTCACGAGCTGTCGCACAATCCGAGACACGCTCAAACTTCGAGAGAGACAAGCTAGAGAAGAAAACACTTCGAGCACGAGAGTAAGCGCTGTGTTGGTCCTTTTGTTCTTGAGTGATCCGAGCCGCTGGAGCCAACACAACGTAAACCTCGTTCTCGACGATCTCCCAAATGGTGTAGCCGAGGCCTTGAAGATGCGCCGACATGCGGATCTTCCAATAGGCATAGTTCGACCCATCAAAGGGAGGTGGCTTTCCGGCGCCACGATCCATGTCACCTTTGCGGATCACGGACCAATTAAAGTAGAGTGATCCTTAACCGGCTCTGATTCCAATTGAAGGACCGAATAGGCGACTAGAGGGGGGTGCATAGGAGCCTCAAAAATTTCTTCCGAAATATTCGAGAGGCCACTGTCCTAGACACGATCCCAAGACGCAACAAACCCTCACGAGATATCCACGAATCAACAAGTGATTGGATGACACAAGGTCACAGCGGGATACTCGGAAACACCGGAGAAGACGCGGAAGCAAAGACTCGAACGAGAGCTCAGTGCCCAGACTCGGACTATCCACGGTCCAGGTGCGGACTGTCCACCGTACAGACCTCGGACTGTCCGTGGGCAAGCTCGGACTGTCCGGCGGCAAGCTCTGATGAGCAATAGTGTTTCGAACAGAAACTGTTCACTGTCAGGCATACAACGTCGGACTGTCCTCAAGACACAACCGGACTTCCGCCGTTGATTTTCCAAAACCATCAGAGAAGAACACATAGCCTGCTGCTATCGGTTACACAGCCTCGGACTGTCCGCAGGGAATGGTGGACTGTCCGACGGCAAAAGTCCCAAAACTCAACTTCTGAGAAACCTTCTACACACAGTCGGGGAGCAATCTCGGACTGTCCGCGATTGACCAGTGGACTGTCCGCGACTGGGCAACCGAGCAGAGCCAAGGATCCACTCTACTTGGCCCCGACTCCCGGACTGTCCGGCCCCCAGGCCCGGACTGTTCGCGACTGCGCAGAGAAGGCGATTTGAAATCGCCCGCAAATGAAAACGAAAAGAGCTCGATCAAACGGAGATGAACAACCACGATTTTCGGCCATAAGGTCACTAGGTAGTCTAGAATCAACTCCCAAAAGATCAAGACCCAATTCGAAGCAAATCACCGGCAAATCGAATCGTCCCCAAATGTGCCCTTGAAATCGCCCATGATGAAGAACACGCCCGATCTACGTGTAGGATTGGAATCAAGAGATTTCTTTCGGTGGAAAGGTTCTTCACATGGTAGACAACAAGCACACACAAGAAGAACAATCGAAACGGACTAGAGAGCGCGAATCAAACCACACAACAAGGGGAACGCGAAGAACACAACATGAACACAAGACTTACTCCAAAAACCGGAGACGACACGAGGTTAGGGCCTCGATTTCCCAGCACAAACGTGAGTTTTACACCACCATGAACAAGTGGAGGATCTCTCCCTAAGCACTAGTCTTAACCCTAAGTGTAGGGGAATGAAATGAGAAAGGGTTGAAGAGATAGAGAGGGAACGGGCTGCCATCCCCTTCAAGTACTCTTATTACAATTTGCAAATAACCCCCTAACCACTAACTATTGTTACTCAGGCGAGCCAGGTAGCCCTAAGACATTCTGGAATAGCCTCTCTGTGAATGTGATCGGACGACCCCGCTTTATGCTCGAGTTGCCGTCGCCTTGACGCAACCTCGGAGATTCCGTCGTGTGTCGCCCCGCTTCCCGCCAAAAGCAGCTCCGCCTGGGTTTTGAGGCCCAAACCCGAAAACCATCCTGGGCCGCGTCACGCCGGCCTGCGTACCGCTCCGAGTCCCTCGACCATGCTCGATCGCATCTGTCGATGTCGCAGTGTCTGCCACCGCATCTGGTGCTCCGGCGTCCAAGTCCCTCGGCCCAAGTCCCGCGTCCGTCCTTCACCGCTCCCAGTCCATCGGCACGGCCCGCTCACTTGACCTTCACTCCGCCATCCGCCACTGCCTCCGAGCCCAACACCTGCACATCACAAACCGACCAACATGCCAAGTGAACTCCATTGATAATCACTCATCACAATCCGGACCAAGTCTCCCACTTGGGTCCGCACTTTTCCTTTTTCTTTTGAAGTTGTCATTCAATTTTTCATAATAGTTTTCTTTTGAAGTTGTCCAGACAAGTAGTTGAACCAACTATTTTCACCATGTTTTGTACCAACTATTTTGGAGTACTGAATATTTTCATCCATACTACAAGACCTCACAAACATTGTGTTTTGTTTGTGGCACTTGTATTAATACAGTGGAAGTAATAAGTCAATTCAAGATGAACTGTCCTTTTTCACCCTGTTTTCATTTTTTTTTTTTTTTTGAGATGTGAGAAAGCAAAACTGTCCTTTAGCAAAGGGACAGGCTCCCAGCTTGTCTGCAGGCGGCCTCTAGCAAAGCGAGTGCATCTGTCCTCGCCCTAAGCACAAACTCCAACTTCTCAGATTATTGATTTTGATTTTGTCTAGTTGTGAATGTGTGTGGATTTCATGTGGACTGCTACTCAGTCTTAAGCTATTATACTTTTTCTTTGTGCTACTTGAAGAGAGGGATCATTGAAAGCAATGCATTATCGAGAAAAATGATGCAGACTATCTCAACATTATGTACTCGAGGCCTCCGGTTAAAGTTGCTATCAAAGGCAGAAAGAGAATTGACAGTCAATCATAATCCTTTTTTTTTTCTTTTGTCTCATTGGCTATGTTGACGGAAATGATCGTAGGAAGGCCATATAATTAGCTTCGTTGGAAAAGACACTTTTGAATAGAACTTCCGTACGAATTAAACTCTGGTGCCTTAATTTATTCATATTATGTTTTCTGCTATTTTTGTATATATCTTTTTTTTAGAAAAATATGGTATAGTGTCTGTCTTTATGTCTGTACACCAGTGAATAGAGCGCCTCCGTATATTTTCTGGTAGGGACAAACCAGCGTCCGGACGTCCGGATGTCGTGATCCGTCCGGACGCCCGCTGGCTCCCGCGCGTGCCCACATGCAGCAGCAGCGCACCGGTCTCCCCGCCCACCCAGCAGCAGTTGGCTGCATGTGCGCCCCCTCCACCTAATTCTATTCTATTGCATGCAGGTGGGTCTCTCTAAAATCCTTCTTTTTTTAAAGTTAAAAAATATTATATCTCCTAAATCACTTGTTCAAATTAAAATCCGATTATACCACTGTGTTCCTCGCAATAACATCTTCAAAACATCCCGCAAAAATATATTTCGACGAAATTTTAAACAAACATATATTTCATGTAGATGTAGAGAGATGCAACACCCGATCTATTTTGAAACATCTAGATACAACACATGCAACAAACGTCCGGAGGCAGATGAAACACAGGACATGCGTCTGAAACATAGCTGCGAACACCAGATCTATTTTTTGAAACATCAAGATGAAACACTTGAAGACATACCTATGAAATAACTGAAACGTTCAAAAACATGTGTATAAAACATTTATTGTATGCATGTGAGAATATATGCAACATCCAGATGAAACTATTTCAAAAATCCATAAAAAACGAGATGAAACATTTGTAACATACACCTCAAACATATGCGTATAATCATTGCAGCATATGCAACATCCCGATTTACTGTTGCAACATCTATTTGAATGAAATATGCATATGAAACACTAACCGTGACATCAAATCTAATTGTGAAACATTTGGATGCAACACATGCAACATATATACGAAACTACTGAAACTACACATGAAAATATGCGGATGAAACATTTAAAAAAAAACACTTAAAAACACTTGGAAACCATTTACAAATATAAGAAACATTATGATAAAATAGTTCCAACAATACATGTGAAAACATATGGAATATTTGAATGAAACACTTGCAAACATTGATTTTAAAAATAAAGGTGAAACATTAGAAACATACAATTAAAACATAGTTCGAAAAAATGAAACATTTTAAGTAACACTTGAAATATATATCTGAAACACTTACACCAACATGTGCAACATCTTTGATCTATACATATAAAAAATACAAAATATATAAATGTTATTATAATGAAAAAATAAAAAGAAAACAAAAAGAAAAGCAAAAAACAAAAGAACAAAAAATAAAATAAATAAAAGAAAAAAAAGAAAAAGGACAAAGGAAATGAAAAAGAAACAAAAAATGAAAAAGAAAAAAAAAAACAGAACGGGCGCGGGGGCGGGGGCGCGCGGCACGCCCACGTCGCGTGACGCGGGGACGCGGGGTGGCACGCGCGGGGGGAGGGGGCACACTCCCGTCCGATGCCGTCCGGACGACCGGGTGGGATCATTCCCGTTTCTGGTATAGTGTCTATCTGTATGTCGAATAGAGAGGCTCCGTAACTGGCTTTGCTTCCAAACGATGTCAGGGAAGAGAGAACGGGGACGGGGAACGGCCCCAGGGAAATGGCGAGCCACTTTTATCCCCGTGCGGGGCTAATTACCCAGGGCAAATCTGCCCCTGGTTCCCAAAGTAGGCCTAAAAAATTATTTAAAATAGTGTTAGTGTATCTTTATTAGTATATACGGAGTAATTAGTTAGCATTAATTTAAATATTAAAATAATTATTCTCATGGCAATCCTCTTATCAATAGTATTATGAAACCAAACATGCAACATCCCTACCACTAAAACATGGGAAAAGGAATCGTTCGCTCCACTCCCAACCCACCGTGACCTCGCTCCCTCGCTCCGCTCCCACGCCTCGGTTAAAAAAAGTGAAGTTCTCTCCGCTCCCTCGCTCACCCCCGCTCCCATCCTCCCTCGCAAAGCCCGCTGCCGCCGCCGCCGCCCCCATCCTCGCAAACCCCACCGCCGCCCCATCCGTCGCGACGCCCCTCCCCGACGCTCCCCATCTCCGGTCTCCCACGACCACGAGAGAGTCGACCTGACCCGGTGCTCCCTCGCTCACCCCATCGCCGCAGCCGCACGTCGCGCCGGCCCTCCCTCGCTCACCCTGTCGCCGCAGCAGCATGTCGCGCCGGCGCTCCCTCGCTCACCCTGTCGCCGCAGCAGCACATCGCGCCGGCGCTCCCTCACTCCGGCACAGCATCCGCTCGCCCCTCAACGGATCCAGAGGCGAGGACGCATCTCGTCCGGCCGCAGCCCTCCGCGAGGACGTACGGCACCTCCCTCCGGCCGCAGCCCTCCACGACGCCTCCCTCCGGCCGCCACCCTCGGCGCGGCCACACGACAGGCGCTCGGACCGAGCCCTGCTCTGTCATGGTAGGAGCTGAGGCCACCTCTGCCGCCGCCACACACTAGGCGCTCAGGTCGGCCCATCGGCAGGTAGATGGATCGCCAAGAAAGAGAAGGGCCACCAAGACCAGAGGATGCACCTTCGTCGCTCCACCGTGGACTTGGGAGTTGTGCATTGTCGGCCAAAGAAAGCGTCCCCGTCCTCATCTTCCTGTTCTTGTCGTGACAGTGACTCTGCGCTTCTCCTACACTCCTTCCTTGCAGCGTCAATGGAGAGGCAACAACAAAAAAATCCAGGTCTGCCCTCCCTCCTTTGAGTTCAGGATGTTAAGGAAATCTGTAAATGACGACCTAGAAATTTTTTACTTCGGCTGGTACAAACCTGAAAATGTTTGATTCAGGATCAAACATCACTGCAGACCTTAGAACTTCAGTGTGTCAGTGACATTATATGGTGTGGGCAACTAGCCACAGACTGATGATGTCTTACCACTGAAATCATGTTCCTGTTTCTGGAGATCATGCAAAAAAAAAAAAAAACAAAAAAAAAAAAACAAACAAACAAACTATAGGCTCAAATCAATTCATTGTAATAGTAAGTAACTTATGTTTGTTTTGCTGGACATAGAGGAAAATCACAAGACTGATTTCTCAATCGATGAAACTCAATTTGACAATAGTGACACCTCTGCTATACTATGGAAATCATGGTCTTGCATAAATAAATGTTGAACAATCCAACAATACAAATTGTAGCCATGTCTATAAGATAGCACAAGACCATTATCTCTGTGCGACACTGAATTTGCTATGCTTTATCTCTGTTGACCATAGCCTGTGCCTCATTTTAGATTCAGCTAGCTGGGATAGAAAGGTCAAGTGCAGCTACCTCTGTTGCTTGTGTGACAGGTAAAAGAGTTGCAACTTGTGTTCTAATGTTTCTAAGGTTCTTTGGATTCCTCGGAATTTTATTAAAGTAAATGAAAATCTGACATCTCTAAATTTCCATGTCATTTGATGCAGGGATTTTGTCTAGCGCTCTGAGAAATTAGAAGGGTGCTTGGAACTATAGGGAATCGAGCAATGGTTTGAAGGTTCTATTGAAATCTTGGATAGTTTCATTTTTATTTGTAAATCTCTATTATTGAAATGTCATTTCACTTTGTGTTAAGCCTTGCAATTCATTGAGGCAAAAAAAAAAAAAAAAATCGTTGAAGGCCTGTAGCTTTTTCTTTAGATTCTCTTTATTTCAATTTGGCCTGCTGATATTCATCTCATATATCCCTTGAAACTTCTACATATTATATAGTTACTGTAACCTAAAATTCAAATTGGTCTGTGCAATATTCATTATTTCCTGAAGCCCCAATCATGCAATATTTTTTTTTCATGCGATTCTCCACTGGCAGCAGCAAATGATGGTCATTCGGTAACCTCATGTTCAAATTATTCTTCCCACTTTGACATACCTGAATACCTGAATTTTTGTCCACCACCGGTGTCGACATACTACAGAGTAAAGAGGACGAAGATTTACTAAACGATATGGTGATTTCAAATATTCATTCATGATAGTTTCATGCTTTACGAGATGTCATTCATTCTTTTATGTGTGATGATCAATTGCCAGTACTAACCTATGAGGAATCAACTAGCTGATTTGCTCCTGGATGTTATCATCAAATTTGAATGTTCGTTAAAGTTTTCCTTTCTCTAGGAGTTTCCTGAATTTTCTAAAATCACTGTTAAAAGCCTCAAAACTTTTAAAATGTTTTGGTGACCTATTTTAGCTGAGATTCTAATTTCATGACAATTGGAGCTGGATTAGGAATTGGGTTTGTTTCCTTGTTTATGTCAAATAGATTGAGCTACAGATTTCTCTATTCAGTCTCCAGCAGCGCAGCTCGTCATCCCTCTATTTTGTTTTTCAGTGTGTCAGTCTAGCAGCAGTTTAACTGTCCTTTCATTTGTTTTTCAGTGTGTCAAACAGCAGCTCAACTCTCCATTCATTTTCAGGTGTGTAGTGCCAATCTACATGGAAGGGATATATTTTCTAGGTACATTGTTACTGTGTTGAAATTATTGGTTGCTCTATCAGTTCCATTTGTTATTTGTGGGGCCAAACAAATAAAGGATGACATTGGAAGATTTTTTGGATTGAAAATCCTGATAGTTAAATCTGCATGCTTTGATTTATATAAACAATCAATCACCTTTACCATGAAGCACAGATGTCTACATATATGAACTAGCAATGAAACAACTACAATATAGTGCCATTGCCATAGACAAGACAATGTCATGGCTTCCACCATCGTACTGATGGGTTCGCGACATAGCTTCTGAGAAGAATAGCAGTGGACAATTCAAGAACTCAGCTCGGTACTACTGTCTTCATTTTAAGCTATGTATACATGACTTTGCTATTTGTGCATAAAAATAAGTACTGAATACTCCTATTATTCGAGACGTGAGCCGATCATGCATGTAACTGTTTATTTCATCGACATATTGATTTCTTTGGCTAATGGTTCTTTTATCAACCGAGCTTCTACTTCTGTACCTGCGTTCTATGTCACTGTAGCCCTTGAACTTTCTTCATTGTAATAATATATACATAAGGGTGAAGCACAATATGCATCACAGAAAATTACTTACTCATTAGGATCAACTTAGCCTTTTGTGACTTGTATCAATACATCCTGAGTTCAGTTAAATACCACTTATTTAGTTGGAAATATTCAGACATAGGGTTGATAAATTTGTAATTGCATTATTTAGATAAATCACCCTATGTGCATGGTTCCCGTAGCAACGCACGGGCATTTACCTAGAAAATATAAATATCCTGAATTTATAGATGGTCATATTCGATTTACGCTTCCTCAAACCAAACAAAGCCTAAGAAGTCTACTAAGGCTCCGTTTAGTTTGAAAATTTTCCTTCTCTCTCCCCATCACATCGATTGTACTTTCTATCTGTATGGAGCATTAAATGAAGTAGCACCTATTGTATGTTTGTACTTTTTGCCTGTCTATCTCGAGATGAATCTTTTGAGTCTACTTAGGCCATAATTAGACAAAAATTGTCAAATACAAATGAAAGGAAAGTGCTACAGTATATTTTTTCCCTAACTTTTTCTTAACTAAACATAACCTAAGTGAGATGAGATGGGAGATCACGCAAGGCGGCAAGGGCCTGATGGGACGTTATGTATCGTGCGTTCTTGCTAGCACCGCAAGTGCAAGTTTAGACAATTTATGCAGGGACGGTCCAGCATGGGGTTTTCGAACTTTTGATCCGCCATCGTTCCGACATAGCTCCACCTATTGTCTCTGATCATTATTTTCTCAACTTTTGCGTTGCCCATCCTACTGGCTAAGGCACGTATTTTGTACACCAGTCTCCAACCCACCCCCCAGACCCCCACACACACCCCACCACCACCAGCCCCACACCCACACCCCCCCCCCCCCCCCAAAAAAAAAAAAAAAAACACACACACACACACAAACGATCCGTACAAAAAATTGTTGTTTGATTCCATGACCTGATGTACCCCTTGAGCTGAGCTCCAGATCTGATAGCACCGCTTACTGTTTGATAGGAAACTTTGGGTTTCTTGTGGACCGGCAATATAACACAGCCAAGAATCAGTGGTAACGGTTACTCAAAGCACACTTTATATTCGTGAGGGGTTTTGTCGCGCACAAAAATTTAACCCTTGGAATATCGGTGAGAACTGAGAAAAAAAATATGGATGCGGCCAAACGAATTAATCATTGAATAGATGCAGAAACACTAGTATTGGCTAGATCCAGAAGGAATTAATTATTAATTATACATGTCATTGTCATCCGAGATCAAAATATTATCTAACATCCAAATTGCACCAATGATAACTAAGCTGAAACCGTACTACATGTTCGGCAAAAGCATAACCGAAGCTTAGATTACGAATGTCTTAAGATAAACTAAACTAAGGACATCGCCGATCATCCCAAACACATATGTAACAGTTGTACAACAATAACACCAGGCCAGGGGGGTCGCCTCAAAGACCAAAACCGCTTATCTTCTCTGAAGTAGCAATGTACCACAAAATGCTGATGGACCGATCAACAGCCAATGGCCAACGGTAGTAAAATACATTTCAATGCCCCGGTGGAAACCTACTTCCCAGCTGATTCAGGAGAGCCATCCCCGTAGGAAACCAAACCTTTCTTGCCTCCACGACTGGGGCTACCAGAGAGTGACCGAGACGGGGACGGGGACTGAGATTTCTCATCACTTGCACGCTTCAGTGATGGGGAATCAGGTGGGGACGGATGATGCACTGGTGGAGACCTCGACCTTGACCCAGAAAGGTGGCTCCTGGAAACTGATCGTTCACGATCACCATGTGACCTTGATTTCCTCGCAAGGGGTGAACGGCTCCTTACAGGGCTTTTGCTGTATCCACCTCCCCTTCCTCTTTCTCTGTGGATAGGGCTGCGTGAAGCGCTTCGGCTCCTCCTCCTGTACCTACTACGCCTCAAGTGGCAAAATAAAAGAAATCATGACATAGAACCAATCACAAGAATGGGCTATGCATACAGATTGGAGAGAGAAAAAAAAAAACTTAGATTAAAATTGCTTCAATCATTTTCAAATAATAACTTTAGAAAAATAATAGGTTTCAAACTAAAATGCTGTCTGTTCAGAATAGGTTTGATGATGTACCATCACAAATGATAATAGAAACTGATACTCATAGAAAAATAACAAGTACTTTAATTATCACATACAAACTGTTCACTTACCTTGGCGATGGCACTCTGCCTCTGGGTGGGCTTCTATACCGTCGAGGAGGTGATCGATGCCGGGAACCCCGGTAACCCATGTATCTACATAAGGGGGGGAAAATCATTTAAAACTCTAAACCAAATTAAAACAACAGACCAAACTTTGATTCAATTACCTGTCACGGTCATTTCTTCCACCATAACGATGCAAGCGATCAGCAGAAGGTGAGCGATATTGTCTTGCAAATGAGTACCGCTGAGTAAAACCCCGTCCACGTCTTATGCGTTTCGGTGACCCTTCAGGAGAATCACTCCTGGATGGGCTCCTTCCATTGTTTGGTGGTGTTACTGCCCTGCGATGTGGACTGGGACTTCTGCTAATTTTCCTGCGAGGTCGACCCCCTCTTACTGGGCTTCTGCTCACACTTCTTCTAAGTATTCTTGCAGGGCTCCTGCTGATGCTTCTGCGAATGTTCCGTCGTGGACTTCTCATAGGGCTTCTCCTAGAAGGCCTATGTGGGCTCCTTGAAATCCTAACAGGGCTCCGGCTAACGCTTCGCAATGGAGATATCCCAGAGGTTCGGGTAATGCTTCTACGCTTCTCCAATGGTGGGCTTGGGCTGACACTTTTTCGTACATGAGTTCTCTCCAGGCTCCTGCTTGGACTTCTCTGTGGCATGGACCTAGCTGAGCTCCTGCTAATGCTTCTTCTGTGAGCTCTAACAGGACTCCTGCTTATGTGGGGGCTTCTGCTTGCATCTCTGGGTAAGCTCTTGCTGAGGCTCCTAGCAGGGCTCCTGCTGATGCTCTGCCGTCTGGCTGGACTCCTGCTCTCGCTTCTTTTGGGAGTATGGACAGGACTTCTACTGCGATTATGGTGAGCAGGGCTCCTGCTAACTGACCTCTTCAGGCTGGTAATTGACCTTTTCATTGGGCTTCTTCTTGGACTGATACTCATACTCTTGCTCATTGAGTGATTAACACTCATGCTCTGGCTCCTGCTTATCAATGACAGATGAAACATCCCTTCCAGAAGCAGTAAGCACAAAGAATGATTTATGTATGAAGAAGTATAGGAAACCTAGATTTGCTTCGATTGCCAGTTAGAACAGGCATGACAGCTGCATTCCTTTCCATTTTTGATTCATTAACACCATTTGTATGGATTTCCCCGTTTTGCAGGGGAGGGACATCTTCTGTGGGACTCCTTGGTATTCCACTCTTTTGTTGTGGTGATGTGGCATCCTTCAAAGAAGCCACTGCAGCAAGATTTTCCTCTGAAAAGGTAGGTGTAGATTGCAATCATTAGTTGAACTAAACTAAACATGTACCACATAAACCAAGCAAGAACTATATATCCCTTACTAAATGTCCAATAAGTACAGTTGTTCATGCAAGACATATAACAGAACAATGCCACTGATAATACCATGCAACCATGATCTTAAGATTAAAAGAGATATCACCTTTTTGGACATGGCATGGTCTACCTTTAGCCATTGTTTATTGTTTTCCACTATAATATAGTCATGTTTATAAATTACAAAAAACTAATAAAATTATGAGATTAAGACAGTATGTTTTAAGAAAAATCTAAGTGAACGGTTCTCATAATTCCAATCCAACTGTCTGCATTCCAGAAGTTATTCACAGTCGGTTTCAAACGTTCGACAAGATCCTTGTCCATAACACAAGTATTTGCGATGTGCCACATAAACCAAGCAAGAACTATATATCCCTTTTGTGATGTCTCTTGATTGTGTTTGGATAGCATTAGCTACTGCCATTGCATTACCTTATCATGTTTATTCTATCAGTTTCTTGAAATAGAATAAAGTACTTAACCAGATATGGTATCCTATTGCGCCTGTACAGACCATTAATGATGATGAATTCCACCCAACTCTAAAGTTACAAAGGATTGGCTGACGTAGTACACTGTACAAAGCACAAGTTTAAGGGCATGTTACTCCCAACTCCCAGTTCATAAACCTAATAACTAACTGAGAAATCAGAACAAAGTTCGGGAACCTATGCTTCGATTTGTATTAGTGAAATACAGAAGCTCAACCTAAATTGGGATAAAGAATATACAGGCAAAAAGAAAAGAAACTACCAGAAACTTGAGATGATGCCTTGGCCTTCCGCCCAC
Source organism: Eremochloa ophiuroides (assembly GCA_038502445.1). Lineage (NCBI taxonomy): Eukaryota > Viridiplantae > Streptophyta > Magnoliopsida > Poales > Poaceae > Eremochloa > Eremochloa ophiuroides. The sequence goes on along the minus strand of JAHLJS010000005.1, from coordinate 15,140,212 downwards.
GACGGTGTCTCTTGCTTCTAGCATCTTTAGAGCTGCTATCGCTCGTACTTTCAGCTTCACTGTCATCCTTCATTATCCTGCTAACAAAAGAACATATATTACAGATCAAAGGTCAGGAATGTTCAATTTGACAATGTTAACAGACCTTTTTGACTTCCGTTTTGATTTCCTATCACGCTTCCTACGCCTTCTTTCACGCTTATGGTCAAGCTTTCTTCTTGAACGCTTGCGTTTATTTTTCTTGGAGTGTCTCTTTCTGCGCCTTCGCCTATCATCACTTGAGCTGCTGACATCAGATGAGTCACTTGAGTAAGTATCAGAATCACTCTCAGAATCAGATGATTCAGTCTCCGACTCAGAAGAGCTATCTGATTCCGAATAAGAATATCTCCTCTTCTTCCTTCTCCTTTTTGAAGATTTGTTACGAGGTCCCTTGTGTTGTTCTTCGTTACTTTCCTCATCAGAAGACATATCCTTTGACAACTTTGATTTGGCAGCCCTCTTTTTATCTGTATGACCATTATCACATGAAAAGGATATTCAAAAGGTAAATACAAAAGTGTCCTAATTTACCCAAGTGTCCCAAAAAAAAGATTAAATCCTTATATTAAATAGATCAATAGGTGCGCGAAAATTCCAAACAGTTGATAAGCATTACCAGTTTCTATTGTCATAGATCCAACATCTTTGCGTTCAGTGAGCTCCCCACAATTTACTATAGTAACCGGAACAACAGGAGTTGAATCAGGGGATTGCACATCTACTTGTTCGATCCTCTTCAGAACATCACTTCCAACAACAAGCTTGCCAAAAACTCTGTGCTTCCTGCAACACAGTAGAATGTCATATTATCAACAAAACTGTATGAAGTCAGAAAACCATGGAGTTCACAAATGAAACTGAACAAGACATTATAGAGGCTTGCCGCTTGCCTAGTTAACAGTTTGTGCCACCAGCCTGCAACATTCCTAATATAGAAAAAGCCAAAAAAACAAAACAAAAACTAAGCCTCACTACATCAAACAGGTTTCCTACTAGTCACCTTCTATTGTCACAACCAAAGAGACATGCATACCATAAGAAATGAATTTCCACAATGCAAAATTCGACACATAGACAGCGCAGAATTAATGCAACATGCCCAACCTATACACTGGCAAATGGTAGTATAGAAAGAACTGAATCAGTTTCACATATAATAGTAATACAGAACTATATAAAATTCTTGCCAATCAATAAGCAGTGTTGCTCACTTTGAATTAGGCAACAATGGAGATCCAAAGACACTACAAGTGAACAAGTACAAGAAGTAGCAGAAAACTATTCTTCTGTAGTTACAATGCTTGATAAGACAGATAATTAGTAAATGATGTTATGTCAGTGCATATAGCCGTCGGACACTTAGAGCTTTAATTTAGGATGAGAAAAAAAATTGTTTGGTACTGGAAATAAGCATCGATCTGAGAGAAATGTCCAGAGCTTAGATCCCATTCAACACCGCAAATGGATGTAAGAGAGTCTCCACACATGTCTGAAGACATATTTTGTATAAAGCCAAAACACAGTGTCATTCAAATGGAATTGATCGGAACAAACCTGTCAAGATGAGAATTAGGCTTGAAAGTAATGCAGAATTGGGAGCCACTAGCTTTGGATCCAGTATCTGCCGTCGTCAAGAGACCACGATCATCATGAGGTAGAACACAAGTTTCATCTGAAATGCAAATAATATACTGTCATTACAGACATATCGCTTGCTTTAGTGCTTACCATAACAGTTGGATAATATCTCCAGTGTTTCCAGAACAAAGCAGCCAAAAAGATTAAAATAGTAACTTATACTAGATTATTAGAATTTGGACACACTCCTAATGTAGACAGTAGACATATAACAACACAGCATTTAACTCTGTATCTGGTAACCAACATTATAAATCCTCAAATAAAAGGTTGCGAGGTTATTCCGTTATTTGCATTCAACATCTCCACTATAGAACAGATTTCACACCAAGCTAAATGGGTAATACCTGCAAATTTTCCACTATACATGCTTTCTCCACCAGACCCTGTAACATAGTTAAAAATCAGCCATTTCCAAAAACAAGATGTAACACAGGAAACTGGAACTATACATGCAAAGTAGAACAAACAAACAGAACTAATGTGTAACAGAAAATATTACTAAAAAGATAAAGATGGTAACATGCATTACCATATGTAACATTAATAGACAAAAATACAGCAATCTATAAATGTGGGCACAGTATAAATCTGGATCTTGGAACAAATCATTGCATATGAAAACAAACTAACCCTAAGCAAATTTAAAAATTTTGATACCAGAATTAAGGCCATTATGACTGTATATGACATGAAAAGACTGCTAAACTGCTCCAGTTAAAAAAAAAATGTATGAATCTTAAAGAACATCAAATGCTAGCGAGGAGTGCACAATGTAATCATCAAATCGAAAGGTAAGCACATTGTGATAACGTAGATAAATGACAACAAAAAATCATCAAAATTAGCATAAGCAGGCCATGACTGCACAACTTACAGGTGCTATGCGCATGCAAGCCCTTTAAGTAGACATACACAAGAACATTAGTTTATAAGAGAACACAAAAAATGAGAAAGGCCATGAAAGCGGGGAAGGGAATTGCAGCTTTTTTCCAGGAAGGAAAAGAAATAAAAAATGCAAACAATTGTGCAAACTCACCATTTCCTTTTGCAATGTCACCTCCCTGCAAAAAAAAAAAAAAGCAAGCTCAGCAGTTATGACTAAGAAATAACTAATTTTTCCACTCATTATTATAATAGCAAACGTAGACAATACTGCATACAACCTTAAATACTATATGATAAGAAAAGCAGTCGATATCATCTGTCTTGCATCCTACATCATGAACAAGGAAACAAGGAACTGGCTAAAAACATGACAAGACAAAGCTAACCAAATTCTAACTACAAAAATACAAACACAGTAACTGAGACGGGAGCAAAATGCATAAATACAAAATTACACAAAAGAAGAAAAACTAACTTGTGCCATGAACCCCTTGATGACACAGTGGAACGATGATCCCTTGTAACATAATGGCTTCTTAGTCTTCTGTCCTATTCCCAGCTCACCTAAAGCGTGCAACGTCAATTAGAAAGAGCAACAGTACTAGGAAATAGGGAGGAGTTTTCTAAACTGAGAACCACTACATTATCAGAAGATTTCCAAAACACATATTAGTATATTAACCGTTCAACATCAAATTAGCCTTTTTATGCATAAATTAGATTGACAGCTTAGAACACAAGATATGGACTAGAAGTCTACAGGTCAAGTTATAGTAATAATATGCGAGTAACTTTGGGTTAACTGATGTACACAAGTTCAGAATCTTCATTCCATATCCCAATTTTAATTGATATCATAACCCGAAGAAAATTATAACAAATTGTCTGCCAAAATATATATATACAACTGTTTAAGTAGAAACATCAGCCGGTGTATCATGCATCCAGTTTTACTTGAAATATGTAAGAGACTTAACATCATCGCCTTGCTCAAAGTTTCAAGATGAAGTTTCATAATTTAAACAGAAATAATAAATTTATTCAAGTATATTAAAGCTTAACATATATAAAGACATAGTTAAGCATTAAGCATGCAGAATTACTTTGCCAGGAAATTAACTAAAATTCCTAGGAAGCAATGAACATCTAAATATGTATTGTTGATCATCACAGAAAGAATAGATTAGGTTCTCAAATTTCGAAAATAATAAAAAAGAATCACAGAATGGCACATTGGATATGGCTGAAAGTAGATGAGAGAGTTTGGGTTTGAATAATATTCCAAAGAGTGTTTTTAAGCAAAGAAAAACAACAAAAATCATTAGGACTACCAAGTGGCAAGTGCTGACAAAAGGACTAGCATCACGACAGTATCAGTGACAATTGATTAGTGCAGATTATCAAAATAAACAGTAGTAAGAGCAGTAATAAAACACATTATTGCAGTATTCTGCCATGTTGCAAAGAATCGCTATGCATTACTGCCATTGAACACAATTACAGGTCCATTTAGGTTTGTCCTAGGTCAAATTCTTTTTAGTTCCAGACATCAATATCTAAAATTCACATAGATTTGCAACAGATCACAATTAGTAGATTCATCAGGATAAAATACATTATTGTGGTATTCTTCCATGTTGCAAAGAATAGCTACACATTACTTCCATAGACCACAAGTAAAAGGTTCATTTAGGTTTGGCCTAGGTCAAATTCTACCTAAAATTCACATAGATCAACAGAAGGTCGCCATTAGTAGATTCATAGGAACAATTATTTTCCAAATACAAATCCTTTTAATTTAATACTATCCATTTTTCTTCCTTGATCTTGCTGGTCAAACCGAAGTATTGGACACTGTTTCAATGTCCTATAGGCTTGTATTAGAGAGGATAAGGATAGGAAGTACAACATTTGTGCAAAAATATAGGAAAAAATTTCCCCAACAATTGGAACCATTGAAGCGAAATTAAACAAGCAGAAAGGCTGTGGCCCTATTTTTCAATCAAAGAGTGAAACTTCACAAGCTTCCCAAAGTAATTAAAAGCATTTGAACTTGAAACTAAACTTGTAGTTTCCCAAAATTAAAAAGGATTACAATCTTTAGCACTGGAACATTATTCACCACAGAAACTCTTTCAGTGAAACAGTTTTTCATTATTACTGTTTGGATGGGGCATCAGCAGATCTAACCCTCCCTGGTTAAGAGCTAAGACCCACATCTAGATAACAATGGCAATTGGTAGCATAATCCTAGCTGGTGATAACATCACATTCCCTCATAAACAATATGATATGATCTGCACACCATGTGATTAAGTGGCCGCTGTAAGCATGTCTAATTGTCCAGTGTGCTTCAGTGCTTGACTACTCACGTACTCAGTAAACTTCAAGCACTAAAAAGAGTGTAGCTCTAAAACTGTAAGATTTTTATAACTTCGGAAGAGTGATGCTACTTCAAATAGTTAATAGTTCGAACAGATGACAACAAAAACTTCAGTATTTGATGGACTTATGTGAGACCATGACCATTAGAAATCTAGAGCAACATGTCCAATTGTCACATAAACCAATTTACAAAATAATATGTAACACTAACTAAAAGATGAATTTTAACTAATTTAATGAAAAGGAAGTGGAGGGAGAGAATATTACCTGTGCATAAAGCTCTGAAGTTCTCAGTCGTAAGGGGTGCAACATCAGCGAACAACTGCAAGGAAAGGTAACTCATGCTTTTAAACAGATCAAGCAAACTAATACCATCATTAGCCTTCAATATATAAAGACACAGCTACAGCTCCTAATCTTTAACGTTGCAGTCTTAGTCACACTTGCACTACCATCTGAATATGAATTTGAGAAACAGTAATAACAAACATACCTCAAAGATCATTCTTTCATCTGGTGCATCACCTACTGATACATCCAGAAAGACAATGGGGTTCCTCTTTCTCCCCATATTCTTGAATAGATGTGAGCCCTGAAGCCAACAGGGTAGCTTCACAATGAAAAAATGGAACGATATCAACAAAGTAAGCATTTGGATAAAGAAGTGGTAAAAAATATGACATTGCTACCCTATACAAAATTTAATATGACACATACTGAAACCCCATATAGTTTGTAAACATCTATTTCAAAAGAAAAATTTGCTATATGCCTTCAAATTTGCATGTGTTTACATGATTAAAATAGCTGCAGAAATATACTTCACACAACACATAAATGCAATTTCTTTTGCAGCCTTCTAAAAGAAACTCACAAGCATGGAGTAGAGAGTATGCAGATGCAACAAGCATAATACCCAATTCTACTAGCAAAAACCAGCTTTTACAATATATACCCATTGCAAACAAGCAACAAGGAAGCAAGACAACAAAAATACTCAAAAACATTCATCTGGTAGTCCCTGGCCTTGTTGCAAATCACTTAATAATAAAAAATCTTTACCTATATATCTATATATATATTGTTATTTATTATTTATATAATGTTAAATAGTGGAAATTTCTTCCTCCAAATTTTGGTCCATCACACTCGCTTGGTCAGTCTGTCCCTACACTCGCACAAGCAGAGTCCTTGCCTATTTTACTAAGAGTAGTGATACAGGATAAATTAAAGACCAGAATCCTAATTGGTTTACTATCTCGTCTGTGACCCAAACTCACAACCTCTGGAATTAGAATAGCAAGAGTCCAGCGACAGTACATAGTCCGATTCCAAAATGTCCTATAGCAAATGCATAAGATGTATGTTCCTGTTGCAACACACGGGTATGTTTGCTAGTTAATAAAAATATATATTTACACCTGTGCAAGCTTTGTACATCTGTTCCACTGCCCGTGATGGAGCTAGGATCATATGATTGAGGCCCAACTAAGTAAATCCATGAAGCAAATATTAAAACATGCACTAAAGTTATTGTTGATCTCAAAGGCTTCAATGGAAAAAAAATGCATCATGGGGGTCATTCGTTCAGCATGTCCCTGCCAGCCCCCCTACTGACTCCGAAACCACTGCAGTCTACATCACACGGTGCCAGCCAACACTAATTTGAGTACTCAGTAATCAAGCAGAGCAACGCCCAAGTGCAACGCCGGGAATCGAGGCAAGACCCCAGATCAGGATCCGTGCACCACACTCCGCAAACCCTGAAAACCCCTACAAACCCACAAAACCCTACCGCAAACACGACCCCAAACCCTAGAACCACCTCCTCCTCCCCATCCAAACCTGAGAGCCCCAACCGCGCATGAAACGCTCTGACCACACAGATCGAAACGCGCGAGCCAGGCCCGCGGCGCTCGATCCAGCGACGACGAGATAGAGGGGAGCAGCTCGGGTGGAGAGAGAGAGAGAGGGAGAGCACGAACCGCAAAGGGGAGACTCAGGCGGCTCGACGGCGCCGATCGCGTCGGAGCGGTGCGAGGGTGTCGTGGTAAGGTGGCGAGGATATTTGTTTGCTCGCTGGGGATCGGAGCGCAGCCGCAGCCCCGCGGAAGGCACACCACCACCACGCGGCCGCACAAGCGGAGTGGAGGTGGGGGATAGGAGAGTGGAGGAGCGCAGCGGCCAAGTATTATTACCCTACCCCCTCCCCTCTGCTGCGACGGGCCAAGTACAGTTTTGCCCCCGATACGTGGAGCGTTGAATGCTAGTCCTAGATGCACGGCACGTGGGCCTGGGACTGGGAGCCCTGGTGGCGGCGACAGTGAACGGTCGGGCGACGTGGGCTCCGGCACCAGAATTGTGACAGGCCGCGAAAATGGCCCATCGATCCTCCACCCCGCGCAATCAACCCAACCCAATACTAGGATTTCTTCTTTTCTTGCAAAACGTCTATTTTCCTCCCCTCAAATTTTACTAAAGTCCATTTTTTCCTCCTTAAACCATAAAATCGGGTAAATCGTCTCTCTCAACTCTTGAAATCATGTATTTTACTCCCTCTGTCCTCAAAAGGATACAATTCTTTGACTTCTACGATCTCTGTTTGACCGTTCGTCTTATTCAAAAATTTATAATAAATATTATTTATTTTGTTATGACTTATTTTATTGTTAGATATATTTTCATAATAATTTATTTAATTTATTATTTATATAAAAAAATTAAATAAGACGAATGGTCAAAGAGGAACCGTAGAAGTTAAAGAATTGCGTTCTTTTGCGGACGGAGGTAGTACATCCCTGGTCCGATTGTAAACGACTTTGAAGACGGTTTTATCTTTTTTATTTATTTCGGCCAAATCTTTAAAAAAACATAGTAAATTAAAAATAATCATAAAATAAAAAAATTTGTTGGACACCAGATAAGTAAATCTACAAATGAACATATAATATGGTATGTTTTAATAATATGGTATGTTTTAGTACTAAGTTTTTCTATAGATTTATAGATTTAGATATATGGTTTTTCTATAATTAATTGAAATAATTCATAACTACAGCTTATATAGTCAATTGTGCTGAAATTTTTATGGTGGCCTAACTATTGTATGCTTGAATTATAGTAAAAAAATCATATTGATTGGATCATGTATAATTTATTTATAGATTTATTTAGGGTTTATGCTTGTTAAATCTAAATAAATCTATAACTAATTTTAGATTAAATTATAGATTTATTTTGATTTAGTTATAGATTTATTTATATTTAGTCATAACTAATTTAGTTTTAACGAGCATAAATTCTAAAGAAATCTATAACTAAAGTCTAAATTAGTTATAACTAAATATAAACAAATCTATAATTAAATCTAAAATTAGTTATAGATATATTTAGTTTTAATAAACATAAACCCTAAAGAAATCTATAAATAAGTTATACATGATCCAATCAGTATGAAATTTTACTACAATTTATGCATACAATAATTAGGCTACATTAAAATTTTCACCACAATTGAACCATAAAAGCTGCAATTATGAATTATTCCAATTAATTATAAAAAAGCATAGATCCAAATCTATAGAAAAACTTTGTATTAAAGCACATACCATATTATATGTTCACTTATAGATTTACTCATGTAGAGTCTAACAAAATTTGATTTTCCATTTTATGATTTTTTACGATTTACTATGATTTTTCAAATAATTAGCCGAAATGGATAAAAATGAAAAAAAACAAAACCGCTTTCAAAATAGCCTATAGTTGAGCCGGGGAGGTAAAATGCATAGTTTCAAAAGTTGAGGGAAGTGATTTACTTGGTTTTGTAATTTAGGGAGGAAAAACTAACTTTCGCAAAAGTTGAGGGAGTCAAAGAACTACCATTACTGCTCATCCAGTCTTGGGCCCATCATTTATAATTATTCCTCTCTGTGAAGTATGCTACGATGTAGTAGTATCTTTCTCTCACAGAAATTTAGCATTAGCTGAAACCAGGGCCTCTTTTTAGACCTGAGAGCGCTGAGTATCTTATCTTACTAGGTAGCGTGTCCGTGCGTTGCTACGGGATTACTAAACTTTTATACTAAACAAGTAGATCGCATGGTAAAGTTCGTCAATACATGGTTCAATCATGAATACCAAATTTCAAGACTAACACTCAAGGCGTCAACAATTCTCTATTATTATGAAATAAGGCCAACAATGCTCCAATCCTAGGTTGCACAAAATCTCAAAAAATAATCATTCTAAGCCAAAACTTTAATTGAGTCCACATGTATTTATCTCATATGAAATAAGGTCGGCAACACTCCGTAAATATAAAGACATTACACAAGACTTTGTTCTTGAAATTTAATAAAATATGAAATATATGAGTCAAAATCACTTCATATATTACTGATAAGATAATGATAAATACCAAAGATAACATTGACATTGATCCAAAAACAAAGTTTGTGAAATTAACATGCACCAAGAGCGTGGTGTCAGTCTCACAAAATCTACTATACTGCCATTTCCATGATGCGGTTAAGATAATATTTTATATCAGTTACCATGACGCATCTGATCAAGGAACGAGAAAAGCATATGGTAGTCACATAGCCAATCTGTATAAGGTGTGTAGAATACAGAATTAGTTTTAGTTTGTACAGAAATACCATACACAACTCAAAACTCAAACACCCGATCGACTGCTCCGGAACTAAAGCGCCCATGACAAAAACTAAGCACGACAGTCCTCGAGCCTAGACATAGACCACAACCTTCATTGATATTCAGCTACAGCAAGTGCACCTGCAACACTTGAAGCTGCACCATCGAAAACACATTTGTTGCGGTGAGCATGTGCTTGAAATCATTACCTACCAATAAGACAATAACAGATACCACAAACCAATGTTTCACTAAGGCTGTTTCTAAAATTTCCTCTGACAATTTCTACCAGTAAAAATTTCAACGTGTCCTCAATATAATTCTACTACATAAGAAGAAAATTAATCGCACTTCATAAATGCCAAGATGCATATGTCCATGATTTTCCACTGTCGATGGGATATAGGGATAGATAGATGGAGGAGAAATGAATTAATGATACATGGATTACCTGCAAAGAACATCTTGGACATGATGACCATAACTCAAACTGGTTTCCACCACAAAACCAACCATAAGATTATCTGAAATTCATTTATGCCAATTATGGCATGTACTACTGAGGTTTCTGGCCTAGCATCTATCAATTATGTGTACCATAATAGCAGTTAAGATACTGCACTAAGTATGTTTACAGAATGCCTCATAATACAAGGCAAGAAGATCATTCAAAAGACTACTTGAGCACCATAATACGAAATAATTAGACATCTCATTTAAATTAACATAGTAATATAATTTACACATCATGCTGCAAATTGATCAATGGAAGGCAGGGCTTCCTTACCAGCAAGGCAAGACGCCAACCGATCCTCAGGATGAGGCCGACAGGTCACGGCGGCGGCAGGAACATCGTGTCTTAGTCAAGACGCACACACACAAGACACATTGTTAAATATACTACTTGAACTTGCTCTGTAAATAAACAGAAAAATTGACAAATAAATCAAGGGTAGTAGGACCATGCATAGCTAAGTCTACTATTTGCATTGATCTTATAAGGTGGAAAAGATACCACAAGTAGGGGCAAACCCAACATATGACCGAGATCTTTTTCGGCAGTGCTCCTCGTAATCGACCTCCTGCTCCTCCATGGCTCCACATCTCTCCATGCAGTTGTACTCTTCGCTACTCCAATAAAGATCCTCCGTGCAAGCGCACCGTACACAACTACGCATCGAGGGCCTGCAGGATGCAGCTCGAATCGGGCCGCTTACCCTCACAGATGTGAGCGCCACTGGCCAGGAAGGGAGGCCTCGGAAGGAGAGTGCTGCCCATGCCACCGCATGTCCAATCGAGCGCCGCTATCCGGAGAAGGGGACTTCGTGCGCCATATAATATAACTATAGTTGATTTGAAATAAACTCAGCAGACACTGACATTTAAATTGTTTACTACTTTAGAATTAAAAAACTTGTCTGCTATTGTTTTGTCAGAGTGCACCATGTAATTTCAGAAAGAGGGAGAAAAGAGTCCAACAAAACGAAGGCAACAAGAGGCATATCCACTTCTGTACAACAAAGCTACATTTGTAAAATATACTTCTGTACCCACTTTTTTCACATGCAAATCAACAGAGAATTTGAACTTTAAAGGCCAATATGCCTTGGACTAAGCAAACTAATTACTAAAGCACCTTCAAAAAGTCTAATACATACAAACCAATCGAAGATGTAAGAGCAAGCAGCGTGTTCTCGAGAGCTGACCTGCACAAGCTGGCCTCTTCTTTGGAGAGGACGACGATCTAGAGCCAAACCTGCATAACTCGCCCAACCTTGTCCGCTAATCAAGAGTCAGGAGACACTTCCCATGCCTTCTACGCACCTGCTCCAACAGATCAGAAAGTTTAATCGAATCAATGACATAAATTCCAATTAGACTGCAGAACATAATGGCCATTTTTGGCAATTGGAATTGCCAGTATCAGACGACAATGAATTGATGGTTACATGCCTTGGTGTAACCACACTAACTGGTGACTGAAAAACTGCTTTCATATCTTAATCCTAGCATGATGAGATAATACAAGGTGTGGTGTATATTAACTCAAACCAGTAATGCACCTGATCTCAACGTATAATGCCAAATCATAGAGTAAGTGCTCAGCCAAAGATTAAAATGCCTAAACAGACATTAGGGGTTCACCAAACATAGCTTAGATATAATAGTTTGAGAATTCTATTTGCACTTGATGAATATTATGATATAATAAGCTTATGGGAATAATCTATTTTAATAATATCACCTAAATTGCAGAGCTACATATGTTGGGAAAAAAGACGCACTTTATTATAGTTTGGTCCAATATGTCTAACTGAAAGAAGTCTACTGCAAACTGAAATTAATCCATATTTCACTTTAGTTACAGTGTGATTTCTAATTAAGCAAAATCCCTCAATTAGTCTTTGACACATATATCCTGTTAATTAAAGAGGGAAGCCACTGGTAGCAGAACATGTCAGATAGCTTGGTTAGGAGTTCCCATGCCCAGTCATGGACTTCCCAAGGCTTCAATGTTTAATATAAGAAAAGAAAAAAATCACCTTACATCAGTCGAGAATAATAGCAATATTCAGTCGCCTTCGCCTTTGCCAGCAAGTGTAGTCGGCATGACCTATTGAACAATATAGGAACAAAGGGTGATCTACAGGCAGCAACAGCACAATGGATACTATAAATAGTTAAATACTAAATAGGAGGAACAAATTGATACTATAAGGCAGCTGATATTTCTTTTTAAATCAAGCCATTATACTACAGCGTTATAATTTCAAACCATATATACTTTAAAATTAGTAGGTACCATGTGTATTTTTTTACATATTATAATCAAATTAACTTGAAAAGGCTATTTAATTTATGATTTATTCCCAATCACTACTGCTGCTAACCAAACAGCTAAGTGCTAATCGACCACACCTGAGAGTAGAACACTGAAGAAAAAGAAACGCAGACAACAGAGAAAGGAAGAGAGCAGATGAGCGCAAGGAAGAACTGACCTGATTCACTCCTCAACGCAAGTACTACATCTCAAGCAAAGTGAAATTATTTAATGCTTCTAACTTGAGCCAATGATTACACGAAGTAGTACTCAGCATCAGCAACAGATTGAGGTATCTGTGCACGCATCGAGAAGCTGGACGCAAGAACAGAAAAGGTGCGGCCACAAAAATCCACCAAAAGCCTGATCAAATCACCATGATTTGATCCCAAAACTTGCACAGGCAATCACCACGGAGGAGGTATACTATCTCCAAGAAATTAGGACCCAATTTGAATCCTACCTCCGGGAAAATCAGATCGTGCGCAAGAACGAAATTTTCTCCGCGAAAACAAAATTGATTTGATTCTTCATGCTCGAGTTGATTCAACCAAAATCACTCATAGTGAAACATCAATACATGTCCCTGCACGAATCAAACCAAAAGAAACGGACTAAAACCGCCTCAAATCGACGAATCGGGTGAGAAGGACGACGGGGGAGCCACTCGAAAGCGAGGACAGCGGTCGCTCAACAGCCACGGACGCAGGCCGCCTAAAGGCAAGGAGCGCCCGGCCGCGCGGCGGCGAGGACAGCGGAAGCGGATGAGGGCTCAGTATAGGTTGGGGAGGCGTCGTGGCGTCCAGCGAGTCCGGTGGCGTGGAGGCGGCGGGCACCGTCATGTATTAAAATAAAAAAATTTGTTGGACACCAGATAAGTAAATCTACAAATGAACATATAATATGGTATGTTTTAATAATATGGTATGTTTTAGTACTAAGTTTTTCTATAGATTTATAGATTTAGATATATGGTTTTTCTATAATTAATTGAAATAATTCATAACTACAGCTTATATAGTCAATTGTGCTGAAATTTTTATGGTGGCCTAACTATTGTATGCTTGAATTATAGTAAAAAAATCATATTGATTGGATCATGTATAATTTATTTATAGATTTATTTAGGGTTTATGCTTGTTAAATCTAAATAAATCTATAACTAATTTTAGATTAAATTATAGATTTATTTTGATTTAGTTATAGATTTATTTATATTTAGTCATAACTAATTTAGTTTTAACGAGCATAAATTCTAAAGAAATCTATAACTAAAGTCTAAATTAGTTATAACTAAATATAAACAAATCTATAATTAAATCTAAAATTAGTTATAGATATATTTAGTTTTAATAAACATAAACCCTAAAGAAATCTATAAATAAGTTATACATGATCCAATCAGTATGAAATTTTACTACAATTTATGCATACAATAATTAGGCTACATTAAAATTTTCACCACAATTGAACCATAAAAGCTGCAATTATGAATTATTCCAATTAATTATAAAAAGCATAGATCCAAATCTATAGAAAAACTTTGTATTAAAGCACATACCATATTATATGTTCACTTATAGATTTACTCATGTAGAGTCTAACAAAATTTGATTTTCCATTTTATGATTTTTTACGATTTACTATGATTTTTCAAATAATTAGCCGAAATGGATAAAAATGAAAAAAAACAAAACCGCTTTCAAAATAGCCTATAGTTGAGCCGGGGAGGTAAAATGCATAGTTTCAAAAGTTGAGGGAAGTGATTTACTTGGTTTTGTAATTTAGGGAGGAAAAACTAACTTTCGCAAAAGTTGAGGGAGTCAAAGAACTACCATTACTGCTCATCCAGTCTTGGGCCCATCATTTATAATTATTCCTCTCTGTGAAGTATGCTACGATGTAGTAGTATCTTTCTCTCACAGAAATTTAGCATTAGCTGAAACCAGGGCCTCTTTTTAGACCTGAGAGCGCTGAGTATCTTATCTTACTAGGTAGCGTGTCCGTGCGTTGCTACGGGATTACTAAACTTTTATACTAAACAAGTAGATCGCATGGTAAAGTTCGTCAATACATGGTTCAATCATGAATACCAAATTTCAAGACTAACACTCAAGGCGTCAACAATTCTCTATTATTATGAAATAAGGCCAACAATGCTCCAATCCTAGGTTGCACAAAATCTCAAAAAATAATCATTCTAAGCCAAAACTTTAATTGAGTCCACATGTATTTATCTCATATGAAATAAGGTCGGCAACACTCCGTAAATATAAAGACATTACACAAGACTTTGTTCTTGAAATTTAATAAAATATGAAATATATGAGTCAAAATCACTTCATATATTACTGATAAGATAATGATAAATACCAAAGATAACATTGACATTGATCCAAAAACAAAGTTTGTGAAATTAACATGCACCAAGAGCGTGGTGTCAGTCTCACAAAATCTACTATACTGCCATTTCCATGATGCGGTTAAGATAATATTTTATATCAGTTACCATGACGCATCTGATCAAGGAACGAGAAAAGCATATGGTAGTCACATAGCCAATCTGTATAAGGTGTGTAGAATACAGAATTAGTTTTAGTTTGTACAGAAATACCATACACAACTCAAAACTCAAACACCCGATCGACTGCTCCGGAACTAAAGCGCCCATGACAAAAACTAAGCACGACAGTCCTCGAGCCTAGACATAGACCACAACCTTCATTGATATTCAGCTACAGCAAGTGCACCTGCAACACTTGAAGCTGCACCATCGAAAACACATTTGTTGCGGTGAGCATGTGCTTGAAATCATTACCTACCAATAAGACAATAACAGATACCACAAACCAATGTTTCACTAAGGCTGTTTCTAAAATTTCCTCTGACAATTTCTACCAGTAAAAATTTCAACGTGTCCTCAATATAATTCTACTACATAAGAAGAAAATTAATCGCACTTCATAAATGCCAAGATGCATATGTCCATGATTTTCCACTGTCGATGGGATATAGGGATAGATAGATGGAGGAGAAATGAATTAATGATACATGGATTACCTGCAAAGAACATCTTGGACATGATGACCATAACTCAAACTGGTTTCCACCACAAAACCAACCATAAGATTATCTGAAATTCATTTATGCCAATTATGGCATGTACTACTGAGGTTTCTGGCCTAGCATCTATCAATTATGTGTACCATAATAGCAGTTAAGATACTGCACTAAGTATGTTTACAGAATGCCTCATAATACAAGGCAAGAAGATCATTCAAAAGACTACTTGAGCACCATAATACGAAATAATTAGACATCTCATTTAAATTAACATAGTAATATAATTTACACATCATGCTGCAAATTGATCAATGGAAGGCAGGGCTTCCTTACCAGCAAGGCAAGACGCCAACCGATCCTCAGGATGAGGCCGACAGGTCACGGCGGCGGCAGGAACATCGTGTCTTAGTCAAGACGCACACACACAAGACACATTGTTAAATATACTACTTGAACTTGCTCTGTAAATAAACAGAAAAATTGACAAATAAATCAAGGGTAGTAGGACCATGCATAGCTAAGTCTACTATTTGCATTGATCTTATAAGGTGGAAAAGATACCACAAGTAGGGGCAAACCCAACATATGACCGAGATCTTTTTCGGCAGTGCTCCTCGTAATCGACCTCCTGCTCCTCCATGGCTCCACATCTCTCCATGCAGTTGTACTCTTCGCTACTCCAATAAAGATCCTCCGTGCAAGCGCACCGTACACAACTACGCATCGAGGGCCTGCAGGATGCAGCTCGAATCGGGCCGCTTACCCTCACAGATGTGAGCGCCACTGGCCAGGAAGGGAGGCCTCGGAAGGAGAGTGCTGCCCATGCCACCGCATGTCCAATCGAGCGCCGCTATCCGGAGAAGGGGACTTCGTGCGCCATATAATATAACTATAGTTGATTTGAAATAAACTCAGCAGACACTGACATTTAAATTGTTTACTACTTTAGAATTAAAAAACTTGTCTGCTATTGTTTTGTCAGAGTGCACCATGTAATTTCAGAAAGAGGGAGAAAAGAGTCCAACAAAACGAAGGCAACAAGAGGCATATCCACTTCTGTACAACAAAGCTACATTTGTAAAATATACTTCTGTACCCACTTTTTTCACATGCAAATCAACAGAGAATTTGAACTTTAAAGGCCAATATGCCTTGGACTAAGCAAACTAATTACTAAAGCACCTTCAAAAAGTCTAATACATACAAACCAATCGAAGATGTAAGAGCAAGCAGCGTGTTCTCGAGAGCTGACCTGCACAAGCTGGCCTCTTCTTTGGAGAGGACGACGATCTAGAGCCAAACCTGCATAACTCGCCCAACCTTGTCCGCTAATCAAGAGTCAGGAGACACTTCCCATGCCTTCTACGCACCTGCTCCAACAGATCAGAAAGTTTAATCGAATCAATGACATAAATTCCAATTAGACTGCAGAACATAATGGCCATTTTTGGCAATTGGAATTGCCAGTATCAGACGACAATGAATTGATGGTTACATGCCTTGGTGTAACCACACTAACTGGTGACTGAAAAACTGCTTTCATATCTTAATCCTAGCATGATGAGATAATACAAGGTGTGGTGTATATTAACTCAAACCAGTAATGCACCTGATCTCAACGTATAATGCCAAATCATAGAGTAAGTGCTCAGCCAAAGATTAAAATGCCTAAACAGACATTAGGGGTTCACCAAACATAGCTTAGATATAATAGTTTGAGAATTCTATTTGCACTTGATGAATATTATGATATAATAAGCTTATGGGAATAATCTATTTTAATAATATCACCTAAATTGCAGAGCTACATATGTTGGGAAAAAAGACGCACTTTATTATAGTTTGGTCCAATATGTCTAACTGAAAGAAGTCTACTGCAAACTGAAATTAATCCATATTTCACTTTAGTTACAGTGTGATTTCTAATTAAGCAAAATCCCTCAATTAGTCTTTGACACATATATCCTGTTAATTAAAGAGGGAAGCCACTGGTAGCAGAACATGTCAGATAGCTTGGTTAGGAGTTCCCATGCCCAGTCATGGACTTCCCAAGGCTTCAATGTTTAATATAAGAAAAGAAAAAAATCACCTTACATCAGTCGAGAATAATAGCAATATTCAGTCGCCTTCGCCTTTGCCAGCAAGTGTAGTCGGCATGACCTATTGAACAATATAGGAACAAAGGGTGATCTACAGGCAGCAACAGCACAATGGATACTATAAATAGTTAAATACTAAATAGGAGGAACAAATTGATACTATAAGGCAGCTGATATTTCTTTTTAAATCAAGCCATTATACTACAGCGTTATAATTTCAAACCATATATACTTTAAAATTAGTAGGTACCATGTGTATTTTTTTACATATTATAATCAAATTAACTTGAAAAGGCTATTTAATTTATGATTTATTCCCAATCACTACTGCTGCTAACCAAACAGCTAAGTGCTAATCGACCACACCTGAGAGTAGAACACTGAAGAAAAAGAAACGCAGACAACAGAGAAAGGAAGAGAGCAGATGAGCGCAAGGAAGAACTGACCTGATTCACTCCTCAACGCAAGTACTACATCTCAAGCAAAGTGAAATTATTTAATGCTTCTAACTTGAGCCAATGATTACACGAAGTAGTACTCAGCATCAGCAACAGATTGAGGTATCTGTGCACGCATCGAGAAGCTGGACGCAAGAACAGAAAAGGTGCGGCCACAAAAATCCACCAAAAGCCTGATCAAATCACCATGATTTGATCCCAAAACTTGCACAGGCAATCACCACGGAGGAGGTATACTATCTCCAAGAAATTAGGACCCAATTTGAATCCTACCTCCGGGAAAATCAGATCGTGCGCAAGAACGAAATTTTCTCCGCGAAAACAAAATTGATTTGATTCTTCATGCTCGAGTTGATTCAACCAAAATCACTCATAGTGAAACATCAATACATGTCCCTGCACGAATCAAACCAAAAGAAACGGACTAAAACCGCCTCAAATCGACGAATCGGGTGAGAAGGACGACGGGGGAGCCACTCGAAAGCGAGGACAGCGGTCGCTCAACAGCCACGGACGCAGGCCGCCTAAAGGCAAGGAGCGCCCGGCCGCGCGGCGGCGAGGACAGCGGAAGCGGATGAGGGCTCAGTATAGGTTGGGGAGGCGTCGTGGCGTCCAGCGAGTCCGGTGGCGTGGAGGCGGCGGGCACCGTCATGTATTCCAGCTTCCGCTCGAGGTTTTTGTTGCATCAAAACGGCCCCAGCAACGCATACACCGTCGCAGGAGAGATGACGACGGGGAGCGCACAGCGCTGGGAGGGTGAGAGCGAGGGCGCCGCATGGCAGATGGTGATGGCGAGGGCGAGGGAGACGGCGGCGGCGAGGGCAACACGAGATTTTGGCTCACGGAGTTTTTTTTTGTTTCTTTCCTTTTGGCACAGGTGAGCGGCGGCCACCGGCGGAGCCCGATCGCCGCTCCTCCGCGACGTGCTCGGGGACGAGCACCATCGGGCATGCGTGTGCCGCCGCCCCGCGAACAGGGGGCATCGTCGCCCCTGTAATGCACCACTCGGTGAGGCGGCCGCAGTTGGGGCCGGCCGGTACGAGGCGACGCCGGAAGAGAGGGAGTGAGAGACGGGAAGGGAAGCGGGGGCTGGAGCGGCGGCGGCGCACGAGATGCGTCACGTCGAGGGTCGTAGCTGGGAGGGAGGAGCACGTGGGGAGAGAATTGCTTGTCGCATGGGGGAAGGGGCCTTTCCTTTGTGTGTGTGGGGGGAGCTTTTTGAAAATAAACCATTATGAAACGTGGGATTCGGAGATATGTTATCCCGTAACGGGGTTTCGGAGATATGCCATTATAAATCGCGACACAACTGCTGAAATGCCATCCGAGAGAATTTAGAGCGTTTTATTCCTCTTCTGCCCCTGCCCTTCTCCTGCTCTGTTGCACGATGAAACGGAGAGAGCTCCCAAAACAGATCGAGCATTCACGCCGAGCGCCGCCGCTCCCGAGCCTCTTCTTCTCCACGAGCTCTGCCCTCCCGAGCTTCTCCTTCTCCACGGCGTCATCCTTCCCCGTGCTTCTTCTTCTCCACGGCGTTGTAAATCCGGACGTGGCAGGCGCACGCGCACAGCAGGACGCGCGGGGTCGTGGGTGCCGGGTGGACGCGGCGCTGCTGGCTGGTCCGCACTACCGCGCCGGGCAGCCGGCCGTCGCCGGCCGATGGATCTGCGCCGCTCCAGGCCACGGACTGTAGCGCCTCCACGCCGGTCAGAGCTCCGCCGGCCATGGAACACAGCACGAGTGCAACGCCCCCATCGCCCAGCCAAGTACAACAAGTGCAACGCCCCCTCGCCCGGCCAGAGCTCCGCTGGCCATGGAACACAGACAGCACCGCTGGCCATGGAACACAGAGAGCTAGAGCTCCACCGGCAATGAAACACAGCACGAGTGAACGCCGCCTCGCCCTCGCCCAGATCTTAGCGTTCGAAGAAGCAGTAGCTGCTGGAAGAAGAGGGAGCGCAGGGGAGAGGCGGCACCGTGGGGGAGCGAGCTGACTGGAGGGGCGAACGTAAGGAGGGGCCTGCTCGCCGTGGTGGGTGGGGCGCTCGCCGTGAAGAACTGAAGAAGAAGCTCGACGCCATCCGTTCTGCTCCCCGTTCCTGTTCCGTGCCCGACGACATCACGTGAAAGAAAAGATAAGTGCAGGGGCATAAGGGGAATAAAAGCCTCCAAATTCTCTTGGATGGCATTTCAGCGGTTGTGTCGCATTTCATAATGGCATATCTCCGAAACCCGATTGCGCGATGGCATATCTCCGAGGCCCACGTTTCATAATGGTTTATTTCCAAAAAGCTCGTGTGGGGGGGGGA
This sequence comes from Eremochloa ophiuroides, assembly GCA_038502445.1. NCBI lineage: Eukaryota > Viridiplantae > Streptophyta > Magnoliopsida > Poales > Poaceae > Eremochloa > Eremochloa ophiuroides. Next base: position 15,119,853 of record JAHLJS010000005.1, on the reverse strand, counting down.
GGAATCCGGGCGGGGGCGGGCAGGACGAAAGGACGCAGGTGAGAGACAGGACGATAGGACTAAATAAAAGTCGTACTAAATTCTATTCTCGTTTTTAGTCTTATTAGTTGTAGGGAATCCGGGCAAGGACGGGCAGGACGAAAGGACGCAGGTGGGAGGCAGGACGATAGGACCAAACAAAAGTCGTACTAAATTTTATTCTCCTTTTTAGTCTTACTAGGAAAAATACCCGTGCGTTACTACGGGTGACTATATACTAAAAAATATATGAAGTTAAATACTATATTTACTAAGTAGTCTAAATTAGTCTAAATTTCATCAACTTAAAAATCATTCATTCACAAGTTAAAAGTGCAAATGTACAATCCACCCATGTTAGTTTTTCAGTTCAGCCAGTTTTGTTTTGTCATTCCTGCGTGTGTGATTTTTAAGGTCTAATGCAAATATCGGTGGATATTGATTCAAAGGAATTAAAATAAACGGGAACATGGAGGAGATCTCTAAGGTTAGTGTATTGTTTTGTATGCATTTCTCCTTGAGCGCCATTCAGGTATCGTCTCTGTGAGCACAACTGCAACTCTTCGTGGAGGTGTTCTGCGGTCCGGAAGCGCCATTGCTGCCGCGTCTGGTGGAGTTGAGCACTGAGCGCAGCTATTGGGGGTATATCTACGATGGTTGCTGTACTGCAGATCCACTCGCCCGCTGCCCGTACGTACACGTCGAGCTGCCCAGCTCCCACCCGCCCCCACGGACACGAGCAGCTCTGCTCCTCGCCGCGCCACCACGCTGTTTAGCTGTGCGAGCACACCAGTTCGCACTCGTCATCCCGACACGGTTCAAGCAAAACGAGCGGTGGCGGCGTTGGTGGGCCGATGTTCCATGTCGGCGTCGCCATCGTGGTCCACGGTCGACGCCTGACCCCGGCTTTGTGGTCGCGCTCGATCAATTCACGATAAGAAAGATACGAATTGTGGCAGTTTTATCTCAATCGAGTAGTAGTCCTTCTGAAAATCGTGTTCAACACGGAGACATAACAGGTGAGCAAAAGGTAATACGTGGACACGTGCGAACGTTGCGAGGACCATAGTCATAGTCGTAGGTGCACAGAATTAGCAAAGGCCAGATAAAAAATCCAGGGGAGAAACTTTGACTCTTTAGTATTTGGTATAAATATAAAATAAAAATATAGATATAGAATGAGATATAAAGAGCAGTGTTATGGAAAGTAAAAAGAGGTTTTGAGGCCTATGACGATGATATGGTTTGGGTGCCACGTGCTTTTATATTAATTAAAAATAATGGGAAAAAAACTAATGGGATAAAAATATAAAGCACACTCTTCCATCCGTCGTTTCATGACCACATACCGCAAAATACACACTGTCTATCTTCACTCACCAATGAAGGTTACCTTATGGCCTTATCCGTTCACCAGATTTAGAGCATCAAGCGAGGAGGTATGCTGCCCGGCTCCAGATTTGCTGCATACCAATCACCAAAACTGTTCGGGCGAGCGCTGCCGAGCGAAGCATGGTTTGAGCTGAGGCGCTGAGCGGATGCCTGTGGCGGGCCTCGGGGGCGCAACGGCGGTAGGAGCTCCGCTCAGTCTACTCCAAGCTGTGACGCTCAGTGCCTCCTCTCTCTCTGCGATGCGACATCTAGTGGCCGCGAAGGCCACGATGTCGATGCTCGGTGTGGACTCGTAGCAGCGAATCTGAGGGTGGCCAGCGACGTCAGTGTCGACGCTACAAAGAGGACTTCCAGGTAGCGGTGACTGAGGCGTGCCGTTGCACCATGGTCAGGCCCCCGTTGGAAGCCGGCCGAGTGGGAGATCCATAAGCGCTGCACGACTCCATCTGCGGCGACGGTGCCAGCTGCACAAGCTACGTCCTTGACGGTGGCGATGACCGCGCGAGGTCCGTCTCCGTCCCTATCCCTTCCCTGCATCGTCGACCTGCTACGCACACCCATCGTGCATGTCTGCTGCGCCGCCGCCGCCGCCATCGAGAGTATTGATCTATCTTTTCATTGCGTATATATAGAAAAGAAGAGACCCTCCAGATACGAGGGAGGGCAGAGTCACGGCAAAATAAAAGACTGAACCAAAAACGCTTGAAAAAAAACTCGCAGAGTCCAAGCGACCCACGATAGAGCTTGACGAAAATTTTGGTGGAGAAATCTTCTCGTTTTATTAATAGGTATAGATTAGTTGTAGAGATATCTATCTATACCTCACTCTTTTTTTCGTCAACCTTTTGTTCTACCGTCCGAGCGGACTTGTCTCCAACTGTCCGGTCCAGTTGCTCCTTTCCGGCCCACTCGAGGCCTACTCGCTGCTCGCCACGCCGCTCCATTAAACAAAAATCTTCGTCTCTTTCTTCCTCTCCCCAGGCCACATCACATCCTGTCCGGGGACAACGCCGCCGCTCCCGTCCGTGCGCATGGCCAAGGCTGCCGCTCCTCTCCGTCACGGGTCAGCGCCGCCTTCCTCCGTGCGCAGCGTCGCCGCTCTTCCCTTCCACGCACAGGGCCAAGGCTCCTCCCGTCCGTGCATGCGTCGCTGCTCTTCCCTTCCACACGCAGAGCCAATTCCGCCGTTCCTCCCATCCGCACACAGGGCCGAGGAGGTCAAAGTGAGGAAAGCGCGAACTCTGGTCTCCTACGGCGGCGGAGGTGCTGCCACAGAGCCACTAGCGAGAATTGGAACCATAATCCAATCGAACAAAGACACCAGGTCGGATCGGGACACCAGCTCAGATTGGAAAAAAAAACATTGTAAGTTTGGCATGAATTCCATGTTAGATACAACTCCTTCACTTTTTTTTCCTATTTATATATTAGATTAAAAGAGATCTCGGTTGAAAATTGTGCCATTGGGATATATATGTTCTCGTAGGCCTCCGATCCTGATCTTGCCGAGCTGAATAAGTTCAGAAGTTCCTCATCTTGCCTCGAAATCCTGATCTCGCCGTACACACGATTAAGCAAGGTTGGTTCTCGAAGAATTTTTGAAGTTCATATGCTATTCTCTTTAAATTTGCTAGATTTAGTTAATTCTAGGTAGTGGGCATTCATATATGTGTGTGTTTTGCTAGATGATTCACATGTGCTATTTGAGTGCACTTCTGCTTGGGCAATATCTTTTTTTCGCAATCATCTGATTCATGCTCAAATTCAATGTGTTGGTTTACAGACTATATATAGGTGAAAAACACTTTTTTCTGGTTAATTATTTATTTACAGAAACAATATCTTTAATGTTTGGGGTTTATAACAAGTATAAGCTGAGGCTACCTCCTCATCCTGATTCTCTCATTGGCTCTCTTTGCAAGTTACGCCATATGATCACGTAAGGAAGCCAACAGCTGCGCATGTTGCCATTGCTCCTGTCAACACAAGTATAGAGGTGAGCATACCCTTCTTTCTTCACTACTATGGTAGTAGCAGCCTCCATCGGGTGACTGCTAGCTGCCAATTGCTTAGACTTAACGGTTGCTCTTTTTTTAAAAAAAAAATCACGCTGTTCTGATCTTTGAATATATCACAATATTAACAGATAGCAAATCTTTACTGGCATGACAACCAAGCTGTGAATTTTTAAGTTCTTCTTTTGAGTGTGGTGTTAGATGTACTGATTGTGGTTAAACCATCTTTATTTGCGCAGTCATGCAATGAAGTTACATCGTACTTTGTTCACCTGAACATGTTGGTGAGTGTGTTAAGTTGACTGAAAAGCTTAGGCGAGTTCCCTATTTCCTTAAGCAAAGCTAAAAAAGACAAACATCCAATGATCTGGTATGTGCAAAGGCATCTCTGAGATTGGCCTCCTGCTAAATTTGTTTACCACAAACATTGATTCTTGTGTTTCAAAGGTTACAGAACTTTGCTCAATCGAGAATTTAGTTCCAGCAATGCAAAACTGGCACTATGAATGGCTGAATGAGTAACGATGAGAGTATGTTTAGTGAGCATTTTTTTAAGCATCCAACTGTTTGGTGAAACATTCTAGCAAACTATTTTCTAACAAAATTATTATCCCATATCAGTTTTTTATTAGTTTTCAATGTTACTTATTCATCGAGTTCTTACTCTGAATTAGTCCTCCCTGGCACATTTGGTTTCAGTAAAGATGTGATTCTTAATGTCTGTATCAAAAGATTACATGTCTTTACTTGAGTTACATCATGGCAATTAGAATCCAGTTGTGATTTTACTCTGCTCTATAAGAGTTAATGCATGGCATAGACTTAGCTTCAGAATGTTTTGATATTCTCAGTGCCTGTATCAAAAGATTACAGGTCTTTACTTGAGGTACATCATGGCAATTAGAATCCAGTTGTGATTTTACTCTGCTCTATAAGAGTCAATGCATGGCATAGGCTTAGCTTAGTATGTTTTGATATTCTCAGTGCAACAAGTTTTCAGTTATGTACAGTAAACACAGATTTGCAGAGTATGTTAACCAAATTCCTTGCCTCAATTGTTCCAAATACTAAGCCATATTTTATATTTATAATATATGTTTTTTTACATTGTTTTTCTTTTCTTCATTGTCTTAGGAATGGTTTTTCTGTTTCCACAAACTCCCTAGATGACAGGGTTCTGATTTTCTTATCTTTTGATGCAGTACCAATGACTACGTACCACTGTACTAGTACCATGTTTGCAAGTTCATTTTGTCAAAATTTTCAGTCTTGCGGACCATGAGTAAATGTCAAGTTTATTTCTGAATATAGCAATTATGTACTACAGTTCTCCATTTTAATCAAGGTTGCTTTAATAGGATATGCTAGGCTATTTAGAGGTAAGGAAGTCTGCTGCAGAAGGAGCCTCTAGAGAAACACGGGAAGAAGCCTTTACAGATGTAAACACAGTGTCACTTTTTGCTCAATTGGATATTCCATAGATTGGCCAAGTGAAAATTGGTAGTCCACTATTAATCTTTTGTGTTATATTGAGAAGCAGTTGAGTTCCATTATTTTCCAAATGAAATTAAAGACCCCACAACATCTGCACCAGAGTCTATGCAGCTTCAGTTAATGTTAAATGTTTTGAATCTCTAGCTTTTTTTTTTCAATCCTTATCATCATTGCTCACTAACATCTCAGATATGGTTGAGAGTTCGATCCCAAGATAAATTGGAATACAGTGACCTGATCATTGGATTGGATAAATCTCAAAGTATCTTATGTCTACACAAGTTCAAGTAAAGCATAACAAGACATGTTATATAGTTTGATTTCAAGAAGATTGATAATGTGTGTCACGATTATTGAATAAATCTCCAAGCAGCATGTCGTCTAGGTGATCGGAATATAAACTATATGCTTCGTGGTAACGCATGGGCATTTTTGCTAGTATATACTGGTCCACGTCCATCTGCATGGCCTTTGACAGCGGCACCGGTTGAAGATATTAGGACCAAGCTCAAGGTCTATCGAGTATGCCTTCTCCGTCGCACGTCATCATCATCCCGACACTATCGATCGTCCACGTAGAGCCTATAGCCGCCAAAGCCCCAACTCCCAAATCCCAGCATCGGTGCCGATGTGGTCGTGTTACGGGAAACAAGGGGATGCCTGCTAGTGATGGAAATACATATACATGATCTGAACCATTACAGCTCGATTAATTAAGTAGTGTATGTGATCGCGTGCTATGTTTTTTATTCTGATAGTCACTCTAAAATCATTGGTTCTTTTTTTAGATCACGCCGTTGCGCGTATTTCATTAAGCAGGAGAAAGTTCAAAACAACAAGGTAGTTCGAGCGATAACAAAGGAAGAAAAACACACAACTCCTCGAAGTTGCCGAGCCTGCGCACACGCGCACTACACACACTGTTGCTGCCGTAGAACTACATTGTTAAACGATGTAGAACTAAAATCATTGGTTTGGGCCGGGATTGATTGACTAAGCAAAATCCAAAGATGGACGCAACAGGAGAAGTTGTGGAGGAAGGAGGATACAAGTCCAAACAAAAAGGGTATTAAAACACTCTACGCGACTTGGAACATTTGGAAGGAACGATGCCGCAGAGTATACGACAACAAGTCGAGTGGCGGTGTTCAGGCAAGCCATGGAACAAAGGGTAGTTTAGCAACCTAGAAATTTTCCTTTTTCTAGTTTTTTAGTCTTGTTTTTTTTTTTTTGCGAATTACGTACAGACACAAACGCTTACAACACACACACTCACCTCTGTGAATATACGCACGTAAACCTTACTCCTATGAGCACCTTCAAAACACTACGCCGGCAGATCTCGAGATTGACGAAGTCACCATAGGCGCCTCGCTGTCGACGGGAACGTCGCCTACCACTGAAAGTACAACGCCGTTATTTCTTGGAATAAATCCAGGAAAGGTGCGACAACCAAAATTTAAACCCTGATGGGTATCGTCCTACTGGACAGTTCTACCATTGGAGCACAGGCCCATTCACAGTTTTTTAGTCCTGTTTAGCGTCAATGTTTTTCAGTTTCTCTGTACTTTGTTGTTTGTTTTGGTCTTCGCTTCTTGAGACAACTCTGTATTTGTTTCTTTCAACCTCTATAATGAAAAGGCAGAGCACCTGCTGTTCCCTTCAAAAACAGTACTAACTTAGTTACCAACTAATTTTTTACTGGATTTTGAAACTTGTGTTGATCATACAACTGAGGCACGTATCACAGTACTGAAGCCAAATTTGTTAGCTTTGTCTTGAAATGCTCTATATGTTAAAAGTATAAAACTTGTTGGTTGTTAACTTTTCATATGCAGTATCATTTATCCTGGAGGAATGCTCTTGAAACTTGTTAAATGTAAAAATTGAGATAGGAGTGTCCTAAAAATATCAGATCAGTTTGGTTAGCTTTGTTTTGACAAATAATGAACATGCTGTAGTTTGGTGCTTTTTCTGTGCTATTTTGATGCTATGCTTCATCAGGGACTGAACCAACCCATTGCATCACCTTTTTGCTCTCCAATATTTATTGGTCAAGAAGAAAGATGGGTCTTGACGGTTTTGCATCGATTACAGATACTTGGAGTGCTTTGACAGTGAAACAGGTGTTTCCCATTCCTATTTTTGAGAAGCTCATGGATGAAATGAGACAGGCCAGCTGGTTCTCTATTTTGAATTTTTACTCTATATACCATCAAATCAGGCTTAAAGAGGGGGGAAGAACACAAAAGATCTTTTTCTACTTATAGTGGCCATTCTAAATCCAGAGTAGTTCCCTTTAGACTAAGTGGAGCACCAGGAACTTTTCAAGAGCCATTAACACTACCTTGGCCCCTCTTCCCAAGAAGTGTGCGGTAGTGTTCTTTGATGATATTTTGGTTTTCAGCCACTCATATGTAGAGCATTTGGCTCACTTATTATAACAGGTGTTGTCTCTACTGTCCAAGGATAAATGGGTAGTAAAGCTCAAGAAGTGTAAATCTGCTCAAAAAAGAAACTGCTTACTTGGGCCACATTTTAAGTGCTTAGGGTGTCCATACATATCCAACTAAGGTCATTGCTATCTTGGAACGCCACTCTCCAACTATTGCCAAGGAGCTTCGTGGTTTTTTAGAATTGGCTTGATTCTATAGAAGGTTTGTTAAGCATTTGCCATTATTGACATACCTCTAACCAACCTTTTGAAAATGACTCTATTTGTATAGTCTTCCTGAGCACCAAAAATCCTTGAGAGATTACAGCAAGCTCTCAATTCTGCTCCTATCCTTGCTTCACCGGATTTCTACAAACCTTTTGCAATAGAAACTGATGCCTGGTATAATGGAGGTTGGAGCAGTGTGTTGTGCAGGTTCGGCATCCGTTGGCTTTTATCAATATAAGCCTCTAAGTCCTAAGACACAAGGCAAATCAACATATGAAAAATAATATTTGGCTACTTTATTAGCCATAGAGATTTGGAGATGCTACATGCAGTTAGGAGAATTTACCATTTTTGTTGACCAAAGAAGCCTTATCCAATACAATGTGGCAACAGAAAGTATTTACAGAGCAGTTAAATCTCTAATACAAATTAGTCTAAAAAAAGAGTAGACAATGGAGTGGCCGATGCTTTATTCAGAAGGCCATATCCCGATGTTGTTCTCTCATCCATTTCATTTGTCACTCCTCGGTAGTGTCAAGATACTATGATAGGCTATGCATCAGAATTACAAGCCACTAAGTTGTTAACCAAATTGGTTGTAGCATCCTCTTTTGTTGCTTCTTTTCTCTACAGGATGGTCTCCCCAAATATAACAAGAAGATTTGAGTCAGCAATAACCCTACATTACATCACCAAATCATTTAGAATTTCCACGCCTCCCTTTAGATGGACACTCTGGCATTCCATCCACTATGAAGCAATGTCATCATCGCCATCATCGCCACTCTGGCATTCCACTATTAACAGACTTCTGAACACCATCATCTCCATCGCCACCAGAAACCAAATCATAAAATAAAACAAGGACGAACAAATCTAACTGAAAAGTTACTCCTTCTGTCTTAAATTAAATGGCGTTATAGTAATTGTCATACAGAACAATGTCCAAACAAAAAGACACTGGCACCCCTACAGAAGAACCTGGCACTTGACAGTGACATTCTAGAGCAAGGAGTTCAGAAGCAGCGCTCCGGTCGGAAAACACTTTTTTATGTAAAACTCTCCATACTGTAGAGAGCATTAGTGCATCGAAGTGACGTTTGGACGCTACGTTAGCTATGATTAGACACATGTGTTGAGCTAAAACATCTATGAGAAAATTATTTACTCGGCCCGAAAAACTTTGATATTTGACCTTAAAATAAAATTTGTTTATTTTCTTAACTTTTTTTTGTCTACTTTGAAAGATCATAACTCTTCAATACGATATCGGATGAAGATGATTTTTTATATGAAAATTGTAGGTCTTAACGAGATCTACAACTTTATAGTTTTAAGTTTTTTCATCTGAGAAAGTTCAGATGCCTAAAAACATTAATACTAAGTCAAACTTTTTTCAGGGTCGAAGAAATAATTTCCCCAACATCTATTGTGGGACAATTTTTTAATCCTTCAACATCATGTATTTTTGGACGGAGGGAGTACTCGTACGAAGAAGATGATGTGTCCCCACTCGCCGGTCCATCGACGAGATCGCTGGTCAGGTTGTATTTCACTTTGAATATGACATTCCACCACTTTTTAAAGTTCACATATTAGCCTACCTCATATTCATAAAATGGGAGATAGAATTTGATTCTATAGATCAACATGCTATATTTATACTTCGTAATTTATAGCATGCTCTTAAATTTACTCTTACACAGTAAAAATACAATCCATCAGTATATCTATTGTATAGCCAACAATATTATATAAATATAATCAATATATAACTATATTAAATTAATAATTAATATATTATATGTGTGAATTATGGTTCTTAAAATAAATTATCAGCCAGTCAACGCTACTCTTTTTTAATATGGAACAACGGAACGCTTGTTTTCCCCACAAATCAGCCTCACCCGAGTCGCGTAGAAGAGAGGAGGACCGAGCCAGTGTGCGCTGGTAGAGGGCGGCAGCCAACGGAGAAGACGATCAAAAGCACAGCAGGAACCTTCGTTTGCCCTTCCTCTGCTACCCTGCCTACACAAGACAAGACCGAGCCATGTCCGGCCTGGCACTGGGCGCGGCCGGCACCTGGCCGGAGGCCGTCATCCAGTGCCTCCTCTTCCTCCTCGCCGCTGGCATGCTCGTCGCGCTCCACTCCCTACCCCGCCGCGCCGCCCTCCGGCTGCGCCGCTCCGGAGCCGGCGGCGGCTCCTCCGCGGCCCAGTCGCGCCGTCACTTCGCTCAGGGCGCCCAGCTCCTCGCGCGCGCGCGCGCCGCGGCCCCGAAGCCCCCCGGCCCGCTCGCCCGCGCGGCCGTCGCCGAGGCCGACCGCGCCATCGCCTTCGACCCCCGCGACGCCGCCCCGCTCATCCTCAAGGCCCTCGCCCTCGACATCCAGGGCCACCGCGTCCCCGCGCTGCGCGCCCTCGACGCCGCCCTCGCGCCGCCGGTCGCCCGCTCGCTCGAGCCGCGCGAGCGAGGGGACGCGCTGGCCAAGCGCGCCGAGATCGCGCTCGCGCTCCACCGCCGCCGCCGCCTCGACCAGGCCGCCGCCGATCTCGCGGAGGCCGTCCGCCTGAGTCCCGAGAACGCCCGCGCCCATGCCCTTCTGGGCGAGTGCTACGAGAAGAAGGGGCTCGCCGCTGAAGCTCGGGAAGCCTTCAAGACCGCCGCATCCATCGACCCAAAGCTTGACGTTGCGCTTCAGGGGCTCCGTCGGTTAGACGGAGGCAACGAAGGAGACGAAAGTGACTGACGTAAGCCAACTTATAGTCTCAATAATTTCTGCTTTGAGCTGCTTCGTGCAAGATATTGCAGATCACATCTGTAGACTTAGGGGTATTTAGTTTGTGGAATGAAATGGTACATTATCATCTCACTCTTTAGTTTTTTTGGCTTGGTTTATGGAATGGAATGAGTTGATCCATCACCACCTCATTCCTCATAAGCTAAAGCTAATAAATAGTTATAGTACGAAGCATGAAGCCATTCTACTAAATTTGAGGAATGAATTCATGAAACATCAACCTATGTAGAATGTTTTGATTTCCTAAGCCAACACTCCATAAATATCTCATGATTTATGCCCTGGAACAGGTTCTTTCACTACAAACTAGCAAGTGTGAGATAAGAAGTACTATCTCACCGTAGTCAGTTTTAACAGTGGATGTATATCGGTTATGAGGAACAACACTATTGCACAAGCATGATAATAGCAAGTTAGCAACATCACTTGCCTGCAGTACCAAGTTCTATGCATACTTGCCTTTGAACACTTGGATTATGGAAGGAGTCCTAGTTGCCTCTGTTCTTGTTGGTGCTAACTACTTTTGTGTATGGTAAATCCAACAAGGACTCCACACCCAGTGACTCTTGCCCTGCATAGTTGCAACAAGGTTTAATCAACAGTTTACAGCACTCTCAAAAGAACGATCAACGCTTGGTTTTGGATGGTGGGCACTGAAAGCGCTTCATACTGATACTTAGAGAACTCACAACATTTTTTCACACTACCATGGGTAGAGGGTAAGGATGAAAACGGTCGAACACGGTCGAAAAACTCTTCAACCGTTTTCTACTTCTACATTTGAATACGAAAACGAAAGCGAAAACGGTAAAGTCGGACACGAAAACGAACACGAACTAATGAACATTCGAAAACGAACCAATTCGAGCGGAATTATGTTGAACACGGTCGGTATACGAAATTTCAATATGGATACTGACCAACAGTACATAGCTTTAAACAGGTGCATGACCAACTAACAAGTAACAAGTAAAACTAGATGAAGGCCTACTCCTTGATCCTACCAAGAGCCAAGTGAAACATTGCTAAATCAACTGATATCTACTGTCTGAAATTAACATCTACTGCCTCAAACTAACAACTACTGTCTGACTCACCAAAATATCCATGTGACTCACCAAAGAATCGAAGGAAATATGAATCTGAAACTAAACTGACATCAAGAAATAATGTAGAAATGGTTACATTCTGAATTTGGTTTGAACCGAATTTCAAAAACGGTTGCATTCCGAATATAATGTAGAAATGTAGAAATCAGTCGGACAAGACCCAAAACCGATTTCGTTCCGATTTCGAATTTGGTATCCCGAATTTCGAACCGAATTCGAATTTGTCCGAAAATACGAAAACAGTCGGGTGAAATGTAGAAAACGATGCGGTTCGGTTCGGGATATTTCCGTTCCGTTTTCAACCTTAGTAGAGGGTTTGTCTACTCGCTTTAGATCTAGAAGGCTCCCAGTGTAGCTCTCCTCCTGTAATCCAAAAAAAATATAAAAAGGGTATGGATATGATTCGATACTATGGGGAAGGCATGTTGTTCTCTTGCTGTGGCGAAATGAGTTTTTGTAGTTCACATCTGGTGAAAATAGTTTTTGTTATTTCTTTATACGTTCTTACCATGCTTACTTTGTTCAACCCGAAGCTATAACTACATTTTCCTTTTCAGGAACCTGCTGGTGAGCATTTTATGTCTGTTGTATATTTGTGGTCCAATGCAGTCATGGCTGTAATTGCATACCTTAAAGATGCCATTAACCATGGTTCACTGTCATAGATTAACATATTTTCAGTAGAGCGGCAGTATGACTCCATTGTTAACTCTGTTGGTTATGATTCAGCTCTAGTATGCTCTATTACATATTCCAGCAGTTTCTTTTTCTAAACAGTGACTCTATTAGTGAATGAAACAGTCGCATAGTTAAAGTACAAAAGTATATGCTTGCACCACTGGATGTTCCTTCAATATTTGACTGTTTCTGTTGTCTTGAACTTAGTTACTGGTATTGTGACACTTTTTAGAGATGATTTCTGACGATCAACAGTATATTTTGCATTATATCTCTGTCATTAGCCCGTGATCCCATAATTATATACCAGTATCAAACTATCTTATGTGGAGGAACTTTTACTATCTCAATAATAATTCTTTAAAAACAAATACAGTCAAAGAGGTACAATGAAACGATATAACAATCAAAAGGTACTGTGGGTTACAAAATTAAACTTCCGGTAACAAGATAAGCCTTTCGTTAAGTGTTAGTGGCCTGCCAACAAATGAATATATTCACTCTGTTCGGCTGGCTGGTACGGTACGACTGGCTGGCTGATTATTCTGAGAGAAAAACACTGCTGAATGACTGGCTGGTGCTGGCTGGACCAGCCAGCCGAACAGAGCCATTACCTATGTTATCAGTCATCTAGTTTTTCATGACTTAGGGCTCATGTTGGGTTTTAACTCTAGCCTAGCCTAACTCACTTGGGACTAAAAGGCTTGTTATTGTTGTTGTTCTCAGTCACCCAATGGCATTATGTCCAGCTGAAACTTGTGACCGTTTTTATCTATGGGAGTGTTTATTTGATCAAGATATGAGAAAATAATGCTATCCATTCATCTATTCCTTCCTACTATAAACAACCGGAGTGCAGAATAGATTTTCCTGGTGAAATCTTATCTTCAATTTAGTTATCGGAATCTGTTAGCATTGACTGATAATCTTGGATTGCATAATGACATGATAATTTTGCCCACTGCAACTGCAATTATCTTTGTACATATCTGTGTCCACCTTTGGGAGGTCTCTAATAATTGATCTATATGGTTTTTACTAGGATGATACTCGTGCGTTGCAATGGGAAAAAAAAATACTCAACTTTTTTTTTTTCGCCAAACGATAGCCAAAGTTAAAATTGATGGACACGCAACACTTTATCTACCGTAGCTTCATTTGCAATAAATTTGAGGTTCTCACTTCAAACGAAGCAGAGAGTTAAATGATTTTCTGTGAAAGTTTAAACAACTCTTATAAATAGCTATTGGTTAGGAAGAATGGAAGATTTCCGGAAAAAACATACATAAACACTCCATCAATTAAGTCTATCCTTAGTTCTTTTTTTGCTACTGTTGTAGTTGCAATTAGCATGTATCTTTGAACCAATCAAAGATATACCTCACCCGAATTAGAGTGCCAACCCTTTAGTGTCACACAATTCAAAGTGCTTTGTATATCAAAATCTACACATGAAAAAAATGAGAGTATTAATAGACTAAAAATGGTGTTTGATCTTATATTAAACATGTAGCCATGGTAACGGATTTTAAACAAAAAATAATGAAATTCTCAAAAGCAAAAATGACTCTTTATAGATAGTTATTAGTGGCGCACCTGCCAATTAATGTTACTCTAGTAAACGCTATAACGTAGAAGGTTGATCTAGCAGTTAGTGGTTACTCTATCATCTGGTTTTAACATTAACATCAATAAAAAACTAAGGTTTATACAAATTGTGTCGGTGCTAGTTTTGGCGGGCGCTAACACTGGCTTGTAACTTGTGTTTTGTGGTTGAGGTTTCGGATGGTGTGCAAGGAGGAACACGAGAGATTTATATTGGTTCAGGTCAAGAGGGCCCTACGTCCAGTGGAGAGACGAGTCGTGTTGTCTTGCATCGGGGTGCTTGTAGTAGGGGGTTACAAGCTGAGTCGAGAGAGGGAGAGTATCCCAAGTCTCTTGTGTGCGGAAGAGAATGCTTTCGTTTTCGTGTAGCTGTGTTGTGTGTATGTTGGTGTCGTGAACTTGGTGAATCTCTTATCTGTGACTGGCATCCGCCCTTGAAAGGTCCTAGTATGGCTAGAGGGGGGGTTGAATAACCTAAATAAAAATTCTACAAACCACTAAATAAGTAATTAGAACCACAAGAGGCTATAAATGCAATGCTAAGGCAACCACTAACCTAGGTAAGCCACCTACACAATTCTAGTTAAACCTTAGTTCTAATCCACAAAAAAGAGCTAGCAAAAGCTAAACAGCTACACAACTACTCAAGACAAATAAACAAGCTACTTTGCACAAGAATAAGAAAAAGATGATCGTCGAATAAACCTTTGCCTTGTGAAGAAGCCAATCACCGGGACAATCAATAAGTCACTCACTCGAAGGTGAGGAAATCAATAGAGACACCAAGATTTATCCCCGAGGTTCACGTGCTTGCCGGCATGCTACGTCCTCGTTGTGTCGACTTCAACCGGTGGTTCGGTGGCTAATCGGTATCACACACCGAGCCTACACTAGGCGCCACAAGAACCTACCACGGAGGAAGTAACTCAAAGACACGAGCAATCCACTAGAGTTACCTTTGAGCACTCCGCTCGGGGAAGGCACAAGAACCCCTCACAATCGGGGGGTGTGAGCAAGCACAATCACCAAGCTCCTTCACACCTTCTTCTCCTCCAAGCCGTCTAGGGACACGGCAATGTCCCAAGAGAATAAGAACTAATCCGAGGCTTGCTCTCAAGTGCTCTAGAATGCAAAACACAAGCAATGATGCACTTGAGGATCACTCAATCTCACAAGAATGATCAAGATGATGAACTAGTGAGAGAGTGGAAGGCTAGAATGCAACAAAGTGTATGACAATGATCCAAGTGTGCTAGCTGGTCACCAAGTGACCAGGGAGGGAGTATAAATACTCCTAAGCCAACTCCTAGCCGTTACACTCTCTGAAACAGCAGTTAACCTCGTTTTTATACCGTCGGACCGACCGTCGGACCGACAGCGTCGGACCAAACGGCAGCGTCCGACGCTCGGATGAACGCTACGTGTCAACAGGTTTAAACGCCGTTCGTCTGATCTCAACGGTAACTGATTTCGCGCGTTTGACTACCGTCGGACTGGGGCACCGGACTAATCTCCAGAGTCCGACGCCACACAGTCAGTTTCTCAGCACCGTCGGACTCTGCACGAAGAAGGCGTCGGACTAAAGATTTCACCCGTCCGACGCTTCCAGAGAGGTTCAGAATCGCTAAAACGGCGTCGGACTAAGCCTCAGCGTCCGACGCTCTCAGATTACGCCACGCGTCACACCTCGCTGCTCAGCACCGTCGGACTGGACATCTCAATGGTCCGACGCTCGTAAAACGAGCGTCCGACGCTCGATATTTGCTGGAGCTAGGGTTAGGCGTCGGACTCTGGACAATAGTCCGACGCTGCCCCTGCTAACAGTCCGACGCTCATTTCTCAGCGTTTTTCAAGTCTATTTCTCACCCCTTGCTTCTATGTGCTAACACTCAAGGTCTTCTACACTTGTGCACAGTGTGTTAGCATTTTGCAAACATTTTTCAAGGGTTTTCAAAGGGATTCTCTAGGTTGGTTAGATCAATGCATATGAGATGCAACCTAGAGCACTTGAAAGTAATCCAATAGCTTAGTTCTCCCCTTGATAGTCGGCTATCTATCCTAAATGTGATCACTCCCACTTAGAGTCTCGATCACTAAAAGAAAAGCCCTATATGAATATACCTAAGCCTCTAGCTTTCCTTCTTTAAGTCCTTTTCTTTCTCCTTTGATCATTTCATCTTGATCTTCACTTGAGCTCATGTCATCTTTCTCCATATCACTAATCTACTCTTGGCTACACACACTTAGCACTTAGATTAGTAACTTGGTTTCATCAATTACCAAAACCAAACTAGGGTCTTTCAATCTCCCCCTTTTTGGTAATTGATGACAACCTTTTACAAAAGAAATATGCATTAAGATTTTGAACTTATCATGCTTGTCCATGAGTAGATCATGAAAGGATTTGGACAACCATCATAAGTTTTATTTTGGTAGCATTGGCTCCCCCTACATATGTGCATCGAGTTTGGATTGAAAGCTAGCACATATGTATTGAATAGAGAGTAATTCTACCAAAATGATGCTAAGGTGTATAGAATGGACCTTTGAAGCGTGATACCATCGGAGTTGCCATGTACACCATCCTTAGCACCTTAGTAACAAGAAGGTCACAAATACTAGAGCATACCATGAGATCACATTATAAGCAAGCTCTAGTTACCATTTGAAGAAATACAACCAACTAGTTACCCTACATATGCTAGTTGTTCAAATCATCATTCAAATCCTACTACTAGCAATACACCACACAAGCATGTATAAGAAAGTAAATACAAATGCAATGAGCAATCATATGATTAGTGCACATCCAAATGCAACAACTTGCATATGTGATTGCTCCCCCTACTTGTGTGCTTCAAAATTTTAATTACCCCTTTCCTTTGGCCTATTGCTCTCCCATCATCGGCCTAATGATGGTTCATCGCTCTTTCTCTTTCTTTTGTAACTTTCTCTCCCCCTTTGTCAATAATTGCACAAAAAGGTTCATTTTAGTGAAGTGAAATTAGTTAAGTTCATTTGATTTGGAAAGAGAGTTGATTTTTCACTTTGGCTCAATCTAGTGCATTTGCCTAGGATATATAACTAAGTTTGATCCAAGGACAAGCTTCTTCACGCCACTAGGGGTTATCTTGCCCATGTGAAGTTATACACCTTGAGCTAATGAACTAGTTTGAACACTAGGGGATTAAGCACACATGCATGTCATATGTTACCACTAGATCATACAATCAAATAAGGCAATAGTGGTAGCATATATCCATCAAGAACATTTTAATTTTCATGAATGCTCTTAAGAGGTGAATATGTGTACATGCTCTAAACAAGTCCTAGCAAGTATAATGTAATGTCAAACAATTTTACCTTGCTTTGTCGGAGTAGAGGCATGTCACATATGTGGGGTGAGCTCAACTCATATTGGAGAAATCAAGAATATTCAATTCATTCCTAAGCTTGCAAAACCTCTTCTCATCTAGTGGCTTGGTGAGTATGTCGGCCAATTGATTATCGGTTCCAATACTTTGAATGTCAATGTCACCTTTTTGTTGATGATCCCGGATAAAGTGGTGCCTTACATCAATATGCTTGGATCTTTGATGTTGAACCGGATTTTGAGTTAACTTGATAGCGCTCTCATTGTCACAAAATAATGGCACTTTCTTGAAGTTGATTCCATAGTCCCTCAAAGTTGCCGTCATCCATAGGATTTGAGCACAACAACTCCCCGCACTAATATATTCGGCTTCGGCGGTGGAGAGTGATGTGCTATTTTGCTTCTTTGATGACCATGAGACAAGAGATCTTCCCAAGAGTTGACATGTGCCTGATGTACTCTTTCTATTTATCTTGCAACCGGCATAGTCCGCATCGGCATATCCAATCAACTCAAATTTTGCACCCTTAGGATACCACAATCCAACATCTTGAGTGTGCTTCAAATATCTCAATATCCTCTTTACGGCCTTCATGTGACTCTCCCTAGGAGATGCTTGATATCTAGCACACATACACACACTAAATATGACATCCGGTCTTGATGCGGTGACATAGAGCAAACTTCCAATTAGAGACCGATATGCCTTTTGATCAACCATATTGCCACTTTTATCTTCATCTAAGCTTCCACTAGTCCCCATGGGAGTGCTAATTGGTTTTGCATCTTGCATTCCAAACTTCTTGATCATATCTCTTGTGTACTTGCCTTGACTTATGAATGTGCCATTCTTCATTTGCTTAATTTGAAGTCCAAGGAAGTATGTGAGTTCACCCATCATAGACATCTCAAATTCTTTAGCCATCATCTTTTCAAACTCCACACACAAAGCTTGACTAGTTGATCCAAAGATAATGTCATCAACATAGATTTGCATGATCATCAAGTCACCATCAACTTTCTTGGTGAATACAGTGGTGTCAACCTTCCCCATCTTGAAACCTTTAGAGAGGAGAAAATCCCTTAGCCTCTCATACCATGCCCTTGGTGCTTGTTTCAAACCATAGAGTGCTTTCCTTAACTTGTACACATGATTTGGTTTCTTCTCATCTTCAAAACCGGGTGGTTGTTCAACATATACTAACTCATTGATGAATCCATTGAGAAATGCACTTTTGACATCCATTTGGTTGAGCTTGATGTTGTGAGCACAAGCATATGCTAGAAGAATTCTTATTACTTCCAATCTAGCAACCGGAGCATAGGTTTCACCAAAGTCCAATCCTTCTACTTGAGTGTACCCTTGTGCCACTAATCTTGCCTTGTTCCGTACCACAACACCATCTTGATCTTGCTTGTTTCTAAATACCCATTTGGTGCCAATAACATTGTAGTTCTTTGGTCTTTCTACCAATTCCCAAACTTCATTTCTTTCAAAATTATTGAGCTCTTCATGCATAGCATTTACCCAATCACTATCTTTCAATGCCTTCTCAATATTCTCCGGCTCTTCAAATGACACAAATAAATAGTGAGCACAAAATGATGTTAGTCTTGATCTTGTTTGCACACCTTTTTGAATATCACCAACAATTTGGTCCAAAGGATGATCTCTTGCAATGTTTGTGGGTTGAAGCACTTGAGGTTGATTGCTTGAGCTTGATTGTACATTTGATTGATTTGCTTGAGAGGAACTAGCTTGATCTTGATTTTGCACTTGAGAGTCACTAGCTTGATCAATTGAAGAAACTTGCACTTGATCTTTGTCATCTTCTATATCAACCACTTGAGTCAGCCTTATGTCACCAATGTCCATTTCTTGCATAGCCTTTGCCAATTGAGGTCCACTCACATCATCTAGATTCTCATTTTGATCTTGAGACCCATTGGTTTCATCAAATTTAACATCACGACCTTATGAACAATGCTTGATTTGGAGTTTGTAATGAGTGCTGAGATTGTGGGCATGTCCGCAAAATCTCTTTATATAAGGTTTGAATTAATGCATAATAGTTTTGGGTTGATTATCTCAGTTTCTAGCAGTGCTGTTTCTCAGACCTCTCTGCCTTAGTTATTTTTCCTATTTAATTATATACGACCAAAAATCGTGAAAATTTTTTGTGAAAAACTAGACTTCTGTAGTTTTCTTTGGCCGCAAGAATCATCTCAATATAAGTTACGGTTTGGGGGAAACAAATGTCACAAGTCAAAGTATCTGCGCTGTCTGTTACTCTGAAACAGTTTCGAATCAAATCTGTTTTTGCTAAACTTAACGACAGAATCTGGAGAGATGGTCTGAATAAAAGTTGTAGAGATTTTCTCATGCTTTCCAACCATATATAGCATGTCTCTGTTTGGCTTTGGGAACTCCAGATATGACTGTTTTTCTACTCTGCCGTTGTTGGATTGCGCCCAGAATTTCCTGTTCTAGTCTTATAAATATTATTTTAATGGAAAAGAATTCTAAACCTCACTTCAATGATTTGAACAGCAAATGGCCCACACCAGGAGGAACCCAAGGGGTGATGGTACCTCTGAAGAAAATGCTAATCCACCACCACCTCCGCCACAGCTTAATATGGAGCAACTGATGATGATGCAAACACAGCTGATGCAGCAGATGGCCCAGAACATTCAACTGCTGCAGCGAAGCAATGGCAACGGGAATCCACCTCCACCACCCCGTGACAAGAGAAGCGAATTCTTGAAGGGACGCCCGCCCACCTTCGATCATTCCAGTGATCCTCTCCAAGCTGATGATTGGCTGCGTGCAATAGAAAGGCAGCTGGAGATCGCCCAATGCAATGACGTCGAGAAGGTTCTCTATGCATTTGGGCAGTTGCAGGGAGCTGCTCTGGATTGGTGGGAGTCTTTCCGTTTTGGACGTGCCGACCCCATCTCTTGGCGGCAATTCCGTGAGGGGTTCCGCAATCATCATGTGCCTGCAGGGTTGATGAAGCTGAAGAAGAAGGAGTTTCTTTCTCTGAAGCAGGGAGGTATGCTAGTTGCCGAGTACCGTGACAAGTTCATCCAATTGTCGCGGTATGCTCCAAAAGAGGTAGAAGATGATGCCAAGAAGCAAGAGCTCTTCTTGGAGGGACTGAATGATCATCTCCAGTACCAGTTGCTCTCCCACACTTTCGCCAACTTCCAACAGTTGGTGGACAAAGCTTTGATCATCGAGAGCAAGCGCCGTGAGATAGATGAGAAGAAGAAGAAGAGGAAGTTTCAAAGGCAGTCGTCTGGAAGCAACAGCCGCTTCCGTAACAACCAACAGCAGCCTCAGCAGCAACAACGTTTTCAGGGACAGTCTGGATTCAAGAACAATTTCTAGAATCAACAACGTTTCCAGAACCAGCAGCGTTCCCAGTACCAGCAACAAGGTGGCAACCAGGCGCCACAACTGACTGCTCCCAACAACATCCCAGTGAAGAATGGTGCCCCCAACAAGTGTTTCCGTTGTGGCAAGGAAGGACACTTGTCCTACAATTGTCCTGAGAAGCAGAATCCCCAAGCCTCCCAGAAGCAGAACAACCAGCAGAGAATGTCACCTCGCACCGGGAA
Organism: Eremochloa ophiuroides; assembly: GCA_038502445.1. Lineage (NCBI taxonomy): Eukaryota > Viridiplantae > Streptophyta > Magnoliopsida > Poales > Poaceae > Eremochloa > Eremochloa ophiuroides. The sequence goes on along the minus strand of JAHLJS010000005.1, from coordinate 15,099,083 downwards.
GGTGAACCATGTGTCGGTTGATACGGCACAGGAGACTCCAGAGGTCATGATGGGTACGTTCAATATCGACTCCATCCCCGCTACAGTTCTTTTTGACTCTGGTGCTTCGCATACTTTCATTTCGCACACATTTGTTAGAAAGCATGGTATTCCCCTTAGTGTCATGAAACATCCTATTATGGTTTCTTCTCCGGGTGGTGTTATGCAAGCTACTCTTCAGTGTCTCCCGATTACTATCTCATTAAGGGAGGCAGAATTTGAGATAACCCCTACTATGCTAAATACTGCCGGAATTGATCTTATCCCGGGTATGGATTGGATGATGAAGAACGACATCAATATAAAGTGCAAGGAGAAGGTCGTGACTATCACTACCCAGAAGGGAGATGAGGTCAGAGTTGAGGTTGCTTTGCAAGTTCAACAGAAAGCCATAATACATCAGCTCAGAGAAGAAGTGCAGCCGAATAACTCAGCGGTGGATGAGTTCGAAGATGTGTTTCCAGATGAGTTACCAGGTATGCCGCCTGACCGTGACATTGAATTTATCATTGAGTTGTTACCTGGTACTGCACCTATAGCTAAACGTCCATATAGAATGGGAGTTAAAGAATTAGAAGAACTTAAGAAACAAATTAAAGAACTGTCAGAAAAATGTTTCATTCGTCCTAGTTCTTCACCATGGGGAGCCCCGGTTATTTTTGTTGATAAGAAAGATGGTAGTCAAAGGATGTGTGTGGATTATCGGTCACTGAATGAGGTCACCATTAAGAACAAGTATCCATTGCCTAGAATTGATGACTTATTTGATCAGTTGAGAGGTGCTAGTGTGTTTTCCAAGATTGATCTCCGTTCAGGTTATCATCAGTTGAAGATTCGTGACTCTGACATACCTAAGACTGCATTCACTACTCGGTATGGATTGTATGAGTATACGGTAATGTCCTTTGGTTTGACTAATGCACCTGCCTACTTCATGTATCTGATGAACAAGGTATTCATGGAATTCTTGGATAAGTTTGTTGTGGTGTTCATTGATGATATCTTGATCTACTCCAAGAATGAAGAAGAGCATGCCGAACATCTGACATTGGTTTTGCAGAAGCTCAGAGAACACAAGCTGTATGCCAAGCGAAGTAAGTGCGAGTTCTGGTTGAGAGAAGTTGCTTTTCTAGGACATATTGTGTCCAATGGTGGAATTTCTGTAGACCCAAGCAAGGTGGCAGACGTGTTGAATTGGAAGCCGCCAACTGATGTGACTGGCATTCGTAGTTTTCTTGATTTAGCTGGTTACTACCGAAGGTTCATTGAAGGATTCTCCAAGCTTGCAAAGCCAATGACTTCCTTGCTAGAGAAGAATGCCAAGTTTGTGTGGTCTGAGAAGTGTCAAGCTAGTTTCAAAGAATTGAAGAAGAGATTGACAACAGCGCCAGTGTTGGTTTTGCCAGACCTAAGTAAGAAGTTCTCTATCTATTGTGATGCTTCCCGCCTAGGTCTTGGTTGTGTACTCATGCAAGAAGGAAGAGTCGTAGCATATGCATCGAGACAGTTGAGGAAGCATGAGTTGAATTATCCTACCCATGATTTGGAGCTAGCGGCTGTGGTTCACGCTCTGAAGTTATGGAGGCATTATCTGATTGGTCATAAGTGCGACATTTATACTGATCATAAGAGCTTGAAGTATATCTTCATCCAGTCAGAGTTGAATTTGAGGCAACGTCGTTGGTTGGAATTGATAAAGGATTATGATTTGGAAATGCATTATCATCCAGGCAAAGCAAACGTTGTGGCCGATGCTCTTAGTAGAAAAAGTTATGCTAATGAGATTCGAACCACCACTATTCTAGCAGAGTTGTGTGCAGAGATGGAGCGTCTCAACTTGGGAATTGTGATCAATGCTGTTGAGATGGAGGTTGAACCCACACTAGAGCAAGAGATACGAAAGGCTCAGTTGGAAGATGAGAAGCTCAAAGAAATAGCAGAGAACATTGTGGTTGGAAAATCACCCGGATTCAGGCTAGATGAGAATGGAACCTTACGGTTTGGGAAGAGACTCTGTGTACCTGAAGTGAAATCCATCCGAGACGCTATACTGCGTGAAGCTCATGAGTCAGCATATTCTATACACCCAGGGAGTACCAAGATGTATTTGGATCTGAAGGAAAAATATTGGTGGGTTGGACTGAAGCGTGATGTAGCAGAATATGTGGCTATCTGTGATACGTGTCAGAGAGTTAAAGCTGAACACCAGAGGCCTGCAGGATTGCTACAACCACTAAAGATACCTGAGTGGAAGTGGGAAGAAGTCGGTATGGACTTCATAGTTGGATTGCCACGTACTCAGAGAGGTTATGATTCAATCTGGGTAATTGTGGATCGACTGATTAAAGTTGCTCATTTCCTCCCCGTCAAGACCACCTATACCGGAGCAAGACTTGCAGAGTTGTATATGGAAAGGATTGTGTGTCTACATGGAGTTCCAAAGAAGATAGTGTCCAATAGGGGTACGCAGTACACCTCACAGTTTTGGCAACAAGTGCATAGATCATTGGGAACACGGTTGAATTTCAGTTCTGCATATCACCCTCAAACTGACGGTCAAACTGAACGGATTAATCAGATTTTGGAAGATATGTTGAGAGCTTGTGCTTTACAGTATGGAACGAGTTGGGATAAGAGTCTGCCGTATGCGGAGTTCTCTTATAATAATAGTTACCAGAAAAGTCTCAAGATGGCACCCTTCGAAGCATTGTATGGACGCAAGTGCAGGACACCCTTGTTTTGGAATCAAACTGGAGAAAGTCAAGTGTTTGGACCGGATGTGTTGAGAGACTCAGAGGAGCAAGTCCAGACAATAAGAGAGAACTTGAGAATAGCACAATCTAGACAGAAGAGCTATGCGGATACACGGAGAAGGGAACTAGCTTTTAATGTAGGAGACTATGTATATCTTAAAGTGTCCCCGATGAGAAGTGTGAAGAGGTTCAACAGCAAAGGAAAATTGGCACCATGGTATATTGGTCCTTTCAAAATCCTAGAGAGACGTGGAGAAGTGGCATATCAGCTAGAACTTCCGGAAAACTTGTCCGGTGTGCATGATGTGTTCCACATATCTCAGTTGAGAAAGTGTTTGAGAGTATCGGAAGAGCAGGTTCCTGTCGAGGAAATAGTTTTCAAGGAGGGTCTCACTTATGAGGAACATCCAGTGAAAATTTTGGAAACCGCAGAAAGGGTTACAAGAAGTCGAGTTATAAAGATGTGCAAGGTGCAGTGGCATCGGTACTCTGAGGAAGAAGCTACTTGGGAAAGAGAGGAAAATCTCAGAGAAAAGTACCCGGAGTTGTTTGAGTAAGCACCAACTGAATCTCGAGGACGAGATTATTTTTAAGGGGGGTAGAATTGTAACACCCGAAAAATTGCATTCTTTTAAATAGTGAGAATTTATTTAATTATGCAATTAGTTAATCATTCCAATATAGAAAAATAATAATTTTTCTCAAATATAAAATCAAACCTAGGTCATACACATGTATGATGCATTCATGCTGGAGCATTTCTTCTTTGTACTGTTGTAGCTTATTTGAATTTCTCAAATATTTCAAAACCCAATTTGAAAATCCTTTTGGAAAATGAAATTGGAAAATGGAAAAGGAAATAGAGAAGAGCCCTTCCCCTCTCCTCCCTGGCCCCAGCCGGCCCAGGTCGGATGGCCCGAGGCCAGCTCGGTCGACCAGCTCCTTACCCCTTCTGACTGATGAGCGGGACCCACGGGTCAGCCCCTTCCTTCTCCACCTCCCTCGCCGCGCGAACAGAGACGCCGCTGCCGGGTTCATCCGCCGCGGCCGAGCACGCGCGCGCGAAGCGTCCCTCTGCCGTGACTGCCAGCCCGACCCCAGCGCTCGGTGCTACTGACCTGTGGACCCACAGGACAGCCCCTCCCCTGTTTCCCTCTGCTGCTCGCCGAGAGTCCGACGCGGGCAAGAAAGAAACGGCCGAAGCCGAGTTCGTCGCCGCGCCGAGAGTCCGAAGCAGAGAAGAAACGGCCGAAGCCGATTTCTCCGCTCGCCGAGTTTGTTTCAATCTCTGAGATTGTCGTCACACCTCGGGAGTACTTAAGCAGCGCCACATCCCCTCGTAGCCGTCACCTAACCCTAGCCGTCTCTTCTCGCCGCCACTGCCGAGCTTCCGCGAGAACCGAGCAGTCGCCGCCGCGAGCAATTAGCTTGATTCGCCACCAATTTCCTCTCGATAAGCCTTTGAGGAGCTTCACGGTGATCTTGTGAAGTTCCCGAGCACTTCCCCCCTTCGATTTGTGCACTGACACACCTCCGCCGCCGTTGCAGAGAGCCACCGTCCGCCGGGTCACGCCGCGAGCTATCTCCGAGTCGATTTCCGACCTTCCCATCACCCTAGGTGAACTTGCGATGCTCTTCCCGATCTATGGGTACCCTTCCCGACCTATTTCATGCACCGAGGGCCAAGTTCACCTTCTTCGGCGGCCCTCCGGCCATGGCGCCGCCGTCGGCCTCTGTTTTCCGGCCGAGAGCACCGCCACCCCTCCTCTCTGTTAATCTGATCCGCCGATTTTGAATCGGACGGCCGAAGAGTAGCCCATACCGATTCGGCCGGCATTTTTGCGAATAACCCCCTGTAGTTTTTAATGCTTAGCCCGCAGCCTTTAGCGTATTCAGTAGATTACGGTTGAAGGCGTATTTATTTTCGGTATATATGAAAATGTGTTTTCAGATTTGAATTCAAAAATTGTTTCATTTATAATTTCCACGTTTTAGCTCCGATTTGAACGATTCAAATTGCGTTAGATTCGTAATTTCATAATCTATCTGATGGTATCACTGTTTCATATATTTTCCACTCTTAAAATTCGAGATTATATTTAATCTATTATTATTCTATTATAAATCTTGTAAAATTCATATCTTCCTCGTTTTAAATCCGATTTGCACAAACTTTATATCGATGTGATCGTAGCAACGCGTAGATTTGTTTTATAACCTTTTTAATTTATTTTCTCTCTATTGGTGTACTGTTCTAATGAAAACTCTTGTTGTATGCATGATTGCCCCTGTATGCGTGTGTGTTGTTATGATGGATCGAGTATAGACGGTGAGCCATACGTGGGTGACCAAGATCAGTACTACGACAACCCGGATCACTAGGAGTTTGCTGATCAAGGCAAGTATTAGCATGGATCATCCTTGTTGTCCTATTCACCAAATAAATAATTGCATTTGCATGTGTCTTCCTTGTTAACCATAGTTACTTCCTAGTTTTGTTATCCTGTTCCTTGCAACCTATGGGTTTATGCATGTGGTAATTGATGCTAGTGCGTTATTGATATCATGATCATGTAAACTGATTAATTGAATATGCAATAAGGAATTAAAAGATGCCTTTTTAGCAACATGGAACTAGGGGATTGGGGCATAGTTTTGTGATGCACCATATCCTTCCCCCTTGGTAATGATCTGTCAGCAAAAGCTGGGACTTATAGTGCAACTATGAGGGCTATATGGCTCTGGTTTTAGCTCAGTATGAGGACCTTTTCTAGCTTGTTAGAGGTTACCAAAAGGCGCAAGAGGGGCTTAGACGACTCGGGTATAGTGCGGCCTCTGTCCATATGTGTATAACCTGCGTGACCTTGTGCCATATGGAAGGGGGGCTCTACATCTGCTTGCCGAGGAAACCTCGCGGCCCTAACATGTTAGACAAACCTTTGAAAGGCTTCATAGTGAAACCCTGCTCTCTCACCTTGGTAGTGTTATGGGAGTAATTAACCCGAGCAAATGGGAATCACGGCTCATAGTGAAAGTGCACAACCTCTGCAGAGTGTAAAACTGGTATACTAGCCGCGCTCATGGTCACGAGTGGCCCGAAAAACTCACGGAGTAGTTATCTTACAGGGTGATGTTTACTTGTTGCTATTCTATTTATTGCTACTCATTAATTGTGTTTACTATGATCATGAGAATGGGTTTATTAACTTGTTGCTATCTAACTGCATAAAAGATGATTAATTAAAAGCAACCTGCTGTTAAACCGTGTCAACCTTTTGAGCCTCATGAACCCATGCTAGTCTTGTTGAGTACGACATGTACTTACGCTTGTTTATTTTTCATTACTTGGTTAAAAATCCCGGATGGGTAACAGATGGTGATAGTGATGAGGACTACCCAGAGGACTACTAGACTTGTGCTTCACCAGTTGACGTCCCTGTGCTATGGAGCTACCACGAGAGTTATCTTTATTTTTCCGCTGTGTAATGACTTTGATATTATTCGCTATGTATTGAACATTGGTTATGATACAATTTATGCAATTTGTTGGCTTATGTGTGTGACTGATCTCTGGGCGCACATAAGATTATGCATCCCATTTTATCCTTAAAATTGGGTGTGACAGAGCCTCGTCGACCTGGTCCAACGCGTCTTCCTGAGAGGTCTGGTTGCCTTGTTCGTCGTAGGCCCGGACCCTCGGGGCACCATACTCCAAGTCCGTGGGAAAAACGGCCTCGGCGCCATGGACCAAGAAGAAGGGCGTGAACCCCGTGGCTTAGCTCGGCGTAGTCCTCAGGCTCCATATCACCGCGGGAAGCTCGGTTAGCCACCTTTTGTCGAACTTGTTCAGCCTGTTGATGATCCTGGGCTTGAGGCCTTGGAGGATCATGCCGTTGGCACGCTCCACCAGGCCATTTGTTCTTGGGTGGGCCACCGCCGACCAGTCCACTCATATGTGGTGCTGATCGCAGAACACTAGGAATTTCTTCCATGTGAACTGTGTGCCGTTGTCGGTGATGATGGAGTTTGGGACGCCGAATCGGTGAACGATGTCGGTGAAGAACAAGACCGCCTGGGTTGAGGTGATCTGCGTGAGTGGCCGAGCTTCAATCCACTTGGAGAACTTGTCGATGGTAACAAGCAGGTGGGTGAAGCCCCCGGGCGCCTTTTGGAGGGGCCCGACAAGGTCCAGTCCCCATACGACGAAAGGCCAGGTGAGAGGGATCGTCTGGAGGGCTTGGGCCGGGAGATGTGTCTGTCGAGCGTAGTACTGGCATACTTCGCAGGAGCGTACTACCTCGGTGGCGTCTGCTATGGCTGTTGGCCAGTAGAAGCCTTGTCGGAAAGCATTGTCGATGAGGGTCCTCGGTGCGGCATGATGCCCGCAGGCCCCGGCATGTATCTCTTTAATTAAGCATTTACCCTGACTGAAGGGGATACAGCGCTGGAGGATGCCCGAGGGACTTTGTCGGTAAAGTTCTCCATCTACCATTCTGTAGATCTTGGCTTTACGTGCCAGCCGCTGAGCTTTGGTCTTGTCCGAGGGTAGGATCCCTCGGACAAGCCAATTGACCAGTGGCTCGCGCCAGTCTGGTTCGTCGTCGTCCATCTCGGCTTTGGCTTCCGACGCCTCAGCGTCGACCTCCATCGCCTCAGCCTCGGCGTCGTTGTCATCCTTAGCCTCGGCCGGGGGTCGCCTTTCTCCCGAAGGGTCGGCAGCCCCGAGTGATTTTCGAGGTTCAGGACGGCTTCGAGCCCCTCAGGACGCTTGGGAGCTCATTTCTCCTTGCTTCCCGAGAGGTTGTCATTGACTGTCGGCTTGTAGAGGTCATTGGCAAACACCCCCGTCGGGACCGAAGTCCTTTCGGATGCGATTTTCGCTAACTCGTTGGCCTCCTCGTTATACCTACGCGCGACGTGGTTAAGCTCGAGGCCGTCAAATTTTTCCTCGAGCCGCCGCACCAACTTGCAGTAGGCCGCCATCTTTGCGTCATGGCACGTCAACTCCTTCATCACCTGGTCCACCACGAGCTGAGAATCGCCTCGTACCTCGAGGCGTCTGATGCCCAGCTCGATGGCGATGTGAAGCCCGTTGACGAGTGCCTCGTACTTCGCCACGTTGTTGGAGGTGGCGAAGTGCAGCCTCAGGAGGTACTTGAGTCGGACTCCGAGGGGTGAGACGAACACGATGCCTGCGCCGGCACCCATCTTCATCAATGACCCATCGAAGTAGATGACCCAATAGTCGTCCTGGGAGAGCTACGGTGACAACTGTGTCTCGGTCCACTCCGCCACAAAATCCGCCAACACCTGGGACTTGATGGCCTTGCGTGGCGCGTAGGTGATGCCGTCGCCCATGAGCTCGATTGCCCATTTGGCGATTCTTCCCATGGCCTCGTGACTCTGTATCACCTCCCCAAGGGGGAATGATGACACCACGGTCACAGGATGTGACTCGAAGTAGTGTCGCAACTTGCGCCCAGCGAGGACGATTGCATACACCAGCTTCTGTATCTGAGGGTAGCGTCTTGGTTTCGGACAAGACCTCGCTAATGAAGTAAACCGGCCGTTGCACCGGTAGGGCATGCCCTTCCTCTCGTCGTTCGACGACAACTGCGCACTCACAACCTGGTTAGTGCCAGCAACATACAACAAGAGGTTTTCTTCCTTCGTTGGTGGCACAAGGACCGGTGCTTTGGAAAGTAGAGCTTTCAGCCTTTCGAGGGCTTCCTGGGCCTCGGGGGTCCAGGAAAAGTGCTCATTTTTCTTCAGCAACCGATACAGGGGGAGCCCCTTTTCACCAAGCCTAGAGATGAATTGGCTCAAGGCTGCAAGACATCCCATAAGATTTTGCACACCCTTGAGGTTTCGGATCGGGCCCATCTGTGTGATGGCCGATATCTTTTTCGGGTTGGCTTCGATGCCACACTTGGAAACGATGAACCCGAGTAGCATGCCCCGAGGGACCCCGAAAACGCACTTCTCGGGGTTTAGCTTTATATTTTTCTTCTTGAGGCAGTCTAATGCCTTTTCTAGGTCGGCTACTAAGTCGCTGGCCTTCCTAGACTTTATCACTATATCGTCGATGTACGCCTCAACGGTCCGCCCGATGAGGTCCCCAAAAACTTTGAGCATGCAGCGCTGGTAAGTTGCGCCCACGTTTTTGAGGCCAAATGGCATGGTTACATCGCAATATGTGCCAAAAGGAGTAATGAAAGAAGTCGCCAACTCGTCGGACTCTTTCATGCGAATTTGGTGATAGCCGGAATATGCATCAAGAAAACAAAATCGTTCGCAACCAGCAGTAGAATCAACTATTTGGTCAATGCGAGGTAATGGAAATGGATATTTAGGACAAACTTTGTTCAGACTAGTGTAATCGACACACATTCTCCATTTTCCATTTTTCTTTTTAACCAAAACAGGATTTGCTAACCATTCTGGATGGAAGACCTCCTTGATGAATTCGGCCGCCAAAAGCTTCTGCACCTCCTCCCCGATGGCCCGGCGCTTCTCCTCATCGAATCGGCGCAGGCGCTGCTTTACCAGCTTGGACCCGGCCCGGATGTCCAAGGAGTGCTCGGCGACCTCCCTCGGGATGCCTGACATGTCCGAGGGACTCCAAGCAAACACATCGGCATGCTTGCGGAGAAAGTTGACAAGCACGGCTTCCTATTTGGGGTCGAGGGTGGCGCTGATCTTCAGCACCTTGCCGTTGGCGGAGCTCGGGTCGAGGGGGATCTCTTTCACCCCCTCGACGGGCTCAAAGGTGCCCGTGGTCTTCTTGGGGTCGGGGACCTCCTTCGCCATCTGCTTGAGGTCGGCGATGAGAGCCGACTCCTCTAGTGCGCTGGCGTACTCGCAACATTCAACTTCGCATTGGTACGCGTGCTAGTAGGATGTGCCGATGGTGATGACCCTCTTAGGCCTAGGCACCTTGAGCTTGAGGTAGGTGTAGTTCGGGACCGCCATGAACTTGGCGTAACACGGCCTCCCGAGGATGGCATGGTAGGTGCCGCGGAAGCCTATCACTTCAAAAGTTAGGACCTCCTTCCTGAAATTGTCAGGGGTCCCAAAGTAAACGGGCAGGTCGATCTGCCTGAGGGGTTGCACGCTCTTCCCGGGCACTATCCCGTGGAATGAGGACATCGCGGCCCGGAGGAGCGAGCGGCTGATTCCCATCGAATCAAGGGTATCAGCGTAGAGAATGTTGAGGCCGCTACCTCCGTCCATGAGGACTTTGGTGAGCCTCGTGTTGCCGACGACGGGGTCGACAATGAGTGGGTAACGCCCTAGCGACGGGACGTAGTCCGGGTGGTCATCCCGGCTAAAGGTGATCGTGTCGAGCGACCAGTCGAGGATGCGAGGTGTCGCTGGCCCGACGGAGTAGACCTCCCGGCGCTCGTGCTTTCGCTGGCGCGGCGTAGGGGCGGCCCCTGGTCTGCCAAAGATCATGAGGCACTTATCGATGGGCGGGAAGTCGTCGTCCTTCTCGTCCTTGTCCTCCTGATCCTTGGCGGGCTTTTTGCCGGCTTCGTCCTTGAACGCTTGCCGGCCGTAATGCTTTTTGAGCATTACGCATTGACCGAGCGTGTGCTGTACCGGACCTGCGTGGTACGGGAACGGCTAGGTCAGCATTTCGTCAAAACGGCCCGAGGGGGCCGTGCCCCCTTGGGCTCGGTGGCTGCCACCAAGGTGTCGCTGCGTGGTAGGGACTTTCCCTTCCCCTTCTTCTTCTTGTTGGTCAGGGCTCAGGAAGTGGTGTCCTCGGGGGCCTTCTCCTTCTGTTTGCCCTTAGGGTCAGAGAAAAGGGCTCCCACTGCCTCGTCCCCTGAGGCGAAGCTGGTAGCGATCTTCATGAGCTCGGCGATGCTGGTCGGCGTCTGACGCCCTAGCTCATGAACTAGCTCTTTGCAGGAAGTTCCTGCAGCGAATGCTCCGATGACGTCGGAGTCGGCGACCTGGGGCAGCTCATTGTACTGCTTGGAAAAGCACCGGATGTAGTCCCGGAGGGACTCTCCCGGTTTCTGCTTGCAGCTGCGGAGGTCCCAGGAGTTATCAGGGCGCATGTACGTGCCCTGGAAGTTCCCTACGAAGATCTTGACCAGATCGTTCCAGTCAAAGATCATCCGCGGGGGAAGATGTTCCAGCCAAGCTCTTGCAGAGTCGGCGAGGAACAGGGGGAGGTTGCGGATAATGATGAGGTTATCCTGCGCGCCGCCAAGCTGGCACGCAAGACGATAATTCGCTAACTAAAGCTCGGGGTTCGTCTCCCCTGAGTATTTGGTTATGCTGGTTGGCTGTCGGAACCGGGGCGGGAACTTGGCCCTTCGGATGGCCTCGCTGAAGACGCGAGGTCCTGAGGGCTCGGGTAAGGGTTCGCGATCCTCATCCGAGTCATAGCGCTCGCCTCGATGGACGCTATAGCCGCGCGCGGCTCCATCAGTCTTCCGCTGGCCGCGTTCTTGTAGAATGGCTCGGACGTCGACGTCCTTGCCAAGCTGTTGGTGGACTGGTGGGGCCCTTGGAGCCTCGGGTTGAACCGAGGCTTCGCGTTCGTGGCGAGCTATGCCGCCACGCTGGTGATTTTCGGCGCCACGGTGTCACGACGCTGAGCTTTCCGCCTGGAGGATGGCTGCATCCTCCAGGAGGTCCTTGAGTTGATTCCTGAGCTGTCGTGCCTCCTCGGTGGAGGGCTCAGGTATGCTCCGGAGCAGCATCGCTGCTTCCGCGAGCTTTCGGCTTGCTCGGGGGGCGGCCCTCGGTGTCTCGGCCCCGTCGTCAGCAACGATCCGGGCCTGAACATCTTGGGCTCGACGTCGAGCTGCTCCTCCATCGCTCCGCCGCTCGTCATGCTCCAGCGTAGCTCGCAGCTGGGTGAGCGCAAGCGGTCCTCGTCCATCCGTGCCTCAAGCTCCCGGAGCTGCTCTAGCTCCGGGGTTTGAGGTGCGGGGCGATATGTTCCTGCCCCCTGATCCAGCGGCGGGGCTGACCGTGCATGACGTGGGTCCGCTGGAGGGGGCGTGACTTGTTGGTGCTGGGGTTGTGATGGAAGGGGTATGTCGTCGTTGTCCCTCGAGTGGACGTCCTCCACCCGCCCCTCATCAGGGTGCATCAAGTTGTAGCACTCCCGAGCGGGGTCGATGTAGGACTGGTCCGAGTTGGAGACGACGCTCAGGGCATTCTCCCCTGAGTCGTCAGTGTGGGCGGCGAAGTCCACGTTTGCCTAGAACTCATCATCATCTTCGCTGTAGCTGCGACGAGACGACGAGGTCCAGCCATAACGGTCCCACCCCTCCGAGTGTTCTCGAGGGGTGAGGTTGATGGTGGTATCCATTTCCCCACCGCCATGCGCCCAGGTACTTTCCCCAGGGGATGACGGTGAGGACGCCACGTGGTCTCCCACGAGGCTGTCCAGGCGCTCAAGGCGCTGGACTGGAGTGTCCAACAGCTCGTGCAACAATGCACGAACTGCACGAACGTGGGCGTCCATGGCGGTCTGGAGCCCAAAGAGGGATGACGGCGTCGTTCCCCTCCCCCGGTGAGGGCGGAGAGAAAGTTCGGCCGGCGTCATGTTTTCGCTTTCGCCCGTCCTTCGGGCAATAGGCGGATGCGTGGCCGCCGGTGCCGGAGATCCCGGGACAGCGGTTGGTGCAGTATAGGCTTTCCCCGTTGGGGGTGCCTGGTTGGCCGCGTCTCCCACGGCCAGAGGCTGGTTGGCGCTGTGGTGCCTCCTCCTGGTCCGCCGGGAGCGGCGTGCAACGTTTCCCCCGTCCTCTGGGGCGGGTGGAAGCGTTGCGGGGGTCCCTTCTCCGGCCGCCTGCTGGGCCGGGGTTAGGACGACAAGGACGCGGGGCTCGGTCGGGCGTAGGTTCATCTCGAGCCCTTGGCCGGTGGCCACGAACTCGAGAGTCCCGAACCGGAGCACCGCGCCAACAGGAAGCATGGTGGAGCTGGCTGCCATCCGAAACCTACGTCAACACGCAAAAGGCCCCTACCTGGCGCGCCAACTGTCGGTGCTAGTTTTGGTGGGCACTAACACCGGCTAGTAACTTGTGTTTTGCGGTTGAGGTTTCGGATGGTGTGCAAGGAGGAACACGGGAGATTTATACTGGTTCAGGTCAAGAGGGCCCTACGTCCAGTGGAGAGACGAGTCGTGTTGCCTTGCACTGGGGTGCTTTAGTAGGGGGTTACAAACTGAGTCGAGAGAGGGAGAGTATCCCAAGTCTCTTGTGCGTGGAAGAGGATGCTTTCGTTTTCGTGTAGCTGTGTTGTGTGTATGTTGGTGTCGTGAACTTGGTGAATCTCTTATCTATGACTGGCCTTTGCCCTCCCATTTATAGTTACAAGGGAGAAGCTAGAGTTACATGTGGTGACCTATGATGACAATACTCGGCATGGTGGGATCAGAGCTGATTAGTGGCTATCGTCAGCCACGCCATCGTCTTGGCGCTTCGGCGGTATGGCTTCGGTCATTCGACTGATCTTCCACTGTTCGATCGTTGAGTTCCATGGTGGCACAGTGTATGGGACGTGGCTTGCTGCGTGGCGGTGCGTCACGGCGTCGCGTCCGGTCCTGCACAGTGCAACGAGAAGACTGGTTGACTCTCAAAGATTGACTCCCGAGGCTGGGAGCCTTCCTTGCCGTCGGGAGCGTGACGGGACGGGTCATTAGGGGTGTCCTCCCTCGGGCATGTTTTCCTCTCATGCGCGGTACTTTCCCGAGGGGCGAACGGTCCTGTTGCTACATTGCCCATACTCCCGGGTCGGCGGGACAGCCGTCACCTCTCCTGTCCCCGCGGGACTCGTGCGTTATGGGCAGGAGCTATCGCTGTCGTAGTTGGAGAATCTCTCCGTCAGCAAGAGGCGTTATCCGGTTGATTGTCCTTGGGACGGAGTGGAAAGAGTGGAACCATCGTATCGGTCACCGGAGGAGGTATGGCAGTTGGTACGGAGGACATGCACGAGTGGGGTGCCGTCGCCTCGTGGCGTCCAGTCAGTGGGGCCGCGCCTGTAAAGTGGTCAGAGGGGTCCCTTGCAGTCCAAGATTGCCCTGCTGACGTCGACTGTGCATTGGATGCCTTAGAGAGACCGTGCTCGAGGGGGATGAGGAGGCTCGGGCGAATCGGAGATTTAGCGCCCGAGGGTGCCGCTGTCCCGAGCCCTCTCGTGGAGGCTCGGGCGAATCGGAGATTTGGCGCCCGAGGGTGCCGCTGTCCCGAGCCCTCCCGTGGAGGCTCGGGCGAATCGGAGATTTGGCACCCGAGGGTGCCACTGTCTCGAGCCGTGCCACCGGGCCTTACGGGAGGCCACTTTGGGCCTTCACGCGCGTAGCCTTCGTGGGCTTCGGCTGGCCTTATTTGGGCCAGGTTGCACTGAGGTTGTTTATTTTTGCGTTGAAATTGGGTACCCCATACTTTGGTACCCAACAAATTGTTAAATAGAAAACATTACATTGATCATGGTGAGGGGACATACAGAGGGTTTTTCATAGCAATTGAATCTGGGTGTAGAGTGTTGGCACGAAATTCCTTTCGTCTTCTATAAGAGTCTTTCTTTGCCTCCTTCCGTTCGATCATTGCATTATACAACCTTTCGCATTCCTGCCTAGCTTTCTTTTTCTCCGGCGGCATATTATTATACCACTATCGGTTGTAAGCGCGCCTCTTTTCCCTGAGCATATCTGTGAACCATCAGGAAACAAGTTATCCTTAATAAAACTGTAACGCAGATGTGAATCATTCCCATTGAGCGATTTACCATAGTTAGCAGGATCCTCATTTTCTTTGTTTCTTGATGGTTCACCACCTAAAAATTGTTTCAAAACTATATATGAATTTTGAGAAATACATTATATGTATATATTGAACAAAAGGTACGTAATGCCACCATGGTTTGGTTCAGAGAGAATAAATTGCTTCTTTTTTATTTGATACAATATATGACGCTTCATGTTTATTTCTTCTCTTTTGTTGAAAGGCATTGACGCACGACGAGCTCTATCCCTTTCATTTTGAAGTAGTGTAGGGTCAATAACTTTTGTACATAAACTTCCTGTATTTTTACTCGCTGTAAAAAAACCTTAAGATGAGAAACCATAGTCATTGTTATATGTAACAATATTACTCAAAATAGCATCACCCTTTTTGTGTTGGTATAATTCACGACGCTTCTTGTTTAGTTCTTCCTTCTCTCTTCAGACATTGATGCAAATCTTGCTCTTTCTCTTTTCCTTTTGCGCTCCTTCGGATTTTCATTTACCCTCGCTGAATCTGATATATTTTGACCTATGCTTGGTGCTAAATACAGTAAAGAGTTATATAAAAACATACACAAATAAAAAAACTCTTATCTAGTTACCTTTATTATTTGCAGTAGATAGGACTCCTAATGTTTGGCAACGTTCGTTACTTCTCTTGGGATCCATTTCAGTGACTTTGGAGAAAACTTCACTGTAGGAGCGGACAATGTTAACAGAATGAGAAATAAATGAAAAATAAAAAAAGTGCTAGACCCTCACTAAACCTACGGATTAGATTCAAAGAAAACATGAATCAATTTATTGCACTCATGTCAATTTGTTAACCTCCGATTCCACCGCGTGGGGGGAGCGGGATCGTGCGCACGATCGCCGCGGGAAGCGAGCGCGCTGCGTGCCCGGGCAGAGCGAAGCGGGGCGACGCACCATATTGCCGGGTAGAGTCTACCTTTCAGTCTTTTTAGGAGTAGAGATGTAAAAAGCAGATGTGCCCCAAAGGGCAACTGCACGGTTGCATCCCTAGCCGGGGTTCTTGGCATGTCAGAGAACAACAATGTTGACCATGAAGACATGAAGTTGTGTACTAACTACTTGCATCCAAAAAAAAAAGAATGTAATTCTAGATTTGAACCAAGTCAAATTTTGTTAAGTTTAATTAAGTTTCTGGAAAATGGTATCAACACTTATACCTCTAAAATGTTTAATATGAAAATAATTTCCATGATTAATCAAATGCTACTTATTCCATATCATAAATGTTAGTCATCTTTTCTATAAATTTGGTCAAGTTTAAATTTTTTTGAC
The DNA here is from genome assembly GCA_038502445.1 of Eremochloa ophiuroides. NCBI lineage: Eukaryota > Viridiplantae > Streptophyta > Magnoliopsida > Poales > Poaceae > Eremochloa > Eremochloa ophiuroides. The sequence continues at coordinate 15,083,228 of JAHLJS010000005.1, read as the reverse complement.
TGATCGAATTTGTTTCTCGTCGACTTCATAGTCTGCGGTTTGCATCTTTTGCACTTTCCGGCATCCCCCCCTTTTTTTCTGGCATTAGAGCAACTCCAAGAGACTAGCCAAAATCAAACTCTAAATGTGATGATTTAGCTATTATCTAAAATAAAGACTCCTCAAAAAAACTGGAATCTTCCAACAGCCTAGCTAAAAGACACTAGCCAAAATCAAACTCCAAATAATCCGACGTTGTCGATGCATGCGGGAAAGGACGAACATGGTGAGCCAGCCTCGCTCGCTTTTTATGGCCAGCGAAAATCAAGGAATAGCGCTTGTGGCTATTTTTGGAAGATGAGACAGAGAATCTGTTGGAAGCCTATTTTACATCGAAATTTCCAAATTGGATTGCATGGCATGGGATGGCTAGCCTCTTGGAGTTGCTCTTAGAAGTCCAAGCGGTTCCTTATTTTTTTAGAAAAGGGAATATATTAATATCCTAGTCTCTGCATCGATTGATGCATATGACTATTCATTATTACAGCAGTTGAAAAAGCAAAACGACTCCAAGGAATTACAAAAACGTAGTTTTGTCCCATCAAGAAAACTCCCACCAAGAAAAGCAAACTAATGTGATAGAACCGTCCAAATCACCGGGCTCACATGCACCATCATCGTCCCTAAGGACCTCCGGTTACTTTGCATGAGTTCCCCGCAACCTAGGTGGTCTGTCGGGTTTCCTTGGAAACCCTGATTCACCCGAGGATCTCATTGTAAAGACCTTGCATTTATTACAACAGTTTACACAAATAGTTTAAATTAGAGTACAGAGTGCGGAAGTATTACATAATCATAACTTTACAAATATAAATGACATTATCCCAAACCAGAGTTTTGTAGTGGAGTAGCAGTATACTACTGGACACCCTTCCCAAGGGTTATATCATATACACATTTTCATCCATGCACGATCCGGCAACTGTCACGGTCCCAAGTAGAACTGTTCACTTGGCTCACCTGTAACAGGGGGTAAACAAACCCTGAGTACATGGGGTATTCCGCAAGACTTACCTGACTAAGAAAAAGGAATGAGATTCAGGAATGCAGGCTGAGTGGAGTCAAGGTAAGGCTTTAGCAAGAGTCAAAGGATTTTGCGAAAAAGCATTACTAATCCTATTTTCAATATTTTAACTCAATTTTATTTTAATCAATAACCATAGATCTCAGTTCTTTCACATATATTCTTTCCATTCCGATTTCTTATCCATTCTCCAAAACATCCTAATTCCGAACCACTCTTCGCTGTAAGTGTGAGGATCAAGTCTCCATAACCGAGGAGCAACGACGATTCAAATCGATTAGTACCCAGCTGGGGATCCCTAACCACACTGTATATGTAGCACCTACGCTTGCATATACCAACCCCGTCTACCACGGCTTTTCCATCCGGGAGTACAGTACACCTCCAATCCGGGACTCCAACCCACGAGGGTACATGCTACTCTCGCCATCTCTCCACTCCCAGTGCGTGGTCGTCGGTTCAAACAATAGAGCCACCGAAGTCAGGGCTTCCCGGAGTATGTGGCTAGTTGCAAAGTCTCGATCACAGCAGGCCTGACAACGAATGGTCCCTACTTTCCTTTTTCCTTCGGTGACAATGCATTGAGACTCTAACCCAAGTACAAATGCCCCTTCGGTTTTCGAATCCCTTTTCCGTCGATGACGATGCATTGGGACTCTAACCCAAGTACATGACCATCGAACAGAAAATCCCTTCTCGTTGGTGATGGTGGACTGATCAGGTGCACAGCCACTGGACGAGAACATTACCAATTCCGTTTTTCATGATTTAATCAATATTGTATCACAATAGCTTAAAATAGCATTTTGTGCAAATCTAAATTATTCAAGCAGGGCTAAGCATTTTTAAACATTTTATTTTAAATCAGGTTTCAAGGATGATATTCAAGTGGTCAAGGATGGTAATGCATCAATTGGGTTATCACTCAATTCCTATAACTTAATGCAGTAGATTAACTCAAGTTATAAACATTTTGTAAATCAGAAGGAAATGGCTGAATGCACCGGGGCTTGCCTGTTGTGTGGAGCAGATAGAATCCTGAAGTCAATCACCGAGAAGATCCACGTCCACCGAGAGAAGACCTTACTCGGGACTTGCTTCCAATAATATTTACCGTGCCTTCACTACACAAAATAATAATGCATACTTAACATGATGATATGCATGCCATGATGCATGAAATGCACTACAATATGAATTAAATAAAAATAAACTTATTTTAGAAAGTTGGGTATAACTTTCCTTCATGATGAAGTTGTAAACCAACAAAACCAACTTGTTGCTTAACACTAGGGTTTCACTTTAACATTTACTTGTCCTATCAAGCAAGTCCTTCTATGTTTACTTATGAAAAGACTAACAAAACCAACTACCAATTATCAACTTAGGGTTTCCTTTTTAACAGTTGTTGAAATCTGCTGCTCAGCTGTTCAACTACCATTAAGACCATCCATGAGAAACTCATTTTAAAGTTCCTAGGATCATTAGGGTGAATGACCCAAGGTCAACAATCAATCCCAAAAGTCACACAACATTAAAGGGATTCGAGTTTATACCCATTTTATTAGTTACATAATAAGGCATAAAATAGTAAATAAATACACTATCCCCAATTGAGCCCAAACTTCACCAACAGATATATCTTAACCTAGAACAGCACCAAAATGAATTTCAAGACTTTTGGATCAACCAACAATTTATTAAAATTCATCCAAATCACATTTTTCAATTAAAATACACATTTCTAGATCCTACATAAATTGCCCAGAATATTTATTTTATATTTTCCATGTATTCACCATAACACAGAGAGCATTCCCAATTTATTTCATCATTTTTGGAACAATAATTAATTTCCTGCAAAAATAACAAGATTTAGCACTATTTAATCTCTGGAAAATGGAAAAACTAATTTAAATACACGAGAAAAATGAGAAAGTTCATTTCGGCCCAAGTCGGCCCATAACTGCAGGTCGGCCCAGCACACGCTCTCTCTCTCCCGCGCTACTGGGCCGGCCCAGGTAGCCCACGTGCGGCCCAGTGCTTGCTTCCTTCTTCTCTTCGCAAGAACGGACCAGAGCAGAGCACGGCAGCGCCGGCTCGGCTCGACGGCGTCGGTCTGCCACCGGCAGCTCCTCCGGCGAGGGAGAGACCACCGACGAGCATCCCCACACGACGACGACTCGATCTATGTATCTAGTCGGACGACTAGGACTCGAGCTCCAGTTCCCCGACGACCATGGCGGCTCGGCCGTTCTCCGGTGAGGTGGAACTCGTCGGAGACAAGGTCTCCGGTGATGACAACTTGTCCAACACCTTATTAACCACATCACTAACTGATCTAGGTAACCATTTAAGTGAGTTAAGGCTCACAGCACCTCTGACCACGACCGTGGCGGCTAGTCGAGGCGCGGCACGGCGGCGCGGCATCCAACGACTCGATAGAGCCCAAACGGGCGATAGATTCAGAACCATGGGCTCACCAAGGCTCTGTTTCACGCGCTGGTTGGGTTGGAGGACGAACGGGTGGCACAGGCGATGGAAACCGAGACGGTGGCAGCGAGCTCCGGCGACGTACCCGACGTTCCGGCGTCAACTATGCTTCACCGAAGAAAATGACGCGAGCATGAGCATCACGGAACCCAGACAAACTCAAAATGACAAACAACACCTGGAGATCCTAACCGGAACGGCCCGACCGTGACGGACCCGCACGTGGCGGCGCTCTACCAGCCACGGAGAAGAAGAACGACGTGCCAGCGATTCCGGTGACGAGAACGGGCACGAGCAGGTTCAATCGAAGCGCGAGGAGGTGGTGAATCTGATGGCAAGATGGAGAGGGTGGTGGTGGTTCGAGGACGATGAATTTGCGGCGACGGGGAGGTCGCCCGCGGCGACCATGGAGGAAAGAGGAGGAGACTCAGCGACGATAGAGGGCTTATAAAGGGTAGCGGCGGGCTCTGGACGCGTCCGGTGCCCCCACGAGCACGGCCACGACAGGGACAGGACCTGACCGGCTCCCGGGCAGCGCCGGTGAGCGGCGCGGCACGCGCGCTTGGCACGAGGACATAGCAGAGTCCGGACCCCCCTGGTCGATACTGTAGCAGAGCCTGCCCCCATTTGACTTTTTGCACCAATATAAAAGTTGTAGAAAATTTTGTGCTGAACAACTTTGATTTTTGTACCTCATCCAAATTTTGAATAGATTTGAAATTACAGAAAAGGGGGTAATTTGCCCTTTTGAAATTTATTTCAAATCCAGTTTAAATCCCAAGATTTTTTCTCAATAACATTAAAATCTGTAAAAATAAAAGTTGTTCCATTTGTCAAGTTCTACAACTTTCATTAAATGAGTTTTGTCAGGGCCTTGATATTTTTTGAAATAACATTTCAAATTTTAATTTCAAAGCATTAATTTGGGTTTTATTTGAATTTCCACTGCATAACTTCAAAATCTCCAAAAATGAAAGTTGTTCTACTTGTTGAGCTTTACAACTTTTATTAAAGGAGTTTGGTCAAATTATTGATAGTTTTTAAATTTGTTTCTCAAATTTGAACTTTCAAGCATAGATTAGGGTTTTGTTTGAAATTCTTTTTAATAACATCAAAGTTGCCCCAAATAGAAATTGCTCAACTTTTCAAGATGTACAACTTTCATTTAAGGCCCAACATCTAAAACCTTTTAGTTTTTGAATTAGGATTTTGGGTCCGTTTTAAGGTTTATAAATGATTTTCTTTTTATTTCCCAAATGGATTTAGATAAATACACACAAGCACAACCTTTACATAATAAATCACTCTAAATCACCTATGCACAATCACATGTAGTAATAGAATTTATTATAGTGAATGCACAGTAAAATGAGTTTATGTGGGATGATTTGCATGCAATCATGATGACATGGCAGGTTTTAGTTATAGTAACACCAGGGGTGTTACATCCTTTTCCCCTTAAATAAATCTCGTCTCGAGATTTAAGATACGGCTAAAGCCTTAGGTTATGTAATGGAAAAGAAAAATGTGTCATGTAGACATTCTTCAAACTTGACTATAGAGCAAGTAGGGGGTTTATATTTTTTTAAGACTTGAAAGAGATAAGTTACGTTTTTAGAGTAGTAACGAACTTAGGAAAGTTTTTAGATAGAAAATTTTTCGGCTTCCAAGTGACTTCTGCTTCTGAATGCTGACCTCATTATACTTTGTACCATCTTGTTGAGGTCCTTTGAGTAATACGATCCTTTCTGGTCTACGACTCACAGTGAATACTTGGAGCGTGTCAGATATGGTTTGATTCAACTCCTACCTGGTCAACAACTAGCTCTGGCACTTGAAGACACTTCTCAAGTGGTGATACATGAAATACATCTTGCGCAACTAACAAGTATTCAGACGCTTGAGTTGATAAGCTACTAGCCCCCACTTCTCTTCTTATTGGTTATAATAAAGATTCTTATTTGACCTAATCAGTTGTCTCTCGACACTAAAAGCTTTAACTTTTGCTCTTCAAAATAAACCTTTACGAGAAATATCTTTTAATGGTGGTTTCAAGGAGAGTGAGGGCACATTAATTGCGAGCTATAATGATTCAGGAACACCGACTATGATATCAGTGCGTACCCTGGTAAGATCTTATGTGGCTGCAGACCACAGAAGATTCCAAGTTTTGACACAGCACCATAGTCACGGATCGAGATACCATCATAGAACACAATTAAAGTAACTTCAACAAAAGAGCGAAACTATATCGATTGTGGCTATGATGAAAAGTGACCACAGACCTTGATACGAGCATATACCCTTCAGAATCTCAGGTGGTTGTGAGTTATAGGAGATTCCAGGTTGCTATAGTGTATCGCAATCATAGATCACGTTACATCATAGTGAACGGAATAGAGCTCATTGTTGTGAAGCTATAGTAGATCACAACCTTAAACCTCAATACCTGCACGTGCCTAGTAGAATCTCGTGTGGCCATGGCACGCAAGAGACCCTAGGTTTCGACGCGACACTGTGGTCACAGGTCATGGCACCACTATAGGCACAACCATAACAACTTTGGAATAACATGTTGAATTTGAGTGAGTGGTACGTGTCAGATAAAGGCATGCTACGTATACAGATAAAAAGTCATGGTCTAGTGCTAGGTTTTCGTACTGAGTTTGTGGGTGAATTTAAGTGCATCCTAAAGTTTCCGAAGAAGTGAAATTTTCAATAGATCCCAAGGTATTTATAAATACCAGAAATCCATAAAACAATAGGAAATACTCAGCGGATCGCAGATACCATTTTCAAGTGATTGGATCTTATGTACCATTTTGAAATCGGTTCCCGTTAGTTTACCAGATGAGATTAAGATGATTGCAAGAACAAATTTTTTTGAGAATTCAGTGAGATCAGATGTGAATTCTCAAAGTAAATTTTAATATATTTATAAATAGCAAACGAATTTTAGTAATTCAGGAAGAAATATGGATATGAATTTTGTGAAAGATATTTGAAAGAGAGTGAAAGCACAATAATTGCAGGCTAGGATCATGATCATTAACCCTGATAACAGCGAGCGTCCGGCAGTGACTTCCTATGGTCACGAGCCATAAGAGACCCCAGATTTCGACACTGCATCATGGTCATGGATCATGATATCCCATAGACTACAATTACAATAGATTTTAACCAACACCTGACATGTTGGTTACAATTTCTAGGAAATAGTATGTGTCATGTGAGGAGAGGATAAAGACTGACACATACACAGATAAGTCAAGGATTCGGTAATCCCGTGTATTGAATTGAGTACATCCAGAAGTTGCTAAAGGACTGGAAACTTATGGAGCAAAGATTTTCGATGGAAGAGAGCACATTAATTGTGACCTTGATGGGTGAGGAGCACCGACTATGATATTAGTTTGTGCCCTGAGAAAAACTTGTGCGTTTGATACCACAAAAGATTCTCAGTTTTGCAAGGCACCATAGTCACGTATAAAACACCATTACAAGGTACAATTAAAGTAGCTTCGGTCAAAGGAGTCACAGGAATGAAGGTATAGCAATTAGGACTATGATGCATAATGACTACGGATCTCGATGTAAGCGAATACTTTGTAAAATTTCATGTGGTAGCGAGCCACAAGAGATTTCAAGTCTCTACATTGCATCGTATTCGTAGATCATAATGCATCACAGTTAGATGGATTCGTTTCCACGAAAGGTGCAAACGAAAGAGAGCTTGCTACTTGTGAAGCTATAGTAGACCACAACCTCAAACCTCGACAGCTACGCGCACCTAGCAGAATCTCGCATGACTCGAGCATACAAGAGACCCTAGGTTCTGTCGCAGCATTGTGGCACTAGTTATGGTACCACCATAGGACACAATTGTCTTAATTCTTGAATGACATATTGAATGCAAGGAAGTGGTATGTGTCACATCAGGACATGACACAGGCACAGGTTGGAAAGTCAAGAACGGATGCATGGTTTTTGTATTTAATGGGATTGAATTCAAGCGCATCCAGAAGTTCCCAAAGATTAGGAACTAGTGGAGCGAGGATTAACAAGGATTGGTAATACCCTGGTCTATGAAAAGATTTATAAAATAGAACTGCCATAAAGGACAACAGCTGCACTTGAAATATAAGGGGGAAATTTAAATATTTCAATCCCATGTAGATGATATGATGAGTGCTCGTCCTATGCGTCTTCAACTTGAGTTGTTAAAAATCATCACCAGATCTTTCAGCAAGCATAAGTGAAGCTAGAAGGATCATTTTAATTTGTTTTCTTCAAAACACTTTCGATTTATAAAACCCTTTGTAATTTTTCAAAAGTAATGTTGTAATTTGACCCATTGTTAATGTTTTGGTTAGGATCTGCAGGGACACTGCATACCATGACCGACCGAGGAGAACAGTGCAGCACCAATGATATTTAGGTGATTCTGAGTAGCTGTTGACGGTGGATAACGTCAACTTTTATTAGAACTTTAGACATGAAAGGACAAATGAATACACACTAGTCTAGGGTTTTAACTGACAGTTTCCACGAGTTTTGCATGTTCTGTATTTTCCAGGGGCTATTCCAGAAAAGCATAAAAGAAGGGGTAAGGAGCATAAAAGACACGAGACTTGACTGCGAAGGAAACATCATCACAAGAACACTAGAAGCATCTGGAACACACCGATCAACCGGGGCTCGAGACCCCACAAAGTGGGGCTAACCGGCCCCAGGGTGGGGCCGGCCAGTGCCCCCTGCTAGGTCTCGGGCCCCGCCTTCTGGAGTCTTCCTCCACCGCCTATTAGGAGTCATCTCGGCCTTTGGTTAAGTCGGTTTGATCCTACGGCACACGTTCATCCCACCGGGTTATAAATAAAGGGGTAGACCCTCCTCCCTGAAGCATCAAGTCATTTGGAGATCAAGCCAATCCAGAGCCTCTCTAGTTCATCAGAGCCTCTCTAGTTCATAGCTTTAGCCTAGTTAGATTAGAAGTAGAGGAGTTCTAGTTCTTCAGTGGGATCCGGAGCCCCTGGCGTCGGTCTGGAGCGCGGAGTTCGGTATAGTTCTAGTTCTTTTCTCTTATTGCATTCAACATTATGATTTGGGAAACATTGTTCTTAATCTTATATATGTTCTTAATTGCAATAGTCATTGTTCACTTTGATTATATGTCTAGCATAGTTAGTTTGATCCTATTGAATTTATGTAATTGCTCGTATAGAGTTCGTCCAGAGATATCATGGATGAATGATTGGCAGTATGTAGACGTGGTGTTTAGATATCTTGCTTATCTGCGAGTGCACCCTGACGTGCCGGGTCGTGTGGTAGATCGCGTAGGTGACAGCTACATTGAGTCCTTTGTAGTCCACCCCTTGTACGTAGGATGAGCAGAGCGCGGTCGCGAAGGAGGTGACCCTTGTGTCTTAATATCTTCATTAGATGATGCTCCTTTACATTTAATCATGATGTAGGTAGAGCTAAATAATGATTGCTAGATGTAATTGCACTAATCATAGTATTCATTGACGTAGTTATAGAATTACTTTAGATATTAATTCCTTTATCTATCCATTGGCTAGCTATTGTTATGACTAGATGAGCTCTAATATTTACCTATTTATGATGATGACTGATCATGTTTATCCTATATATCTTTATCATGTAACTGATCCTTGTTATGAGTAGGATTATAGTTATGGTTTATCTTTTACATTAGCAGTATAAGTTGTAGATATAATTTAAGTCCTACTAGACCTTCCCAGTGGTATAAATATAAATCGACAACCTGGTATACTCTAGGTAAAATGCTACAATTGTATAATTATCTGTCCGCTTGCAGAATTGTTCTTTAGTTTATATTCTTATATTTATTTCTGCGTAGTCACACGAAATAATAGATTCATTTAATACTTTATTCCTGGCTAATATAATTAGGGATGACAAACTAGTTCAATGCTTAGGGATGTTGGTGAGAGATAAGTGGCTAGTTGCTAATGACAAGTTAATTTAGTACCATGTGTTTTTAATGTTGTTAAATAGTGATGACGTTAAATTTACCAACAAGCATTTTTGGCGCCGTTGCCGGGGAAGGTAGCTAGGCATATTTAGAATATTGATAGACTTATACTTATTAATATAATCGAGATAACCATTAACCCCTGCTCAAGCAGGATTACCCGTATTTTGTCTACTTTAATATCTTATGCAGGGTAATGAACGACCGGTTTACGACCTTCCGGTAAGCTCCCACAAAAAGAAGAAACATAATAAATCCAAGATTGGAAAAAGAGGTCGACGTCACAAAAATTCAATTCATATCTCAAGTGATGGGAATAAAGATGCTACATCACTCACAAATTCCATCATGTGAGACATGGTAAGTATGATCAAATAAAGGTGAGAAAGTCTTGCTCATGGACATTAAATTTGATGAGTTGTTATCTTTTGCATTCCACTGCATGTTTACTTTAAATCCATATATTCAACCTATTTATTCTAAATTCATTCTACTCATAACTTATTTAGTTCCATTCATATATCCATCTCACTTGCATTCTTATTAAAAGAAAGAAAAATATATGAGCACATAAAGACTCATGATTAGTATTTAAAAAAAACTCATCATGATCATGCTTTTTCATCTCTACCTGAATACTTCCCTACTAGTGCTTTCATGTTACCTTTGTCTGCCATAGTAAGTTTTGGTTTGGAGGTACTTCGTACGGCCATATGAGTATTTTTCAAAGGCTTTTAAATTAACCGTGGTGCTTAGGTTAAAATGCCTTCCTTAACTAAAGGTAGACGTGGAGTTTGGTTTGGTTATTGAATTAGAAATTGCTGTAGTAGACATTGGATATTTGTCGGACTAACCCATGCAAGAAAATTTTGAATTAAATCTAGGGAAGTCAAGAGATGAGTTCACACCGAAGATGAATCAAGGCAGTAATGACTTTGCACAAGAAGACCCAGCTCATTCTTTATAAGAGGAAGAACTGTGAGTATTAATGTTTATTCATTTATCTTTCGTTGCAAGTTATCTCTGTTTTGAACCATGCTAGAATGTAGCAATAACAATGTAAAACACAATAGACACAATCTATGCTAAACAATCTTAAAACCATATATTATCTTGTTAGCATAGAGGAAAATCGCAAAATAGTATGGACAACAAAACCTGTATTTCAATTTCGTTATATTCCCTCGGGTATGTGTCCATTAACATTTTGCAGAAAGGAAAAATCTTAATCTATTGGAGATGAAGTTTTACTTGAACATCAAAGAAGCTCCCCGCCCTGATCATCAAGACGGCTGGCATATCACTTAAAAAAGAACAACTCATTGCCGTGCCAATAGAAGACAAAGACAAGCAGGGAGGAACCTGAGTTTGCACCTCCAGTGGACCCAAGCTCATCAACCGCAATTCAATCAAAATCAAGAAAAGGTTAATGAGTGAAAAGCATGTAATTATCTATACTTTCATCGGATGGTGAAAAGGCAAAGACGATAGGAGGGCCTTGCTCAGCAGACCACAAGCTTTCACCAACAGATGAACCGGATAAGCCTCCTCTTTCAAGTAAGTTTGTCACCACTTACTTAGAAGGATGAAGACATAAGGTACGTTTGTCCAAGCCTCATGCAATATTTAACTATAATCAACATCTTATATCATGTTGCTAATTTGTCTTGGTCACTCCTACCCTATGCCATGCTCAAATTTAACTTGCTAACAATTAAAACAAATTAAAAAAATGCTCTTTTTGGTTCACCATACACATTCTTGGTTCTATTTGAATAAATATCTTTAGTCTTGTAAACTTCCTTGTTCTATTATAAGTATGCTTCAGAATATTACTTGAACGTAACTATGAGATCAAAGCATACTTGTCTAAAAATTTGGTTGTATATGTAGACTCACCTCTCCCATATAAAAATGTTTAAAACCTATTAGGAGACTATTCGTAGAATCAAGTTGAGGTTGAAGGTACTTTTCAAATAATATCATTACCTTAACCTTGTTGAAAAAAATTGAATGAAGTAATGATGAATCATTTAAAACTAAAGCTATAAATTAACCTTGGCAAACACTATCCGTACTTTAAATTGAATATTCCTTCGGGTATGTGTTGTCTACTAACCCCTTGCAGAGAAAATATATATATATATATATAATGAGAGAAGCAGGAGGTCTGAAGAGTGAGAACAGAGTAAAAGAAAAGATGCTAATGAACAACTCAAGATGCAATGAAAGAAAGGACCATTGAATTTCGTCTACCCTTTATCATGCTCCAATAACGAAGATTGGCTTCGAGATGCCGACAAAAGAAAGGAATAAGGTGGCACCACCATTGGGAGCCACTAGTGGAGGCACCACCTCAAGAGCAAACCAAAGTACTTGACTAATGAATCACTGCAAGGAGGAGTCCAATTCAGAAGACTCAAAACATCGAACCCTCGCCGTGAGGTAACATCGGTAGTTATCCATTTTTTCTTTTCTGCATTGCATGAATTATTTTCTCTTAAGTAAGTTTACTCTTCTGTATTATCTTTGCATAGAAAATGATAAGAGTGAATAGGCATGCATTAAGCTGTATTCATGCATCTTAAAAACTTGAAGCCCCATGTGAAACCCTTGTGGTATAAAACCTGTAAGAGAACTCATCGTGGTGGCCTAAAAATAAAAACAAATATAGCATGCATATTTATCTTTCTGCATATTAAAAGAAAATAAAAAATCTTTACCGCTTTATTAGTGTATTGAAAAGAAAAAAATAATAGTAATATATCATATAGCTTTTATTGCATCAAAAATATTGAAGCCCCATGTAAGTAGATTTATGGTAACCCCGTAGGAATATTTGTTGTGGTGGCATCAAAATAAAAATAAAATAGAATCTATATTTATTTTACTGCACCACAAAACAGAAAATCTAAAAAGAAAAATCCTGCTAGAATCTGCCAACTAATATTAGCTCATTAGAATAATCAATTACTCATCTGGATGACCGCTAACCCCATAAATTCGAGCCTCGAGTTTTGGTTTTCTTTCTGGAGCATAATTATGCAGGAACGACATTATAAATAATGAGTGAGTCCATCAGTGGAGCCCACTAGGACTACTGCTGGCAAGTTCGCCCTGATGATCATCAACACTAAGTATTGCAAACATCTAGCTTGGAGGAGAAGCATCCCCTAGTTATCAGGTAACTATACCTATGCGATTATCGAGTCTGTTTTATAAAGTCATAAAATACCAAAAATATGTGGGCACATGAAGGTCCACACTTTTTAGAAAACCCCAAAAATATGTGGGCACATGAAGGTCCACCCAATTAGGAAACTTCTGCTGGAAATATAAAATCAATCACTTACCATGGAGTGGTACTAAACCTAACCCCTCTCCATGAGATTTGGTATTTTTGTTGGCAATTGAGTTTCACAGGAAAATTCAAGATCAAAGAGCTAGTCAACTCGACGCCCTTACGCTGCCAATATACCTGCTCCCAGAAGAATCACTCAATTTGCAACATCAATGACCCTGTCAAACATCCAGCTTGGGAGAGGGCACCCTCCATTTAAAATCCAGCTAAGTATAAGTTTTTCACCTTATTATTATATTGCTTTTCACGTGAGTTAGCTAGTAAGATAAAATTTGAAAACCAAATAAATATTTAGCTATATATTAGAGTATGTTTAGAGTCAGTCTAGGCTAGAGTTAATTAAAACTGATGAACATTAAAATTTTGTGTTGAAGATGATGAATAGTTGCTCTGCCATAATACTTTTCAAGTGCCTAGTTTTCAAACCATGAATTCTCCCGAGTTTTAGATATTGCTGTTTTGACTTAAGAATTTACTCTGAACCTAAAACTTATGGAGGCATATGACTGAGTTAAGTCTAGGTGATTGATTGATATGATTCATGAAGGTTGAGCTGCTATTTATCTTATTTCTAGCAATACTAAGTTCTGGAGATTTATTTTGAAATTTAAAAATATTACATGATGAACTCTTGTATGACAAAGTGTGAGTTCCTACCAAAGCCAAAGATAATATATTTAGAGATAGGAAAACCTTTGCACATTTATGCTGCTTGCTTTGCAGTGAGTTCAGTCAACCTTTGTTGTATATCTTATAAGAGTCTTGCCATGCTTTTAAAACTAAGATCACTTACACACTCCACCCATATTTGCATTACTCCTACTCTGGGAGTAAGCGCAATCATCTTCCACTTTCATCCAGATCCACCTTAAAAATATTCTCTCCTACACTGGGAATAAACACCCAAAAAATATGTACCCCATAGGACAACCCCTGTTTAATTGCTCAATGTTCTTATCATTATCTCTCCAATTATTTATATTCAAAGGACGCATGTGGCTATGCAAAAGTATTGAAAAAAAGAAAAGGGAGTAAAAGATGGACAAGTGTCCCAGCAATTAAAACAATGGGTACTTAGATGCCCGCTGTTGGTATAAATTAACTGCACTCTATTAAAGATTATTAATATCAAGGTATCCGCAAGCGCACAGATAAAACACCGATGTAGCACTTCACCAGACAATCCCGATTTTAATATTGAACCCAAAGGAACAGTAGGTGATACTGATTAAGTCTATTGGCTCTTAACCCAATAATACAATCAATCCAGAGAATATCAAGAATGAGGAGATAACAAATGATTATCTAGATCCAACAACCGGTAAACTTTGAATAATATCGTTCTAATCGGGCAGTGAAATGAATAAGAGGCAAAATCAGAGTTCCCTCCTACCAGACACTTATACACCCATCGATCCTATCAACGGGAAGTGCACTACAGAGGACTCAACGCAGCTGTCACCTACGCGATCTACCACTATCCGGCCAATCAGGGGACATTCACAAGTAATTATAGCCCAGACACCACGTCGACACTACAAACTACTACTTCAACCAAGGAGCTACCAAGATCAAAGCACTCAAATAGAGTTGTAAACTTAAGAACGAATAAGAACAAATGCTTACTTGAATGAGGATGTTGAATACAAAAGTACCTCAGAATGCAACTCCGGGCGAGGGAGCTGAATCCAGACGAACACAGCTACGAAGAAGCTCCGACAAGCCGGGACTCCTCCGAATCTCTACTTATCTACTCTATCTCTCTAATCTCTCTCTTGATTGCTAGCCTAGATCTAGTGGATATCTATCTAACGCTTCAGGGTCTTCATCTCTTGATCTAGCTTTCCCCCAGGGGGGTTTGGCCCTCTATTTATAGGCCAGTGGGATGCACGCGCGTCATTAGATCATTCTGACTTAACCAAGGGCCCAGATGACTCCTAATATGCGGTGGTAGAAGACTCCAGAAGGCGGCGGGGAGAAAACCCTAGGGGGGCGCCGGCCGGCCCCACCCTTTGGGGTTTGGGCCCCGGTTGCTTCAGGTGTGTTCTGGACTCTTCCAGGGTCTTCGTGATGATGTTTCCTTCGCGTGCAGGTTTCATGGTAATTATGCTCTTTAATCATTCTTTTAAGATTTTCTGAAAAATCCCCTGGGAAATAGACAATTCACCAAAACTCGTGGAATCTGTCAGTAATAACCCTATTCTACTGGATATTCATGTTTAATGCAGGGATAATTGATAATAAAATTTGGATGATAACAAGTGTCAACAATTACCCCCACACTTAGGCTTTTGCTCATCCCGAGAAAAAGGTTGGTTTTAAGATGTAAGATTCGTAAAGAGAACGGAGTATTTAAAACATAACTTGAGAGTGCATTATATAAAACTAGTCTAGTCATGCATGTACTATGGAATTCAAAGTGTCTACCATGAATCTTTGAGTAGTTGAAGAATAGAATAGCTGAAAAACAGATCACTCTCTTCCTTTAGTTAAGTCAATTGGAGGGTATGTGATTTTGCAAATAAACTAAGCTTTACCTTCTCCTTTTGTAGTACTCTCGAATCACTGATATATCTGGTATTTTTGTATCCTTACCAAGGCCTTAATGAAATTGCCTTCTTTATCCTACTTCTAAAAGGCTTATGTGGATTTCAAGTAGGTAAAATGTGAAAACATACTTGCATTGTATTTGTTGTAAAGTCAAACAATGAATCCACAGAGAAATGAGGCATATAATCGAATCAAGTTTTATTTGGTGGAATATGGTGAAACCTAATTCTACCTTGCTCCTTGAGAAGAATAAATCTCTCTTTTATACAACTGAGCTTATTCAGAGAGTATGAGCTATCTCTTTCTTCTTCCTCTTTTTTTTAAGGGAGGCGAGTATCTAAGTACCCATTGTTTTAATTTCTTTGGACACTTGTCAATTTTTTTATACTCCCTTCTTCTTTTGCACAGCTCATACCTCTTTTGAATTTAGTAGTTGAGAGATTTTAACAAAACATGGAGCAATTATTTAGTGACTATGCTATATAATTATTTTTGGTGTTTTCCCCCCAGTATAGGAGAGAAACATTTTTAATAGCATAACTTGCTATTACTCCGGATTAGAGTAATGCTTATGTGGAATTGGCACTTGATTCGAAAAGATGACAGATTTCTTCAAAGGGTTACAAAGGTTGACCAAACTCAATACAAAGACAAGTATTATATGTAGCAGGCTTCTATCCTATATATGGCTCTGGTAGGACAATATTTTTACCACAAAAGGAGAGGTATAACTAATCATTTAAATTTTTGAAATAAAATCTCCAAAGACAAAACATCAGGGGTTGAGTTCTCATTATTCAACTATATCATGTTTTACAATGACTTAAGCAATCATAGGGTCTCTATAAATAGTTTTCAATGTAACATGATTCCTAGAAAAGTGTTATATAATTTATTCTTAAGCCATAAATTAAACAATCTCTTCTCCTCTTTTAAAAGTAATTTAGCATGTGAATTTTAATTCGGATTGAATCAGAAATCGAAACATATGCAATTATATTGTATGGGATCAAACCTGACCATGACCAAGAAGGGGATGCAGAGGGTGCAGAGGGGGGAGGAGGCCGGCCGGCCCAGGTAGGGCGCCAGGCGGCGTGCCTCTGTGGCCCCACGAGGTCCACTTCGGTGCGCGAGGTCCTGGTTCGATTATCTTCCGAATTACGTGATTTTCCAAAGCGAATTGATTTCCATAGTCGCGATGTGCCTCCCTGTTGACGGTGGATATACCCTAAAATTCCACATTCAAACACCGTCAACAGGCCTCGGATCGAAGGGAGAATAAATACAACATGAGCATATTTTATCAATAACGAGTTCCACTTGTACTCTTAGCTTGTGATTGCAGGGAACACCAAAACAGTGCAAAAGTGAGCAGCTAGGGGCTAACTACATGGTTTGGCCGAACCATGTCATGTTGCCCTAGGCCAGCACCTTTCAACACAGTGCATACAACATCAAATGGAAGAGATCAGAGCCAAGGGTAGGGCCACCCATGGGTCGGCCGAACTGCCCATGGGGCCCACCTGGCTCTGGTGACGTGGTAGGATCCATGTGACACTCCAACCAAGTCATTTCATCCGTGGGATCAACTTGTGCTTTCATTCAACGGTGGAGATCAAAGGCACACGGATTGAGGCATGAAAAGAAGCAATCAAGACAGAACCAACACATAGGAAGAGTCTATGACAGATGGGGACCACGGTGGTGGGCCCCACCCACCAGGGGTGGGTCGGTCGAACTGCCAAAAGTGGAACCAAGCCACTTACACACTCAGTGACAAATGGGGACTCCTTCTAGAAGACCCTGGCTGGGCCCACAAGTCATAGGGGGGTCGGTCGAACCCCCCTGGTGCCCAGCCAAGTCGGTTGGCCTCCACCGACTTCAAACATGTTTCCCATGTGCTCAAATCAACAAAGCCGTCCATCTTGAGACGGTTACAGGGCAGTCGATCCAAGGGTGGAGAGGCAAGGAGCACACGGATCACTGACGTGGCACCCCCTCATCCTCCACTATAAATAGAGGCTGTCCACTCCTCTTCAAGACACACCATACAACACAAGAAGCAAGCTAGAGTGAAGTTCTACTCTTTAGTAGTAGTATTAGTCTAGTGTGGGAGTTAGAGTCAAGTCGAGCTACGCTCGGAGTCTCTTGAGTCGTCTGCTAGAGATTCTGGTATAGCTCTTATACCTTTCCTTCTGCAAGACTTTATCTTTATCAATATATTATCTTTACTTTACTTCACTAAGTTCTTACTTAGTCTTTACTATTCTTTATAGTATTGTTGTGTCTTGTCTTCTTCTATAGTTGTCTTATACTTGATAGTGATCTTGTCCCAACTCAACGTGTGTTAGTTCATCGCCTGTCACAGGGTGTTCTAGTTGTTGGTACGCATCTAGAATAGTGAGACTTAGTGTAAGCGTGGTGCTTAGACTAGATCTTGCCTTTGATTACCGCTTGTCGCACGGATTGTTTGTGGGTGCTAGCAGGTGGTGACAGCCCTATCTAGTCTTAGTATCCCTCCACGTGTTTTAGGCAAGTTCTTAAAAGGTAGGCTCCCATAAGAGTGTAGGCGCTTCGGGTAGAGGTTTTGTCCTCTATTGTCTCGCACTACCCCCTGCACATCGGTAGTAAGGTAACTATCTTAGTATAAGTCATCTATTTGATAAGGTAAGTCACAAGAGTAAAGTAAGTGTCATAGGAGTCTAATACTCATTCGTCGTCCTCCCACCTAGCTATACTCTACTAGTTATCTTTTAGTTATCTTAATACTTGTTGTGTGTTGGTGTCATTACCTTTTCCTCTACCTATCGATTTACCCCCACCACTAGCTGGTACTAAGTTGGTATAGACTTAAGGATCTCTCTTTCTTTTTATTAATTATTCCTAGCAACCGCTTTCCCTTGGGATAAAAATAAATAACGATACCTTGGAATACTCCCGGGTGAAGTGCTACAGCGGTATATTCTGTGCGCTTGCGGAATTATCCAATAGACATAAGAAATACCCTCAGGGCACTTCTGGCGCCGTTATCAGAGATAGCCTAACACCCTGTCTCTGGTGGTTGCGCTAAGAAGTGTCAACAAGCATTTCTAGCGCCGTTGCCGGGGAAAGCATCAGTCTAGGAATATTAATAAAAAAAAATCGAATCCGGAGTCTACTATCAATTTAGTTATCGATTAGTGTTAGGGGCTTACCCCTGTCTGTGTTTCTCGTTATCGTGAAGCTAGACAGTGTATGAGTGGTTTCCAATTGCCATCGAATTATATTGAAGATCCCGAGCAATTGTTGAGAAGAACTAGACGCCGTCAAGTTCCACCTCAAAGGTTCATTTTAAACCTGAATCCGTTCGAGGAAAGAGGCTCTGCATTATCAATCAAGGAAGCTATGGCCCAAAAGACCATCTCTGAGTTCTCTGCACTGTCCGCTGACAACGTTGCCACCGGACCGCAGCTCTACTTTGGAGATGCTACCTTTGAGCTCAAGCCTGCACTCGTCAACATGGTGCAAGCTAACCCATTCTGTGGAAAGCCACACGAAGACGCGAATGCCCATCTCCAGCACTTTCTGGAGGTGTGTGGGACTTTCACCATCAAGAACATCTAGGCTGACGCCATCCGTCTTCGCCTGTTCCCATTCTCACTGCTTGGGAAGGCAAAGCAATGGTTCTATGCCAACAAGAGTGAAGTCACCACCTGGGAGAAATGTGCCAATGCTTTTCTCAAGAAGTTCTTCCCAATGGTCAAAACAAGTGCTCTCCGTGGCAAAATTTCAAGCTTCCAACAACAAGCGGACGAGACGATTCCCGAAGCATGGGAACGTCTCCAGGTGTACATTCGTGCCTATCCTCATCATGGGATTGAAGAATGGCTCCTAATCCAAGGTTTCTACCATGAGCTAACTGGATTAGCCCGTAATCACCTTGATGCTGCCGTTGGAGGAGCATTCCTGCAACACAATGTCAAGGATGCTAAGGACCTCATTAAGAAAATGGTTATCAACCAAGGATGGAATGAGGAACGCCTCCAACCCAAGAAAAGGGGTATGCACACCGTTCATGAGGTGGACATGCTCTCAGCAAAAATGGACCTCTTGATGAAAAAGATTGAAGAAAGTTCCAAGAAGGAACAAGAGGCCATTAGACCCACTGCCACCGCACGAGCAATTGAAGCTGATCCATGGTGCGAAGTATGTGGTGGAGAAGATCATTCGGGCAACAACTGCCCCGGGACGAAGGAGGAGGTGAGCTTCATCAATAACAACAACAACAGGTATCGACCCCAGCATCAAGGAGGATGGAACTCGCGCCCCTTCTACCAAGGAAATCACGGTAATGGTTACAGCAATAATTTCAATAATTCTTATGGTAATCAACCTTCCCTTAAATATCATGTCTTAGGACAATCTAAAATTAATGATAGCATAAACAAGAAAATAATGGCTAATGATAAGATTCTTGAAAATCTTAGTGAGAAAATGGATAGCTTTAACACTGCTATGAAAAATCAGTTGAGCTTTAATAAAATGTTAGAAATCCAATTAGCTCAAATAGCAGCAGCTATCCCATCATTCGAACAAGGTAAGATCCCAGGGAAACCTGAGGAACCAATTGAAGGTGTTAAGTTAATTTCCACGAGGTTTGGTAAGCCTCCGGATAGACAAAACCCGGGTTGTCCTTTTATCCGCCATTCATGGCCAAGAAGAGTGACCCCGGCCATCCTACCATCACCTGTGAGATCGGGCCACACACCTTCAACAACGCCTTCGGCGACCTTGGATCTGGAGTGAACATCATGTCCGAGGTAATGTACGAGAACTTACTAGGGGGACCTTTGTACCCCACTTTTGTCAAATTGCAGATGGCCGATCAATCAATCTGGTTCCCCGAGGGATTGGTAAGGGACATCCTTGTCAAAGTTCAAGATGAATAGATACCCGCCGACTTCATCATTCTTGACATAGAAGCCGATGACGAAGTCCCCGTCATCCTGGGAAGGCCGTTCCTCAACACTGTGAATGCCATCATCTACGTGGGATCCGGCCAAGTCCACTTCCAACTCCCGGGTAAGAGAATTAAATGTTCTTTCAGTGGTTATAAATCGATGCAATAGGCAAGGAAGAATCTGTGGAGAAACAAGCCACAATATGCACCCCGCCGACAGAATCAACTGCCAAGGTCTAAAAAGGCTGAACTAGTAAGTAAGGCTGAGGTGATAAACAAGGCTGACTCCGCCGAATCACAAGCATCAACCAAGAAGGAATGGCGGAAGAAAGATGTGCGATCATCACGGTCTCCATCTCCGGGACCGATCGAAGCACCCGAAGAATGAACCTGAACTGGAGAGGTCCTGCTCTAAGGACCTAAAACATGGAGCCCTTGCTGGTAAGGTAAATCAGTATTTATCCCATATTTAATTCTTGCATTTCAATTTTGAATTTTCTTCATTGCATTTCATGTTTAATTTTGGCAATAATTTATTTTGACAAAATAAAATAAGTAGATGAATAAACCTTGAAAAAGATCATTTCTGCTCACACCTGAGGTGGTGGGACCACCTAGGTAGGGTCGGCCGACCCTACCATGGGGCCCACCCATCTCTGGAGGTGTTGGCCTGGTGTCCTGATCATGCTCCTAAAATTTGAACACCAGCTCCTTTTGAATTTTGGTCGACCATTCTTTTGTCATGACCACTCTCATATGCTTCAAGGAGAATCCAACACCCACATCCATCCAAATTTTGAAAAGTGGACACTTTGGCATGCATGAGTGCTCCCATGATCTATGGGAATCACTTTAAACCTGTCCCCACTTTTGTCATTCACCTTTTACCTTCACAAAATACTAGACAAGGGAATCTCTGAAAATTTCAAAACTTTTGGTCCATCACTAGTCTCTACTTTTCTGGACACACTGTTTAGAGCTGAAAGGGGACAAAACCTAGTTTGGCCGAACCATGTTTTGGCTCCTCCCAAGAAAGTGGTGTTTGAATTCAAATAGATTCCCCGTGAAACGGTAAAAGCAACACTGAACCTGCAACTTTTGGTTCGGCCGACCCACTATTTGGGTCCTCTCTGCAGAGTTGCATTTGGATTCAAATAGATTCCCAGTCCAAAGGAAAAAGCAACTCTGATCTTGTCATAATGGGTTCGGCCGACCCATCAATTGAGAGCTGTCAGCAAGGACAAGTTTGAATTCAAATAGATTACCTGTCCAAAGTTGAAAACAACAAAAATCTGGCAATGGGGGCGGGGGTGTCGGCCGAACTGGGCCTAGTGGCCTGACCACCAGCCCTTCTCTCCCTATAAATACCCTTGCATTGCGTGCTCAAATCCACACCCAAACCAGCTGATTTGTGCCGAGCACACAATCTCTCTTCTTCTCTCCATTTGAGTAAGGTCTTTCTCAAGTTTAGTTTAAGTTTAGCCACTCAAACCAAAAACCTAAAAATATTGTAGTAGTAGAAGCTTGTCTCACTCTCATCTTTGCTCTCAAATTCTTGTTTGTGGAGGTAGCCTTACCCCACAAGGACTACTAACAGTGGGATAACTAAGGCTAACGCTAATCCCTATTGTTGTAGTGTGTTCTTGTGTGAGCTCATTGTTGCCGGATGAAGAAGTTCTCCTGAGCACTCAAGAAGGCCAAAAGTGTCGTAGGGAGTTCCTCCCGACGACCCCACCATGATGAAGATGAAGGAAGAGAAGCCCCACCAAGACGAAGCTTTGGAGTGCCTTCTGAGAGGACGTTTGACCCTGAGAGGGGCCTCATGCTAAATCAAGAAGAGTACCAAAGGTACACCTCCATCCGACACCGAGGGTATGAACATACCGGCATCATCGACCCTGTCCTTTTGGACAGCACAGGTATGACCGCGGAATTTAATACTATTTTCAATACAATCGGTTGGGAAAGTTTTTGGGAAGTGCAAGAATTTGGAATAGAAAAGCCCACCATTGAATTTCTATGCTCTTTACAAGCCACTGAAAATAATGTCTACTTTCGCATGTTCAACCAAGAGTATAATTTAACATGGGTAGTTTTTAGCGTGGCACCTGGTTTTGATAATAACTGTCATCTAGATCTTGTTAATGCAACAAGAAGATTTGATAAAGCTGAATTTTGGAAAGCTATAACAGGATCTAATGATTGCTCTGACCCTAAAACCGATGAAATTCATAATCCTACTTTGCGCTTGATCCGATATTGGATGGCTATAACTTTTCTTCCTGGCTCTAATGTGCAAGTTCTTTACAATGATGAATTAAGACTGCTCTATGCCATGATAAAGAAAATAAAAGTTTCACCTGCTAAGATGTTAGTCCACTTTTGGCTTGGTATTTTCCATAGAAGTGAGCCCATATTCTTCACTTCTTTTATCACGCGAATTGCTGAAACAATGGACTTGCTTGATGGAAAACATTACTTTGAATACATTGCCTCTCCTAGAGATATTGTAACCGAAGATTTCTTCATAAGCACTCAAGTCCTAAAAAAGAGATGAAAATGATGATATAAAAATGATTTATCCCGGCCATACAGCCGAAATCTCTCTCCCTTGTGAGAGGCGTCGGTTGTATACGCTGCGCACACTAACCATAAATTGGGACCGAGAGGCAAGAAGCCAAAATGTTGTAGGACCAAGAAGGGTGACAAGGAGTATGTCACAAGCCGCTCAATTTGAGCAAGGCGGCACATCATGAGCTGCAGGGAGATATGAAGAAGGAGGCGATGAGGCAAGTTCCATGGACATTTCAAGGTCCACGGAACGGCCTCAACAGCACACTCCAAGAGTGCGCACTCCCCGTCCGTCCACACGGGCGAGGGGCCATCGAAGCCATGGATCGGAAATGGATCAACTCATCAATGACATGGGCGCAATGCAAGTTGAGCAAGACGCAACTCTGAATATGGCACAACAAAATGCTCAACTATTGCAAGCTATCCAAGAGGAAGAAGCACAACGCCGGGCGGGATGGTTCCAATACTACCCACCACCACAATGAGCAAAAGGACAAGCTTGGGGGACTCCCCCACCAAGGTAAGTATTCTATCCTAGCTATTTACATTATTTTAATTTATTGCATTAAAAAATGCAAAAGATAAAAATACCAAAAATATTTCTCTTATTCCCATATATCTCATGAATATTTATCTTCCTCATGGAAATGATGAATAGCTGCTCTGTTAATGTTTCTTTAACACCTAGTTTACAACTTAGTATTTCTTTGAGTATGGATCACTTGGCTCATTTAAATCATCATGAACCTAAAACTTTATGGATGCTAAGAGCTAGAACTAAGTCTAAGTTGTTGTGAGGTATGATATAGTGAAACAAGAGCTATTATAATATATTCTAAGCATGCATTATTACTGGACATTTATTTCTTAAATCAATCAAAACCTTATTGTTCCTCAATGGTGATAAATTCCTACCACAGCCATATATGTTACACATGTCTAAAACCTTCCACTTAAGCTATTTACTTTGTATTGAGTGTTGTCAAGTCTTGTTGACCCTTATTGAGAGTCTTATCATGCTCCCAAGATCAAGATCACATACACACCATATATACATGCCGCTTCTACACTGGAAGTACGCAACCACATGCCTTTCATTTCCACCAAATAAATGCTCCATGTGTTAAAGTCATAGAAAGTCTCTCTTAGTCATTATGGTAGTAGAGACAAAAGGCTATGGAAAATAAAAAGAAAGATGGACACAAGAGAGTCCATAGAAAAGAAAAGAAAAATATTTGAGCAAGTCTAGGCTCATAAATAAAAGAGAAAAATGATAGCCATGTCTCTAAAATTTATTAGAGAGAGATACAATTCAAATAGAGAAGCATTTTATTCCACCATCATCCACACACTTGCACATCTTGATCTAAGGGCATGACACTTCTCTCTTTGGATCCAAGCTTTGACTCTACAATATATGCAAAGTAAGTATGCTATATTCTTTCATTCTTACCTTAAGCTCCACATAAGCCATTTTTAGAAGTAGGATGATAAAGAGAAGGCAACATTTACTTTATGCCTTGGTAAGGAATCATACACCATTCGAGCGACATGACAGAACCATATGAGGAACATTAAGTTTTCTTTTGCAAAACATTGCTAAAACCTCTAGTATGAAACTTGCAAAGAATGAGAAAAGTAATGCTCAAGTTAAACTATTCTGTCTCTCAACCACCTAAGGCAAGGGGAAAGTCATTAGCCCCATAAAGGACTAAGGTAAAATGGGTGAATTTCTATAGCCAATTTTCCATTTAAAAGAGAAGTATATAGTTGTACACATGGTATTATTGAAACATGAACATTGTAGCAACTCCTGATCCACCGAGGCTAAGTTTAATTATTTGCTCGGGACGAGCAAAGGTTAAGCTTGGAAGATCTTGTTGATGGTGGATATACCCTAAAATTCCACATTCAAACACTGTCAACAGGCCTCGGATCCAAGGGAGAATAAATACAACTGAGCATATTTTATCAATAACGAGTTCCACTTGTACTCTTAGCTTGTGATTGCAGGGAACACCAAAACAGTGCAAAAGTGAGCAGCTAGGGGCTAACTACATGGTTTGGCTGAACCATGTCATGTTGCCCCAGGCCACCACCTTTCAACACAGTGCATACAACATCAAATGCAAGAGATCAGAGCCAAGGGTGGGCCCACCCATGGGTCGGCCGAACTGCCCATGGGGCCTACCTGGCTCTGGTGACGTGGCAGGATCCGTGTGACACTCCAACCAAGTCATTTCATCCGTGGGATCAACTTGTGCTTTCATTCAACGGTGGAGATGAAAGGCACACGGATTGAGGCATGAAACGAAGCAATCAAGACAGAACCAAAACATAGGAAGAGTCTATGACAGATGGGGACCACGGTGGTGGGCCCCACCCACCAGGGGTGGGTCGGCTGAACTGCCAAAAGTGGAGCCAAGCCACTTACACACTCAGTGACAAGTGGGGACTCCTTCTAGAAGACCCTGGCTGGGCCCACCAGTCATATGGGGGTCGGCCGAACCCCCCTGGTGCCCAGCCAGGTCGGTTGGCCTCCACCGACTCCAAGCATGTTTCCCATGTGCTCAAATCACCAAAGCCGTCCATCTTCAGGCGGTTACAAGGCGGTGGATCCAAGGGTGGAGAGGCAAGGAGCACGTGGATCGCTGACGTGGCACCCCCCTCATCCTCCACTATAAATAGAGGCTACCCACTCATCTTCAAGACACACCATACAACACAAGAAGCAAGCTAGAGTGAAGTTCTACTCTTTAGTAGTAGTATTAGTCTAGTGTGGGAGTTAGAGTCGAGTCGAGCTACGCTCGGAGTCTCCGGAGTCGTCTGCTGGAGAGTCTGGTATAGCTCTTGTACCTTTCCTTCTGCAAGACTTTATCTTTATCAATATATTATCTTTACTTTACTTCACTAAGTTCTTATTTAGTCTTTACTATTCTTTTTAGTATTGTTGTGTCTTGTCTTCTTCTATAGTTGTCTTATACTTGATAGTGATCTTGTCCCAACTCAACGTGTGTTAGTTCATCGCATGTCATAGGGTGTTCTAGTTGTTGGTACGCAGCTAGACTAGTGAGACTTAGTGTAAGCGTGGTGCTTAGACTAGATCTTGCCTTTGATTACCGCTTGTCGCACGGATTGTTTGTGGGTGCTAGCAGGTGGTGACAGCCCTGTCTAGTCCTAGTATCTCTCCACGTGTTTTAGGCAAGTTCTTAAAAGGTAGGCTCCCATAAGAGTGTAGGCACTTCGGGTAGAGGTTTTGTCCTCTATTGTCTCGCACTACCCCCTGAACATCGGTAGTAAGGTAACTATCTTAGTATAAGTCATCTATTTGATAAGGTAAGTCACAAGAGTAAAGTAAGTGTCATAGGAGTCTAATACTCACTCGTTGTCCTCCCACCTAGCTATACTCTACTAGTTATCTTTTAGTTATCTTAATACTTGTTGTGTGTTGGTGTCATTACCTTTTCCTCTACCTATAGATTTACCCCCCTACTACTAGCTGGTACTAAGTTGGTATAGACTTAAGGATCTCTCTTTCTTTTTATTAATTATTCCTAGTAACCGCTTTCCCCTGGGATAAAAATAAATAACAATACCTTGGAATACTCCCGGGTGAAGTGCTACAGCAGTATATTCTGTGCGCTTGCAGAATTATCCAATAGACATAAGAAATACCCTCAGGGCACTTATGGCGCCGTTATCAGAGATAGCCTAACACCCTGTCTCTGGTGGTTGCGCTAAGAAGTGTCAACACTCCCCCACACTTATTTTCCTGCATACTTTTTTATGCAACATGTGGAGACAACATGCGTACCAAAAATATGGAGAGTAGAGAAGATTAAAACATTAATATTGATAAAAAGAATAATGCACTTTATTCACTAATGATACTAGATAACTCTGATAACTGTTGACGGTGGATATACCATGAAAATCCACATTCAAACACCGTCAACAGGCCTTAGATTCAAGGGAGAATAAACATATCATGAATATATTTTATCAATAACTAGTTCTACTTGTACTCTTAGCTTGTGAATACAGGGAAGACCAAAACAGTGCAAAAGTAAGTAGCTAGGGGCCACCTATGTGGTTCGGCCGAACAATGTTTGGTTGCCCCAGGCCACCACATTCCAACACAATGCATACAACATCAAATGGAAGAGAGTAGAGCCCGAGGTGGGCCCATGTGTGGGTCGGCCGAACCCCACCATGGGGCCCACATGGCTCTGGTGATGTGGCATGATCCGTGGGACATTCCACCAAGATCATTTCATCCATCAGAGCAACATGTGTTTTCATTCAACGGTGGAGAATCAAGGCACACGGATTATGGCGTGAAACAATACAATCAAGACAGAACCAGCACAGGAGGACACCCTATGACTGGTGGGGACCACGCCTGGCCGGGCCCCACCTGTCATAGGGGTCGGCCAAACCACCCCAGGTGGGCCCTGGCCACCGACTTCCTCCACCGACCCTCAGCATGTTTCCCATGTGATGAAATCACCACGACCGTCCATCTTGAGGCGGTATTGAGGCGGTTCATCCAAGGAAGGAGAGGTAAGGAGCACATGGATCGCTGACGTGGCGCCCGTCAACTCTCCCCTATAAGTAGAGGCTGCCATCACCCTCTTCAGCACACCCAAGATACACAAGAGCCACAAGAGACAAGAGAATCTCCACTCTTTAGTAGTAGTAGTAGTATTAGTCTAGTGTGGGAGTTAGAGACGAGTCGAGCTACGCTCGGAGTCTCCGGAGTCGTCTGCTGGAGAGTCTGGTATAGCTCTTGTACCTTTCTTTCTGTAAGACTTTACCTTTATCAATATATTATCTTTGCTTTACTTTACTAAGTCTCTACTTAGTGCCTTACTATTATTTATAGTATTGTTGTGTCTTATTTTACCTTATAGTTGAGTTATATTAGATAGTGATCCTGTAACCAGCTCATGTGTGTAGTTCATTGCCTGTCATAGGGTGCTTTAGTTGTTGGTACGCAACTAGAGTAGTAAGGCTTAGTGTAAGTGTTGACACTTCTTAGCGTAACCACCAGAGACAGGGTGTTAGGCTATCTCTGATAATGGCGCCAGAAGTGCCTTGATGGTATTTCTTATGACTATTGGATAATTCCGCAAGCGCACAGAATATACCGTTATAGCATTTCACCCGGGAGTATTCTAAGGTATCGTTATTTATTTTATCCCAAGGGAAAGCGATTGCTAGAAATGTTAATAGAAAGAGATCCTTAAATCTATCTCAACCTAGCACAACTAGTGTAGAGGGGGGTAATCGAAGTATAATAGGAAGGTGATGATTCAAAGATAACAAATGAAATGATAAAAGATAACTAGTGTAGTATAGTTAGGTGGGAGGACAACGAGTGAGAAAGGTTCCTGTGATTCTTACTTTACTTCTATGAACTATCCTATCAAATGGACGAAATACACTAAGATTGCTACCTCACTACCGGCGTGCAGGGGGTAGTGTGAGACAATAGAGGACAAAACCTCTACCCGAAGCGCCTACACTCTTATGGGATCCTACCTTTTAAGAACTTGCCTAAAACACGTGGAGGGATACTAAGACTAGACAGGGCTGTCACCACCTGCTAGCACCCACTAACAATCCGTGCAACAAGCAGCAATCAAAGGCAAGATCTAATCTAAGCACCATGCTTACACTAATTCTCACTACTCTAGCTGTGGCCAAGGCAACTAGAGCACCCTATGACAGGCGATGAACTAACACACGTTGAGTGGTTACAGGATCACAATCTAATGCAAGACGACCAAGTAATATGATAACTCATAACAATACTATTGCAAGAATAGTAATGCACTAAGTAAAGACTCAGTAAAGTAAAGCAGGAATATTATATTAATAAAGGAAAGTCTTACAGGAAGAGAAAGATACAAGAGCTATACCAGACTCTTCAGCAGACGACTCCGGAGACCCCGAGTGCAGCTCGACTCAACTCTAACTCCCACACTAGACTACAACTACTACTAGAGTGGAACTACATTGTTTCTCAATTGTATTTTGAATGAATCATATCTTGAGAGGGTGGAGGCAGCCTCTATTTATAGTGGAGAGTGGAGGGTTGCCACGTCAGCGATCCGTGTGCTCCCCAACACTCCACCCTTGGATAAACCGCCTCAATACCGCCTTGAAATGGACGGCATCGGTGATTCCATCACGTGGGAGTCATGCAAGAAGGCGGTGGAGGAAGTCGGTGGCCGGGGCCCACACATGGTGGTTCGGTCGACCCCCTCTATAGCAGGTCGGCCCAGCCAGGAGCTTCTAGAAGGTGTCCCCACATGTCCTGAAGTGTGGTGGTGGCCTGGGCCCACCATGGGTGGCTCGGCCGAACCACCTATGGTAGGGTGGGCCCACCACTACGGTCCCCATCTGTCATAGACTGTGGATATGTACTTAGTTTGTCTTGATCTTATCATTTCACGCCTTGATCCATGTGCTTTGCTTCTCCACCGTTGAATGGAAACACATGATGATCTGATGGTTGCCATGAGCTAGGTGGAGTATCAAGAGGATCGTGCCATGTCACCAAAGCTAGGTAGGCCCCATGAGTGGTTCGGGCGACCCTACCATGGGCCCACCCTTGGCTCTCCTCTCTTCCATTTGATGTTGTATGCAAGGTGATGAAATGTGGTGGCCTGGGGCAACCAGACATGGTTCGGCCGAACCACATAGTGACCCCTAACTGCTCACTTTTGCACTGTTTTGGTCTTCCCTGCATTCACAAGCTTAAGAGTACAAGTGGAACTAGTTATTGATAAAATATGTTCATGTTATGTTTATTCTCCCTTGAATCCGAGGCCTGTTGACGGTGTTTGAATATGGAATATTATGGTATATCCACCGTCAACAGTAAGCGTGGTGCTTAGACTAGATCTTGCCTTTGAATGCCGCTTGTCACACCGATTGTTTGTGGGTGCTAGCAGGTGGTGACAGCCCTGTCTAGTCTTAGTATCCCTCCATGTGTTTTAGGCAAGTTCTTAAAAGGTATGCTCCCATAAGAGAATAGCTGCTTCGGGTAGAGGTTATATCCCCTACAGTCTCGCCTATCCCCTACACACCGGAAGTAAGGTAGCTGTCTTAGTATAATTCATCCAATTGATAAGATAGTTCACAAGAGTAAAATAAGTGTCATAGGAGTCTTTTACTCACTCGTTGTCCTCCCACCTAGCTATACTCTACTAGTTATCTTTACTTATCCTAAATTCTTGTTGTGTCTTGGTGTCATTATCCTTTCCTCTATATATCGATGTACCCCCCTATCACTTGTTGATACTAAGTTGCTATAGACTTAAGGATCTCTCTCTTTTATTAGTCATTCCTAGCAACTGCTTTCCCTTGGGATAAAAATAAATAATGATACCTTGGAATACTCCCGGGTGAAGTGCTACAGCGGTATATTCTGTGTGCTTGCGGAATTATCCAATAGACATAAGAAATACCCTCAGGGCACTTCTGGCGCCGTTATCAGAGATAGCCTAACACCCTGTCTCTGGTGGTTGCGCTAAGAAGTGTCAACAAGCATTTCTGGCGCCGTTGCCTTGGAAAGCATCAGTCTAGGAATATTAATAAAAATTGAATCTGGAGTCTACTATCAACTTAGTTATCGATTAGTGTTAGGGGCCTACCCCTGTCTGTGTTTCTCGTTATCGTGAAGCTAGACAGTGCATGAGCGGTTTCCAATTGCCGTCAAATTTCATTGAAGATCCTGAGCAATTGTTGAGGAGAACTAGACGCCGTCAAGTTCCACCTCAAAGGTTCATCTCAAACCTGAATCCGTTCGAGGAAAGAGGCTCCGCACTATCAATCAAGGAAGCTATGGCCCAAAATATCATCTTTGAGTTCTCTGCACCGTCGGCTGACAACATTGCCACCGGTCCACAGCTTAACTTGGGGGATGCTACTTTTGAGCTTAAGCCAGCACTAATCAACATGGTGCAAGCCAATCCATTCTATGGGAAGCCGCATGAAGACGCCAATGCCCATCTCCAGCACTTTCTGGAGGTGTGTGGTACCTTCACTATCAAGAATGTCTCGACAGACGCCATCCGTCTTCGCCTGTTCCCATTCTCACTGCTTGGGAAGGCGAAGCAATGGTTCTATGCCAACAAGAATGAAGCTACCACCTGGGAGAAGTGCGCCAATGCATTTCTCAAGAAATTCTTCCCAATACATTGTCTCTTGGTGGAAGAAGTGGGGTGCCTCGGGGAATAGCAATCTGCTTCCCCCTGGTACCATCTTCTAGCAGCAGTCTCTCGGGTGGCGATGGTAGAGCAGGCTGAGCATGCATGTAGTAGACTTGCTCGAACTGTTGGGGCACCGTAGCAAGATGCTTCGGTGGCATGATGGCGAGGTGCTTTGGCGGCACGATGGCAAGGGCCTTCGGTTGCGCGAGGACGATGGCCTTTGAGTCGTCGCCTTGGATCTTGCCAGAGTCAGCGCCGACGACCGCTACGCCTGCCATTGCTACTAGATCTAAATTAGAGAGTTTCTTTGGAGGAGAGGAAGGCAATGATGATGGGATGCCATTTGAGGGCGGTATAGTTGCGTATTTATATGGGTTTTCATGAGACAGGATAAGATCAAATCTAGGTTCTATAGGATTCGTACGAAAGATTATCCGTACGCATCGGGAATATATGGGATTGTGTTTAGAAAAGACAGGGAAAGAAAAGGAAACTTGAGTCAGGACGAGAGGGGACAGGGGGGCGCTACCCGGCCCCATAATGGCGCCGGCCGGCCCCACCAGGTGTCTTCCCTGGGTGCACTACAAGGATTGTGTTGATCCATGACGGTTTTCTGATGACGGTTTTTGAAACCGTCACTGCGTATCGAATCTATGACGGTCTTATGACGGTTTGAGAATTAGGTAGTAACTCCGTGACGGTTTCAACCAACTGTCACTATCGTAGTTATTTGTGCCTCCCTCATCACTACAGAAACTGAAATCACTACCAGAAAATGGATTGCTCAAATGCTAGAAATTGAAGAACATGCAGGAACCAACATTTTCTCTTTTTAATTTACAGTGAAATTTTCTGACTAGTCATTCTTTCTCATGCTAACTCCAAATCTGGTGATTTTTTTCTAAATGTTTCTAAAATCAAGCTCTATCAACTTATTGTGTTCTTAGAACTATTATCTTTCGTCATTTTTTCATGTGCCTCTGTTCTATCATTTCAATATTTGAATTTTCAAAAATGACAACTTCAAACAACATTTCGAAGTAGTAAATAATTTCAACTGAAAAAGTCATGAACATAAAAGTTGTACAACTCATCAAGATTTCTACAACTTTTATTTTGGTCATTTCTTCATCCGACAAAATGATTGTAACATTGTTCATAAATTTGACATGTCCGTCTTAGAGTTCATGAAATTGTAAGAGAAAGATGTAAAATTTGTAAACAATGTTATAATAATTTTGTCGGATGAAGAAATGACCAAAATAAAAATTGTAGATTTTGATGAGTTGTACAATTTTTATGTTCATGACTTTTTTACCTGAAATAATTTACCCTTTAAAAGTGTTGTTTGAAGTTGATTTTAAAAAAAAATTCAAATTTTGAACTGATAAAAAAAAGTCCTAGAAAAAATGACCTAAATAAAATATGTAGATCTTGAAAAGTTATAGAACTCTATAGTTGATAATTTTTTCGTTTGAAATAATTTTTATTATGAAAAACTACGCTTGAAGTTTTCATATTTTGAAATTCAAAAATTTAAATTGCTCAAACAAAGTCGGATGGAGAAATGCTCAAAACGAAAGTTGTAGATCTCGATGATTTATAATATTTTGTAGTGAATATCTTTTTTAGTCATAGATTTATTTTTTTAAAAAATTTTCTTATTCAGTTTAGAGTTCATATTTTTTTGAATGGAAAATAAAAACATTGTAATTGAGCCCATTACTATGCAGCCCAATACTTCGGGCCCGATGTATTGCAGCTGTTAGATGAACCCTGACGAACAATGACCGTTGGATCGAATGCACTAGTATATATTGCACAAGTTATGGTTTCTCACTACTCAGGCTTGTACGCTCTCGGTCGCTCCCTCTCGCCACTGCGCCTGTCTTCTTTCTCCCGCAACAGCACACAGCGACCACACACCTCCCCTCTCCCCCACGCGGCGGCGCACGTAGTCAGCGCCCCTCTCTCGCGCGGCTGTGCATGGCGATGGCGGCGCACGGCCTCTCCCTCGCGGCTGCGCATGGCACCGGCGGCACATTGCGACGGCGGCGGCACACGACCTCCATCGGCGACGGATCCAGGCAGGGACACCTTCCTCGGCGCGGCTCTCCTTTTGGCAGCGGCGGCGGCACTCCTCCGGCAGCAGCGGCGCGCCCGAGGCCGGCACAGGTGGATCCGTTCTCCATGGCCCTCGTTCCCACTTTTCTCCGGCGTGGCTTCAGATGCAGTGATGACCAAAGCTTTGGATTTCTTTCTTTTTTTTTGTTCTGGCTAGGAATTTGGGTTCAGATTCAGTCAAGTTGCTGCCGGTGAGAGTAGCCAATAATTTGCTTCGTCCAGATTTGTGAAAGTTGAGATGCTGTGAGAGCGGCCAATATTTTGCAGAGTGACATTGGACATCTCCAGTAAAAAAGCTGTCATACTTTGTGTGTCGCTGATGTCCCAACATCTGCAGGAACAAGGATGGCAAGGTGAGTAGTAAATTTGCCTTTTCTTGGTGTTGTTTGTATTCCTACTTAAGTGAAAATAGAATTAGAACTTGTTTAATTGATTTGAGTAGTGACAGTGACTATTGCAATGGCTAATTTGGTGCTGAACTAGTCTTTTGTCATTTCCGAAAATCAGAAACTCAGGTAGTCTTTCTAATGTGAGGTAGAAAAAAATGAATTCTGGTGCACTAAAATCAGCCTTTGTACAACTAATTTCAGGTTCTGTTCATTTTTTAGAATTAGAAATTCAGAAGCCTAGAACTCTAATAATTTTGGTGATGCAACCTAATAGTTGAATACATAGTCCTCTCATGTGTATAACTGTTTATTATTGTAACTCCTCTAAGATAATCTAAGATCTTTTCTTGTTCCAAACCAGTATCAGGCAGCAGCATGATCTAATTGTGATGATAGCATTTGTGCAGTGCAGCTCTCTGTTCTTGGTTTGTACAAATATTTAATCATTACTATGCGCACTGCAATCTTTGTCCTGGTAGCCAAGGCTCTGCAATCTGTTCTTAGCTACTTATCATCCATTATTTAGTTTATAGTCTTATGAATGCTGATAGCATCTCTGCTGGTCGCTGCCTGGAGCAATTTTACGTCCCAGTGGGATGCTATGTCATCTGATTTCAATGAGATTCTTGTGCCGGCATACTACCAGAAATAATTTATTACTGGATTTGCTCACCAAAGAGCATGTTTTGATCATCAAAGTTTTTTATCAAGAAATATCTAATCTGAATTTTTTAGGTGCCTGTAGTTGATAAGTTAAGATTAAAAACTTCCTTGGTGTTTATTTCTTCATTTAAATTGTTGCCATGCTCAGGTTATTCAAATCCTGTAAAGGTGGCCTTGTACTGTAGGGTCTGTGTAGTCATCAGTAGAAAACAATATCTTTTTCTTTATTCTTACAGTCCCGTAGCTCCAGATCTTATCCATGTAATCATGCTAAAAGAGAGTCACATTTTGTTCTGGAACGAATTTGAATATTCAGTATTGCTCTATAACATCAACTTGGCTGTTGTGTTGCTGGAGGTGTTCACTAGCTGACACTCTGTACCATCTGTATTGCTCTGCTATTTTATATGTTTGGCAATAGCAATTTGGATACTTGGATCACAGACTCCACCATCTACATTCAGGTAACCAGTGGATAGGCTGCTAGTGCAGCTACAACTTTCATTCACTCGAGCACAACCATAGTAGCAAGCTGCAAGCTGTTAGTTTGTTTTTACTAATCCTTCAGAGCAGCAGCATAGTGTCAGTTGCTTATTTGTCTGGCTAATGAATATTACTTGTGCTCATGCTTTTGAGTAATTGATTATTCAAATTTGTTAGATTTTAAGCCTAACGTCAGTTACTTATTTGTCGGGCTAATGAATTAGCATACATATCTGTGCAAGTTGATATCTAGATGCCTTATCCCTTGAATAAATTAGATTATTACCTTTCTATTAATCTGCTGCATTGAGTGGCTTGTTGCTAATTGTTGTGTTCAATTCTTTTTTGACATGCAGTTTAGATGAACACTATGTGCAGATGAACGCTAGATGTAGGTGTGCTGTATTTTGCCGCTGCAGCTGCATGTATTAAGTTGCTGAAGTGGTATCCATTTTTTTGATTCTCTATTTTGTTATGGCTCATGTGCCATGGTGTGCCATGGTATTGCAAGGTTGGTGGATGAGTTTGGATGACATTCATGTAATCTGATGTTGGATGAAAATTCATGTGATGTATGACGGAACAATAAGTTTTTTATCTGATGTGCTGCTATATAGGCTGTATGTGCGAAAATGGGCTGCATATGGGTTGTTAATAAATAAATCAGCCATTGATTTTAGCTTGTTAATAAATAAATGGGCCATTGATTTTGGCCTGTTAAGAAATCAGATTCCATGTCACCATGCTGAAGTGGCTCTGCTGATGTAGCATGTATTCATGACGCTCAAATTCTTCATTGTGCACTGCCTCAAAACCTCCTGAACCGCTACTCTATGACGATTGTGGACGTCACTATTGCAACACGTCTGTGACGGTTTTTTCCTACACGGAAGAATTATGATGTGGATTCTATGATGGTTTTCAACACCCTCACAGATAGTTACCTATGACAATTTTTAGGGTGTTTATGACCAATTGAAACCATCATGTATCAACACAATCCTTGTAGTGGTGGCCGAGCTCGTGAAACATCTAGACTCTTCCTACTTCCTGTTAGTTGCGATGCGCGATAATTTTTTGTAACAGATAATGACGGGACTAAAACGTGGGTAGTTGGACAAAGTCCAGCCCATCAACTACTTCTGAATTAAATGGTTCTAAAAATAATTTAAATTGGTAACCATTTACCTTGAATAACGTACCTTCGTGTGATTGTAGAGTTACCGCTCCATGTGGCGATGCATTCATGACCATATATGGCCTTTTCCATTTGCTTCGTAGTTTTCCAAGCCCGAATAATTTGAATCTGGAATTAAAAAGTAATACCTTATCTCCTGGTGCAAACTCTTTCTTCTTGATCCTCTTGTCATGCCATCTTTTTGTTCTTTTTTTATAGATCTTTGAATTGTGATAAGCCTTTTCTCTCCATTCTTCTAATTCTGATAATTGCATTTTTCTCTTTTCTCCAGCGGCTTCAAAGTTCATGTTCCATCTCTTAATAGCCCAGTGAGCTTTATGCTCTAACTCCACTGGTAAATGACAGGTTTTACCATATACTAGCTGGTAAGGTGACATACCCAAAGGTGTCTTGTATGCGGTCCGGTATGCCCAAAGTGCTTTGGGTAATCGGTCCTGCAGTACGCATTTCATTTACTGTTTTCTGTAGAATATTCTTGATCTATTTATTTGATGTTTCTGCCTGGCCACTTGTCTGAGGATGGTATGGTGTAGCAACATTATGACGGATGCCATGAGCTTGCAAGTATCGGTGAAACATTTTATCAGTGAAGTGTGTCCCTCCATCACTAATGACCATACTTGGTGTTCCAAACCTTGGAAATATAATCTCTTCGAACATCTTCTCGGAATGTTTGGAATCAGCATTCATGCATGGCATAGCTTCTACCCACTTGGATACATAGTCAACTGCCACCAGAATGTATTCATAATTTCTTGATTTCACAAATGGTCCCATGTAATCAATTCTCCAGACATCAAAGAGCTCGATCTGGAGATTGTTGGTGAGTGGCATAGCATCTCTTGCATTGATATTTCCGTGCATCTAACATGATCCACATCCCGGGATAAAATCCTTAGTGTCTTCATACATTGTTGGCCAAAAGAATCCACTCTGCCAGATTTTAGCATGAGTGCGGAATGCTCCATAATGACCTCCATATGGTGATACGTGGTATTTCTGAATGATCTGCATACCCTCTTCCACTGGTACACATCTTCTAAGTAATCCATCTGAACAAATTCTGAAGAGGTATGGTGGATTCCGAGACGACTTTCATAAATGATCTTCTTTTTATTTTCCCCTGGTGGTACATAACCTGCAACCATAAAGTTGACAATATTCGCGTACCAAGGGTCTGACTTGGTCACTTTAAACAACATGTCATCTCTCAATGAGTCATTAATAAGCAATTCCTGAGGTTTCTCAAAGTGTATTCTAGACAAGTGATCAGCAACTGGATTTTCTATTCCTTTTCTATCTTTAATTTCTAAGTCAAATTCTTGTAGTAACAAAATCCATCTTACCAAACGAGGTTTAGCATCTTTCTTAGTGAGCAAATATTTTAAAGCAGTATGATCAGAATAAACAATTACTTTTGCTCCTACTAA
Organism: Eremochloa ophiuroides; assembly: GCA_038502445.1. Taxonomy (NCBI): domain Eukaryota; kingdom Viridiplantae; phylum Streptophyta; class Magnoliopsida; order Poales; family Poaceae; genus Eremochloa; species Eremochloa ophiuroides. Next base: position 15,045,723 of record JAHLJS010000005.1, on the reverse strand, counting down.
AGTAAGATCTAAATTTATCAATAGCAAAAACAACAGCCAGGAGTTCTTTTTCAGTTGTTGCATAATTTAATTGTGCTCCCATCATCGTTTTACTAGCATAAGCAATTGCATGATGCTTCTTATCTTTTGTCTGTCCTAATACTGCCCCTACAGCATAATCACTAGCATCACACATAATTTCAAAAGGTAAAGACCAATCAGGGGGTTGAATGATTGGTGCTGATGTAAGTGCTTCTTTAAGAATATTAAAAGACTTTAAACATGCATCATCAAATTCAAAAGGAATATCCTTAACAAGTAGGTTAGTCAGTGGTCTAGCAATATGTGAAAAATCTTTTATAAATCTGCGATAAAAACCACAGCGACCAAGAAAAATTCAGATTCCTTTTATATTAACAGGTGGAGGTAGTTGTTCAATTACTTCAATTTTTGCCTTGTCTACCTCTATACCTCTTTCAGACACTAAATGCCCTAGCACTATTCCTTCTCTAACCATAAAATGACATTTTTCCCAATTAAGGACTAAGTGCTTTTCTTAACATCTTTGCAAAACCTTATCTAAATTTTCTAGACAATCATCAAAAGTTTTTCCATAAACTAAAAAATCATCCATAAAAACTTCCATGATTTCTTCTATCATTTCAGAAAATATAGACATCATACATCTTTGAAAAGAAGCAGGTGCATTACATAATCCAAAAGACATTCTATGATAAGCATAAGTTCCATAAGGACATGTGTTGACGGTGGATATACCATAAAATTTCACATTCAAACACCGTCAACAGGCCTCGGATTCAAAGGAGAATAAACATATCATGAGCATATTTTATTAATAACTAGTTCCACATGTACTCTTAAGCTTATGAACGCAGGGAAGATGAAACAGAGCAGAAATAGAGGAGCATTATATTCCATCATCATCCACACACTTGCACATCTTGATCTAAGGGCATGACACTTCCCTCTTTGGATCCAAGCTTTGACTCTACAACATATGCAGAGTAAGTATGCTATACTCTTTTATTCCTACCATAAGCTCCACATAAGCCATTTTTAGAAGTAGGATGATAAAGAGAAGGCAACATTTACTTTGTGGCTTGGTAAGGAATCATACACCATTTGAGCGACATGAGAGAACCATATGAGGAACATTATCTTTTGCAAAACATTGCTAAAACCTCCAGTATGAAACTTGCAAGGAATGAGAAAAGTAGTGCTCAAGTTAAACTGTTCTGTCTCTCAACCACCTAAGGCAAAGGAAAAGTCATTAGCCCCATAAAGGACTAAGGTAAAATCGGTGAATTTTTATAGCCAATTTTTCCATTCAAAAGAGAAGTATTTAGTTGTGCTCATGGTATTATTGAAACATGAACATTGTAGCAACTCCTGATCCACCGAGACTAAGTTTAATTAATTGCTCAGGACGAGCAAAGGTTAAGCTTGGGGGATCTTGTTGATGGTGGATATACCATAAAATTTCACATTCAAACACCGTCAACAGGCCTCGGATTCAAAAGAGAATAAACATATCATGAGCATATTTTATCAATAACTAGTTCCACATGTACTCTTAAGCTTGTGAACGCAAGGAAGATGAAACAGAGCAGAAATGAACACTTGGAGCCCAATAATGTGGTTCGGCCGAACCATGTATTTGGGAACCAAGTCATCACACATCAAGACATGGTGCAAACATCACTTGGAAGGGAGGAGAGCCAAGGGTGGGCCTACCCATGGGTCGACCAAACTGCACATGGGGCCCACCTGGCTCTGGTGACATGGCAGCATCCGTGTGACCTTTCACTCAGCTCATTTCAGCCCTCAGATGAACATGTGTTTCCATTCAACGGTTGAGAAGCAAAGCACAAGGATTCAACGTGACAACAGGCAAACGAAGTGGAACCAACACAAGGGGACAGTCTGTGACAGATGGGGACCACGGTGGTGGGCCCAACCCACCAGGTGTGGGTCAGCCGAACCACTATTTGTGGGCCTAGGCCACCTAAACCTTCCCTGACAGGTGGGGACTCCTTCTAGAAGACCCTGGCTGGGCCCACCTGTCATAGGGGGGTCGGCCGAACCCCCCTGGTGCCCAGTTAGGTCGGTTGGCCTCCACCGCCTTCCAGCATGTTTCTCATGTGACGGAATTACCTCTGTCGTCCATCTTGAGGCGGTATTGAGGCGGTTCATCCAAGGGGAGAGAGGCATGGAGCACACGGATCGCTGACGTGGCACCCCCTCACTCTCCCCTATAAATAGAGGCTGCTCACTCCTCTCCAAGACACACAAGACACCCAAGAGTCACAAGTCACAAGAGTTCCACTCTTTAGTAGTAGTATTAGTCTAGTGTGGGAGTTAGAGTCGAGTTGAGCTACGCTCGGAGTCTCCAGAGTCGTCTGCTGGAGAGTCTGGTATAGCTCTTGTACCTTTCCTTCTGTAAGACTTTATCTTTAACAATAAATTATCTTTACTTTACTTTACTAAGTCTCTACTTAGTGCATTAGTATTCTTTATAGTATTGTTGTGTTTTGTCTTAACTTATAGTTGAGTTATATTGGATAGTAATCCTGAAACCAGCTCACGTGTGTAGTTCATCGCCTATCATAGGGTACTTTAGTTGTTGGTACGCAACTAGAGTAGTAAGGCCTAGCGTAAGCGTGGTGCTTAGACTAGATCTTGCCTTTGAATGCCGCTTGTCGCAAGTTCTTAAAAGGTAGGCTCCCATAAGAGAATAGCCGCTTCGAGTAGAGGTTATATCCCCTACTGTCTCGCCTATCCCCTACACACCGGAAGTAAAGTAGCTGTATTAGTATAGTTCATCTATTTGATAAGATAGTTCACAAGAGTAAAATAAGTGTCATAGGAGTCTTATACCCACTCGTTGTCCTCCCACCTAGCTATACTCTACTAGTTATCTTTAGTTATCCCAAACCCTTATCGTATCTTGGTGTCATTACCCTTTCCTCTATATATCGATTTACCCCCTATCACTAGTTGATACTAAGTTGTTATAGACTTAAGGATCTCTCTCTTTTTATTAATTATTCCTAGCAACCGTTTTCCCTTGGGATAAAAATAAATAACGATACCTTGGAATACTCCCGGGTGAAGTGCTACAACGGTATATTCTGTGCGCTTACGGAATTATCCAATAGGCATAAGAAATACCACAGGCACTTCTGGCGCCGTTATCAGAGATAGCCTAACACCCTGTCTCTGGTGGTTGGCTAAGAAGTGTCAACAAGCATTTCTGGCGCCGTTGCCGAGGAAAGCATCAGTCTAGGAATATTAATAAAAATTGAAGCCGGAGTCTACTATCAATTTAGTTATCAATTAGTGTTAGGGGCTTACCCCTGTCTGTGTTTCTCGCTATCGTGAAGCTAGACAGTGCATGAACGGTTTCCAATTGCCGTCAAATTTCATTGAAGATCCTGAGCAATTGTTGAGGAGAACTAGACGCTGTCAAGTTCCACCTCAATGGTTCATCTCAAACCTAAATCCGTTCGAGGAAAGAGGCTCTGCACTATCAACCGAGCAAGCTATGGCCCAAAAGACCATCTCTGAGTTATCTGCACCGTCGGCTGACAACATTTACACCGGTCCGTAGCTCAACTTGGGGGATGCTACCTTTGAGCTCAAGCCAGCGCTTATCAACGTGGTACAAGCCAATCCATTCTATGGGAAGCCACATGAAGACGCCAATGCCCATCTCCAGCACTTCCTGGAGGTGTGTGGTACCTTCACTATCAAGAATGTCTCGGCTGACGCCATCTGTCTTCGTCTGTTCCCATTCTCACTGCTTGGGAAGGCGAAGCAATGGTTTTATACCAACAAGAATGAAGCTACCACCTGGGAGAAGTGTGACAATGCATTTCTCAAGAAATTCTTCCCAATGGGCAAAACCAGCGCTCTCTGTGAAAAAATCTCAAGGTTCCAACAGCAAGCTGACGAGACGATTCCCGAAGCATGGGAACGTCTCCAGGAGTGCATTCGTGCTTGTCCTAATCATGGAATTGAAGAATGGCTCCTAATCCAAGGTTTCTACCATGGGCTGACTGGATTAGCCCGTAATCACCTTGATGCTGCCGCTGGAGGAGCATTCCTGCAACACAATGTCAAGGATGCCAAAGACCTCATCGAAAAGATGGTTATCAACCAAGGATGGAATGAGGAGCGTCTCTGGCCCAAGAAAAGGGGTATGCACACCGTTCATGAGGTGGACATGCTCTCAGCAAAAATGGACCTCTTGATGAAAAAGATTGAGGAAGGTTCCAAAAAGGAACAAGAGGCCATTCGAACCACTGCCACCGCACGGGCAATCGAAGCTGACCCATGGTGCGAGGTATGTGGTGGAGAAAATCACTCGGGCAACAACTGTCCCGAGACGAAGGAGGAAGTGAGCTTCATCAATAACAACAACAATGGGTATCGACCCCAGCAACAAGGAGAATGGAACTCGCGCCCCTTCTACCAAGGAAACCAAGATGGCCGACCAATCAATCCGGTTTCCCGAGGGATTGGCAAGGGATATCCTTATCAAAGTTCAAGATGAGTACATCCCCGCCGACTTCATCATTCTTGACATGGGGGCCGATGACGAAGTCCCCGTCATCCTGGGAAGGCCGTTCCTCAACACCGTGAATGCCATCATCTACGTGGGATCCGGCCAAGTCCACTTCCAACTCCCAGGTAAGAGAATCAAATGTCCTTTCAATGGTTATAAATCGATGCAACAGGCAAGGAAGAATCTGTGGAGAAACAAGCCACAATATGCACCCCGCCGAAAGAATCAACCACCAAGTGCCAAAAAGGCCGAATTGGTAAGTAAGGCTGAGGTGATAAACAAGGCTGACTCCACCGAATCACAAGCGTCAATCAAGAAGGAATAGCGGAATAAAGAGGTGCGATCATCACGGTCCCCATCTCCGGGACCGATTGAAGCACCCGAAGAATGAACCCGAAATAGAGAGGTCCTGCTCTACGGACCTAAAACATGGAGCCCTTGCTGGTAAGGTAAATCAGTATTTATCTCAGATTTAATTCCTGCATTTCAATTTTTGCATTTTCTTCATTGCATTTCATATTTAAATTTTGCAAGAATTTATTTCGACAAAATAAAATACTTAAATGAATAAAACTTGAGAACGAACAGTAGTGCTCACAGCTGAGGTGGTGGGACCACCTAGGTGGGGTCGGCCGACCCCACCATGGGCCCACCGACCCCTGGTGGTGTTGGCCTGGTGTAGTGATTCACTTCCAAAATTTTGAACACCATCCCCTTTTGAATTTGGCCGACCACCTTTGGTAATGACCACTTTCACTTGCTCCAAGGAGAATCCAACATCCACTACCATCCAATTCTGAAAAGTGGACACTTTGCCATGCATTAGTGTTCCCATGGTCCATGGGAATCACTTTAAACATGTCCCCACTTTTGTCATACACCTTTTCTCTTTCATCAAACACTAGACAAGGGAATCTCTGAAAATTTCAAAACTTTTGGTCCACCACTAGTCTCTACTTTCCTGGACACACTGTTTAAAGCTGAAAGGGGATATGACATGGTTCGGCCGAACCATGTTCTGGCTCCCCTCAAGAAAGTGGTGTTTGAATTCAAATAGATTCCCTGTCCGAAGGTAAAAGCAACACTGAACCTGTCATAAGTGGTTCGGCCGACCCATAATTGAGGTCCTCTCTGCAGAGTTGTGTTTGAATTCAAATAGATTCCCTGTATAAAGGCAAAATCAACTCTGATCATGTCATAATGGGTTCGACCGACCCATCAATGAAAATCTGACAGCAAAGTTGAATTTGAATTCAAATAGATTCCCTGTCCAAAGATGAAAACAACAACGACCTATCCTAGGGGGGGTCGGCTGAACTGGCCATGGTGGCCTGGCCACCAGCCCTTCTCCCCCTATAAATACCCTTGCATTGTGTACTTAAATCCACACACAAACCAGCTGAATCATCTCGAGCACACAATCTCCCTTCTTCTCTCCATTTGAGCAAGTTCTTTCTCAAGTTTAGTTTAAGTTTACCCACTCAAACCAAAAACCCAAAAATATTGTAGTAGTAGAAGCTTGTCTCACTCTCATCTTTGCTCTCAATATCTTGTTTGTGGAGATAACCATACCCCGCAAGGACTACTAACAGTGGGATAGCTAACGCTAATGCTAACGCTAATCCCGGTTATTGTAGTGTTTTCTTGTGTTAGCTCATTGTTGCAAGATAAAGAAGTTCTCCTCCGTACTCAAGAAGGCCAAGAGTGTCGTATGGAGTTCCTCCCGACGACCCCGCCATGATGAAGATGAAGGAAGAGAAGCTCCACCAAGACGAAGCTTTGGAGTGCCTTCCGAGAGGACGTTCGACCCCGAGAGCGGCCTCATGCTAAATCAAGAAGAGTACCAAAGCACAGGATCAAGAAGGGTGACAAGGAGCATGTCATAAGCCGCTCAATTTGAGCAAGGCGGCACATCACGAGCTACAGGAAGATATGAAGAAGAAGGAGACGAGGCAAGTTCCATGAACATTTCAAGGTCCATGGAACGGCCTCAACAGCACACTCCAAGAGTGCGCACTCCCCGTCCGTCCACACGGGCGAGGGGCCGTCGAAACCAAGGATTGGAAATGAACCAACTCATCAATGACATGAGCACAATGCAAGTTGAGTAAGATGCAACTCTGAATATGGCACAACAAAATGCACAACTATTGCAAGCTATCCAAGACGAAGAAGCACAACGCTGGGCGAGATGGTTCCAATACTACCTGCCACCACAATGAGCAAAAGGACAAGCTTGGGGAAGAGCCTCTCCCCCACCAAGGTAAGTATTCTATCTTAGCTATTTACATTATTTTAATTTATAGCATTTAAAAAAAATGCATAAGATAAAAATACCAAAAATATTTCCCTTATTCCCATATGTCTCATGAATGTTTATCTTCCTCATGGAAATGATGAATAATTGCTCTGTTAATGTTTATTTAATGCCTAGTTTACAACTTAGTATTTCTTTGAGTATGGATTACTTGGCTCATTTAAATCATCATGAACCTGAAAACTTTATGGATGCTAAGTGCTATAACTAAGTCTAAGTTGTTGTGAGATATGACATGGTGAAACAAGAGCTGTTATAATATTGTTCTAAGCATGCATGATTACTGGAGACTTATTTCTTAAATCAATCAAAACCTTATTGTTCCTCAATGGTGATAAATTCCTACCACAGCCATATATGCTATACATGTCTAAAACCTTCCACTTAAGCTATTTGCTTTGTATTGAGTGTTGTCAAGTCTTGTTGACCCTTATTGAGAGTCTTATCATGCTCCCAAGATCAAGATCACGTACACACCACATATATGTGCTGCTTCTACACTGGAAGTACGCAATCACATGCCTTTCATTTCCACAAAATAAATGCTCCATGTGTTAAAGATATAAAATATCTCTCTCATTTAATTTGGTAGAAGAAACAAAAGGCTATGCAAAATGAAAAGAGAAATGGGCACAAGAAAGTCCATACAAAAGAAGAGAAAAAAATATATATATGAGCAAGTCTAGGCTCATGAATAAAGAAAGAAAAATGACAGCCATGTCTCTAAAATTTATTAGAGAAAGATACAATTCAAATAGAGGAGCATTATATTCCATCATCATCCACACACTTGCACATCTTGATCAAGGGCATGACACTTCTCTCTTTGGATCCAAGCTTTGACTCTACAACATATGCGAAGTAAGTTTGATATACTATTTCATTCCTACCTTAAGCTCCACATAAGCCATTTTTAGAAGTAGGATGATAAAGAGAAGGCAACATTTACTTTGTGTCTTGGTAAGGAATCATACACCATTTGAGCGACATGAGAGAACCATATGAGGAACATTAAGTTATCTTTTGCAAAACATTGCTAAAACCTCCAGTATAAAACTTGCAAGGAATGAGAAAAGTAGTGCTCAAGTTAAACTGTTCTGTCTCTCAACCACCTAAGGCAAAGGAAGAGTCATTAGCCCCATAAAGGACTAATGTAAAATGGGTGAATATTTATAGCCAATTTTTCCATTCAAAAGAGAAGTATTTAGTTGTGCTCATGGTATTATTGAAACATGAACATTGTAGCAACTCCTGATCCACCGAGGCTAAGTTTAATTCATTGCTCGGGACGAGCAAAGGTTAAGCTTGGGGGATCTTGTTGACGGTGGATATACCATAAAATTCCACATTCAAACACCGTCAACAGGCCTCGGATTCAATGGAGAATAAACATATCATGAGCATATTTTATCAATAACTAGTTCCACATGTACTCTTAAGCAAGATGAAACAGAGCAAAAATGAACACTTGGAGCCCAATAATGTGGTTCGGCCGAACCATGTATTTGGGAACCAAGTCATCACACATCAAGACATGGTGCAAAACATCACTTGGAAGAGAGGAGAGCCAAGGGTGGGCCCACCCATGGGTCGGCCGAACTGCCCATGGGGCCCACCTGGCTCTGGTGACGTGGCAGGATTCGTGTGACCTTCCACTCAGCTCATTTCAGCCCTCAGATCAACATGTGTTTCCATTCAACGGTTGAGAAGCAAAGCACAAGGATTCAACGTGACATGTAAACGAAGTGGAACCAACACAAGGGGACAGTCTATGATAGATGGGGACCATGGTGGTGGGCCCAACCCACCAGGTGTGGGTCGGCCGAACCACTATTTGTGGGCCCAGGCCACCGACACCTTCCCTGACACGTGGAGACTCCTTCTAGAAGACCCTGGCTGGGCCCACCTGTCATAGGGGGGTCTGCCGAACCCCCTGGTGCCCAGCCAGGTCGGTTGGCCTCCACCGCCTTTCAGCATGTTTCCCATGTGATGGAATTACCTCTGCCGTCCATCTTGAGGCGGTATTGAGGCGGTTCATCCAAGGGGAGAGAGGCATGGAGCACACGGATCCCTAACGTGGCACCCCCTCACTCTCCCCTATAAATAGAGGCTGCCCACTCCTCTCCAAGACACACAAGACACCCAAGAGTCACAAGTCACAAGAGTTCCACTCTTTAGTAGTAGTATTAGTCTAGTGTGGGAGTTAAAGTCGAGTCGAGCTACGCTCGGAGTCTCCAGAGTCGTCTGCTGGAGAGTCTGGTATAGCTCTTGTACCTTTCCTTCTGTAAGTCTTTATCTTTATCAATAAATTATCTTTACTTTACTTTACTAAGTCTCTACTTAGTGCATTACTATTCTTTATAGTATTGTTGTGTTTTGTCTTAACTTATAGTTGAGTTATATTGGATAGTGATCCTGAAACCAGCTCACGTGTGTAGTTCATCGCCTGTCATAGGGTACTTTAGTTGTTGATACGCAACTAGAGTAGTAAGGCTTAGTGTAAGCGTGGTGCTTAGACTAGATCTTGCCTTTGAATGCGGCTTGTCGCACGAATTATTTGTGGGTGCTAGCAGGTGGTGACAGCCCTGTCTAGTCTTAGTGTCCCTCCACGTGTTTTAGGCAAGTTCTTAAAAGGTAGGCTCCCATAAGAGAATAGATGCTTCGGGTAGAGGTTATATCCCCGACTATCTCGCCTATCCCCTACACACCAGAAGTAAGGTAGCTATCTTAGTATAGTTCATCTATTTGATAAGATAGTTCACAAGAGTAAAGTAAGTGTCATAGGAGTCTTATACTCACTCGTTATCCTCCCACCTAGCTATACTCTACTAGTTATCTTTAGTTATCCCAAAACCTTGTCGTGTCTTGGTGTCATTACCCTTTCCTCTATACATCGATTTACCCCCCTATCACTAGTTGATACTAAGTTGTTATAAACTTAAGGATCTCTCTCTTTTTATTAATTATTACTAGCAACCGCTTTCCCTTGGGATAAAAATAAATAACGATACCTTGGAATACTCCCGGGTGAAGTGTTACAGCGATATATTCTGTGCGCTTGCGGAATTATCCAATATACATAAGAAATACCACAGGCACTTTTGGCGCCATTATCAGAGATAGCCTAACACCCTGTCTCTGGTGGTTGCATAAGAAGTGTCAACAACATGTAAAAGTGGTTTTGCTTTGATCATCAGGGTGGATAGGAATTTGGTGATATTAAGAATAACCATCAAGGAAACAAAAGAAAGAATTATTTGCCAAATGCTCTAAAATCTCATCAATGAAGGGCAGCAGAAAATGATCTTTTTTAGTCGCTTTATTAAGTTTTCTATAATCTATACACATTCGCCATCCTGTAAAAGTTCTCTGGGGTATCAATTCATTTTTATCATTTTTAACTACGGTCATACCACCCTTTTTAGATACAACTTGAACAGGGCTTACCCACTCACTATGCGGAACAGGATAAATAATCCCAGCATGCAAAAGTTTCAACACCTCTTTCTTAACAACTTCCTTCATCGCATTTTGAAGCCTACGTTAGAGCTCTCTAGAAGGTGTAATTTCTGCGTTGGTTGGAATACGATAGGTGCATAAAATAGGACTAATCCCTTTAAGGTCTTGGAGTGAATAACCAAAAGTAGCACGATGTTTTTCTAAGACAGTTATTAATCTAAAAGACTCTTCATCCGAAAGTTTATCACTAATAATCACGGGAGAATTGTGATCATCATTCAGAAAAAATATACTTAAGACCAGAAGGTAGTTGTTTAAGCTCAATAGAAGGCTTAGGTGGCTCTAGTAATTCATCCAGAGGTTCAGGATCAATCGGATCCTCCTCCTCTTCATTAATGAAGAACTGAGTATCATCTTCTAAATTAGGTTCAATAAATTCCTCAAATGACACAGCCTTAACTTCTTTTATCGGATCTAAGTCAGGAGGTGGCTCTGCCTTAGCTTTTAATGCATGAGTTATAGGCACTGAGAGATTAAATCCCTTCCCAAGTTTAATATCTAAATTGCCCACACAACCTTCTCACAAAAGTTTTCCTATTGGTAATCCAATCATTACATCAAAATCCCAAACATCAAAGATATAGAAATTTAGCAAAATTCAAAATTCATTAATCACAATAGGAAGAGAACATAAAACACCTGAACTAGGAATAATATGTCCTGAACGATTTTTCAATAATTTATTTGTAGGAATTAATGGCATATCTTTCAAAAAAATTTCAGCAAATGTATGAGACATGATATTGACACCTACTATTGGATTATAAAAGGCATCAAAAGGATATGCATCAATTTGACATTTAAAGGAAATGGCAGGAGAATTTAAACGAATTATATCATTTGAAAGCTTAGATTCTATCAATCACTCATTACTTATAACAAAAATTAATTCTCTTGTTATCTCTCTAAGGAATTTTAAATCAGCAGGATATGAAATATTAAAACTTTTAAAATTCATAGATTCTTGTGGTTTCATAATTTTATGATAGCGTGAGGTGTTTCCATAATCATCAAAAAGTTCATCCTCAAATTCAAGCATAAAATCAGAAATTAGAGTTATCTCCTTCTCATTAGATAGTTTAGGTAAATGTTGATATGAATCAGACAAAAGTTTAGAATCAAATGATAAAAATTCATCTTCTAACAACTTTTCTTTTTCTTCAGGAAGATTAATTAAGATATTAGTAAGAATAGTTTTAGCACGTGAAGCAGTAATATGCATAAATGCTCCTCCTGCGGCCAAATTAAGGTATTCTTTATTTTTATCATCAAGGCCTAAAAAGAAATGTTGTAAAAGCATAGGTTCTGGCAAAGCAAGATTAGGTCCAGAATTTATAAATCCATCAAAACATTCCCAAGCCTTGCCTAATGATTCGTTATCTAATTGTTTAAATCCAATAATTTTAAAACAAAGCTTAGCGACCTTTTCGATAGGGAAAAATTTAAGACAAAAATTAGCACGCAATACTTCCCAATCTCCTTGGCTACTCCCAACATGGCGATTATACCATTTCTTTGCTTTTCCCGTTAATGAAAATAGAAAGAGTTTCCATCTTAAAGTTTCATCTGCCATGCCCTTAATGTGCAAACATGAACATGTCTCCTCAAAATCGGCTAAATGGGAATAGGGGTTTTCGCTAGAACTGCCAGAAAAAAATGTGATCCTGAACTAACTTAATTAATCCCAGGCGTAACTCATGGCCTGATGATGTGATGGGTAAAGATGATTCCTTTGGCTGGAGATACGATCCTGATGGTGCTCCATATTGATATAAAAGTTGGGACGCGGGTTCCATACTTTAAAAGGTAAAAGATAAAAGATAAAAGTATAATACAAGATTAAGATAGACTAATCCAAAATCAGCAAACCGTTCCTCGGCAACGGTGCTAGAAATGCTTGTTGGTATAAATTAACTGCACTCTATTAAAGATTATTAATATCAAGGTATCCGCAAGCGCACAGATAAAACACCGATGTAGTACTTCACCAGACAATCTCGGTTTTAATATCGAACCCAAAGGAACAGTAGGTGATACTGACTAAGTCTATTGGCTCTTAACCCAATAATACAATCAATCCAGAGAATATCAAGAATGAGGAGATAACAAATGATTATCTAAATCCGACAACCGGTAAACTTTGAATAATATCGTTCTAATCGGGCAGTGAAATGAATAAGAGGCGAAATCAGAGTTCCCTCCTACCAGACACTTATACACCTCTCGATCCTATCAACGGGAAGTGGACTACAGAGGACTCAACGCAGCTGTCACCTACGCGATCTACCACTATCCGGCCAATCAGGGGACATTCACAAGTAATTATAGTCCAGACACCACGTCTACACTACAAACTACTACTTCAACCAAGGAGGTACCAAGATCAAAGCCCTCAAATAGAGTTGTAAACTTAAGAACGAATAAGAACAAATGCTTACTTGAATTAGGATGTTGAATACAAAAGTACCTCAGAATGCAACTCCAGGCGAGAGAGCTGAATCCAGACGAACACAGCTACGAAGAAGCTCCGACAGGCCAGGTCTCGTCCGAATCTCTACTCATCTACTCTATCTCTCTAATCTCTCTCTTGATTGCTAGCCTAGATCTAGTGGATATCTATCTAATGCTTCAGGGACTTCATCTCTTGATCTGTCTCTCCCCCAAGGGGGGGTCTGGCCCTCTATTTATAGGCCGGTAGGATGCACGCGCGCCGTTAGATCAAACCGACTTAACCAAGGGCCCAGATGACTCCTAATAGGCGGTGGTAGAAGACTCTGGAAGGCGGCGGGGAGGAAACCCTAGGGGGGCGCCGGCCGGCCGCACCCTGTGGGGTTTGGGCCCCAGTTGCTTCGGGTGTGTTCTGGCCTCTTCCAGGGTCTTCGTGATGATGTTTCCTTCGCGTGCAAGTTTCGTGGTAATTATGCTCTTTAATCCTTCTTTTAAGCTTTTCTGAAAAATCCTCTGGGAAATAGACAATTCACCAAAACTCGTGGAATCTGTCAGTAATAACCCTATTCTACTGGATATTCATGTTTAACGCAGGGATAATTGATAATAAAATTTGGATGATAGCAAGTGTCAACACCCGCCTCCCTGTAAAATATATATATATAAAATAAAAAAAGAAGACTAAAGATAGCCCATATTTTCCCATGAAAAGTTCTAAGTTTTAAAGGAGGGAGTTATTTTCAAGGAGGAAAAGTAGAATTAGGATCAACCACTAAAAACCATATATACACCTATCCACCATATTCCATACACATGCACATCTTGGTTTGATTGTATGCCTCGACACTCTATGGATCCATTGTTTGACTTTACAATATATGAACTGCAAGTATGCTCATCCTTGTTATTGCCACTCCAATAAGCTCCACTATAATCCTTAGTTGTAGGAAGACATAACATCATTAATGCCTCGGTGAGATCCATAAATACTACAGATACTGAGGGACTTGAGGTTGTCATACAATTAAGCTCTGAGTTTTATTTTGAAAATTTGCAAAACTCCGGAATAGTAGTAATGTGAAGAATTTGAGACATGGTGCTTAACTTGATTGTTCTGTCTTTCCATTGCTCAAGACTAATGCAAAAGCTGTAAAGCTCTATAGTTAAAGGTAAAATGGGTAAGTTCGAGAGTTACAGCAGTTTTGTCTAATCCAGAGGAGAATTTCAGTTTGAAAACATGTGTACTTGTAAAGCATGAAAGCATTGTAGCAACTCCTGATCCAATTACATTAGTAATTAGGCTTAGATTGTTTGCCAAGGGACTGGCAAACAGGTAAGGTTGGGGGTGTTGTTGACGGTGGATAACGTCAACTTTTATTAGAACTTTAGACATGAAAGGACACATGAATACACACTAGTCTAGGGTTTTAACTGACAGTTTCCATGAGTTTTGCATGTTCTGTATTTTCCAGGGGCTATTCCAGAAAAGAAAAAAAGAAGGGGTAAAGAGCATAAAAGACACGAAACTTGACTGCGAAGGAAACATCATCACGAGAACACTAGAAGCATCTGGAACACACCCGAGCAACCGGGGCCCGGGACCCCACAAAGTGGGGCCAGCCGGCCCCAGGGTAGGGCCGGCCGGCGCCCCCTGCTAGGTCTCGGGCCCCGCCCTCTGGAGTCTTCCTCCACCGCCTATTAGGAGTTATCTCGGCCCTTTGTTAAGTCGGTTTGATCCTACGGCGCACGTTCATCCCACCAGGCTATAAATAAAGGGGCAGACCCCCCTCCCTGAAGCATCAAGTCATTTAGAGATCAAGCCATCCAGAGCCTCTCCAGTTCATTAGAGCCTCTCTAGTTCATAGCTTTAGCCTAGTTAGATTAGAAGTAGAGGAGTTCTAGTTCTTTAGCGGGATCCGGAGCCCCTAGCGTCGGTCTGGAGCGCGGAGTTCGGTATAGTTCTAGTTCTTTTCTCTTGTTGCATTCAACATTATGATTTGGGAAACATTGTTTTTAATCTTATATATGTTCTTAATTGCAATAGTCATTGTTCACTTTGATTATATGTCTAGCATAGTTAGTTTGATCCTATTCAGATGTAATTGCTCGTATAGAGTTCGTCCAGAGATATCGTGGATGAATGATTGGCAGTATATAGACGTGGTGTTTAGATATCTTGCTTATCTGTGAGTGCACCCTGACGTGCTGGGTCATGTGGTAGATCGCGTAGGTGACAGCTACATTGAGTCCTCTGTAGTCCACCCCCCATACGTAGGACGAGCAGAGCGCGGTCGCGAAGAAGGTGACCCTTGCGTCTTAATATCCTCATTAGATGATGCTCCTTTACATTTAATCATGATGTAGGTAGAGCTAAACAATGATTGTTAGATGTAATTGCACTAATCATAGTATTCATTGACATAGTTATAGAATTACTTTAGATATTAATTCTTTTATCTATCCATGGGCTAGCTATTGTTATGACTAGATGAGCTCTGATATTTACCTATTTATAATGATGCCTGGTCATGTTTATCCTATATATCTTTATCATGTGACTGATTCTTGTTATGAGTAGGATTATAGTTATGGTTTATCTTTTACATTAGCAGTATAAGTTGTAGATATAATTTAAGTCCTACTAGACCTTCCCAGTGGTATAAATATAAATCGACAACCTGATATACTCTAGGTAAAATGTTACAATGTATAATTATCTGTTCGCTTGCAGAATTGTTCTTTAGTTTATATTCTTATATTTATTTCTGCCTAGTCACACGAAATAATAGATTCATTTAATACTTTATTCCTGGCTAATATAATTAGGGATGACAACCTAGTTCAATGCTTAGGGATGTTGGTGAGAGATAAGTGGCTAGTTTCTAATGACAAGTTAATTTAGTACCATGTGTTTTTAATGTTGTTAAATAGTGATGACGTTAAATTTACCAACAGTAGCCTACTTCCTGCAGTAATCACCAGAACACTGTAGTAGTTCCGAACATAGTCAGGCACTCGTCAATTTCAGTAGCAGGGTCTTGCGGATCCATCTATTTAGGAAAGGGTGGGAATTTATTTTTAACAAAATATATTTTGAAGTAAGTTTTTATTTTAGAAAGTATAGATATACTTCATAATGGGGAAATTACTAATAGTTGTAATGTCATGATGCATGATCGTTCCAACGCAAATCAGAATACTCTGATATATGTATTATACTGGTTGAATTAATTACTAGAGTGACATGCACTCAATGTTTTTAAACATAGGGCATACTTAATATGCTAATCCACTGCCAAGCTCAGGACCTACCTATAAATCTATAGAAATACTCAAGGAAAGATTCTATAGAATGAATAAGGAAAATTCAGAAGTAAACCGGACCAAACTACCCAATCAATTTTATTTGATCCAAATCATTTTGAAGTTTTTGTAAAGTAATACTGCAAGTACTTTACATAGAAATGCTCTGATACCATTTTGTGACAGAACCGCCAAAATCACCGGGCCCACGAGCACCATCATCGTCCCTAAGGACCTCCGGTTACTTTGCACGAGTTCCCCGCAACCTACGTGGCCTGTCGGGTTTCCTTGGATACCCTGATTCACCCGAGGATCTCATTGTAAAGACCTTGCATGTATTACAACAGTTTACACAAATAGTTTGAATCAGAGTACAGAGTGCGGAAGTATTACATAATCATAAGTTTACAAAAATAAATGACATTATCCCAAACTAGAGTTTCATAGTGGAGTAGCAGTATACTACTGGACACCCTGCCCAAGGGTAATATCATATACACATTTTCATCCATGCACGATCCGGCAACCGGCACGGTCCCACGTAGAACTGTTCACTTGACTCACCTGCAATAGGGGGTTAACAAACCCGGAGTACATGGGGTACTCCGCAAGACTTACCCGACTAAAAAAAGGAATGGGACTCAGGAATGCAGGCTGAGTGGAGTCAAGGTAAGGCTTTAGAAAGAGTCAAAGGATTTTGAGGAAAAGCATTACTAATCCTATTTTCAATATTTTAACTCAATTTTATTTTAAGCAATAACCATAGATCTCAGTTCTTTCACATATATTCTTTCCATTCCAATTTCTTATCCATTCTCAAAAACATCTTAGATCCGAACCACTCTTCGCTGTAGGTGTGAGGATCAAGTCTCCATAACCGAGGAGCAACGACGATTCGAATTGATTAGTACCCAGCTGGGGATCTCTAACCACACTGCATATGTAGCACCTAAGCTTGCATATACCAACTACCATGGCTTTTCCATCCCTGAATCGGTCCTGCGGCACCCGAGAGTACAGTACACCTCCAATCCGGGACTCTAACCCACGAGGGTACATGCTACTCTCGCCATCTCTCCACTCCCAGTGCGTGGTTATTGGTTCAAGCAATAGAGCCACCGGAGTCAGGGCTTCTCAGAGTATGTGGCTAGTTGCAAAGTCTCGATCACAGCAGGCCTGACAACAAATGGTCCCTACTTTCCTTTTTCCGTCGGCGACAAAGAATTGGGACTCTAACCCAAGTACAAATGTCCCTTCGGTTTTCAAATTCCTTTTCTGTCGATGACGATGCATTGGGACTCTAACCCAAGTACATGACCACCGAATAGAAAATCCCTTCCCGTTGGTGACGATGGACTGATCAGGTGCATAGCCACCGAACGAGAACATTACCAATTTCCTTTTTCATGAATTAATCAATATTGTATCACAATAGCTTAAAATAGCATTTTGTGCAAATCTAAATTATTCAAGCAGGGCTAAGCATTTTTAAACATTTTATTTTAAATCAGGTTTCAAGGATGATATTCAAGTGGTCAAGGATGGTAATGCATCAATTGGGTTATCACTCAACTCCTATAACTTAATGCAGTAGATTAACTCAAGTTATAAACATTTTGTAAATCACAAGGAAAGGGCTGAATGCACCGGGACTTGCCTGTTGCGTGGAGCAGATAAAATCCTGAAGTCAATCACCAAGAAGATCCAAGTCCACCGAGAGAAGACCTTACTCGGAACTTGCTTCCAATAATATTTACCGTGCGTTCACTACACGAAATAATAATGCATGCTTAACATGATGATATGCATGCCACGATGCATGAAATGCACTATAATGTGAATTAAACAAAAATAAACTTATTTTAGAAAGTTGGGTACAACTTTCCTTCATGATGAAGTTGTAAGCCAACAAAACCTACTTGTTGCTTAACACTAGGGTTTCACTTTAACATTTACTTGTCCTATCAAGCAAGTCCTTCTATGTTTACTTATGAAAAGACTAACAAAATCAACTACCAATTATAAACTTAGGGTTTCCTTTTTAACAGTTGTTGAAAGCTGCTGCTCAGCTGTTCAACTACCATTAAGACCATCCATGAGAAACTCATTCTAAAGTTCCTTGGATCATTGTTGACGGTAATTATTGTATGATTTTACCCGTCAACTAAACATGAAAAAGGATATAAAAGCAAACACCAACATAGGTTTAGGGGTTGAACTGATAGAATTCCATGAGTTTTGGTGAATCTGTGTTTTTAGCAGGGTGTTGTCAGGAAAACAACCAAAGGAGACCCACATGTCGGACTAAAACATCGAATTCGACTGCGAAAGGAAATTAGGAAGAATCTAGAAGACACCAGAGACTCGCCAGAGAAGACGGGACGCGTTTGGACTCCGAAGTGGATCGGTCGATGCACCCCCTAGGTCGGCCGACCTGTCAGTGTTACGGAACCGCCTCCGCTTCGACGTGGACCCACATCCCGATATTTCACGCAATCTAGACCGCCCGTCGAAGTCGGTTTGATCTAAGGGCTACGGTTCATCCCACCGGCCTATAAATAGAGCCCCAGACCCCCAGGGTTTCTTACCAATTCATATCAATACATATAAACCCTAATCGAGAGGTGTCCCATGAAAGGATAATGTAACACCCCTGGTGTTACTCTGACTAAAACCTGTCATGTCATCCTGATTGCATGTAAATCATCCCGCATTTAACCCTGTTAATGTGCATCAACTAAAATAAATTTTATTCTTGCATGTGATTGTGTATAGGTGCCTTAGAGTGATTTTATGAATTAAATGCTTGTTTATTTGTAATTATCTAAATCCAATTGAAAACAAAATAGAAAATCATTTATAACCCCTAATTCGGACCCTAAAACCCTAAATCAAAAAGTTAATATAATTAGGGGTTGGGCATTAAATAAAAGCTGTAAATCTTTAAAAGTTGAACAACTTCTATTTTGGGCAATTTTGAAGTTATTAAAAATAATTTCAAATAAAACCATAACTTATGCTTTAAAGATTAAAGTGGAAATTCAAATTCAAAAACTAAATGGATTTTGGTGTTGGTCCCTTAATAGGAGCTGTAGATCTTTCAAAATGGAATAACTTTTATATTTGAAGATTTGCAGTTATGCAGTTGAAATTCAAATAAAACTCAAATTAATGCTTTAAAATTCAAATTTGAAATTCTATTTCAAAAATTGTAAAGAATCTGACAAGATACCTTTAATGAAAGTTGTAAATCTTGTTAAATAGAACAACTTTGATTTTTGAAGATTTTCAAGTTGTTGAGGAAAATCTTGAGAATTTAAATGAATTGCAAATGAATTCCAAAACGTTCATTTACCCCCTTTTGAATTATTCAAAATCCATTCAAAATTTGAATATGGCCCAAATACCAAAAATATGCAGCACAAAATTTACTACAACTCATATTTGGGTAATTTTTCCAGTTACCATATAAAATAAAAAGTAATTGGATCAAACCAGTCAATGGGCATGCAACTGCTACAGGGATCGCCTGACCGGCCCCTACCCCTGCCTGCGCGTGTGCAGGCGCGCGTGCCGCGCCGCGCGCCGGCCGTCGCTCGGCGCCAGCCAGGGTCCTGTCGCCGTCGGTGCCGGGCCCGTGGGGGCCTCCTACACGTCGAGCGATACTCCTCCACCTATATAAGCTTAAGCCGGTCGCCGCTGCCCTCAATCCTCCCTCTTCTCCTTCACTGCCGGCCGAACGCCATTGTTGGCAATTCCTCGTGCCTACTCCACCCTCGTCCAATTACTCATGTAGCAACTCCTATACAACCCCACGGATCTCCCCAACCTGTTGGTGCCGGGTGGTTTTGCTAGAGCGAGCCTCTACGCCACCGTTTTCCCTTTCGGACCACCGGCAGCGCCGCAGCGGGCTACCTCACCGTGGCAAGCCTGCTTCGGTGAGACTCTTCTAGATTTGGTGCGCGTTTTGTCTCACTACTACAAAAAATTTAACCGTGGCGGTTAAAAATGCTTAACCGTGGCGGTTATCTCAACCGCCTCGGACCTAAGGTCACGGTTAATTTTGGCCTTAACCTAGGTGGTTGGGCAACCGCCACGGTTAATCAAATTAACCGAGGCAGTTGTTTTAAGATAACCGCCACAGATAATCAAATTAATCGAGGCGGCTATCTTAAGACAACCGTCACTTTTAATGGATTAATAGTGGCGGTTATCTTAATATAACCGCCACCGTTATTATTTTTCAGGAATAAAAAAATGTTTTTGCAATATTTGAATTTAAATTTGAAACCGAAATTTCTGATATTCACATACATTCAAAGTAGAAAAATGCACATATAGAGTATAAACACGTAAATCATATTTAGTCTTATGTCGTCCGTATGTACATCCCCCGTATGTCACCGTCAATATTACAAAACATTTACTTCTAAACTAGGACATGACATTATAGTTTTAGCACGGCATAATTAAGCTAATCGAAGATGTCCGGCAATTTGTAGTCATCCATGTTTAGACCACTGGTTCTCTAGTTGCGCAGCTTCTCGTACTTCTCCGCTGTTACGAGCTCGCTTGTAGGATCGAAGAACTTACCCCCCACATGATAACAATCGTCCGTGACGCACTTGCAAATGTCAGCTATTGTTTGCTTGATGTTTCTATCATCCAGTTTTTCCTTTTTCCACCTTTTTATTGATTTCCTAAGCTGACGTCAGCCTTGGTGGTAACTTCTGCAAGCCCTGAGGAACTCGTAAACATAGTATCCACACAGGACTGAGCCAAGTGGTTGCTTAGCACACTGCATGGAAAATAGAAGTAATGTAAGATACAGGATATTATCCGTGGCGGGTAGCAGTGCGTGGTAAGTAATCACACCGGGAATTCTCTCCTCACGGCCAAGTGTGTGCCAAACTTCTTCTTCTGTCTCTCGGACCACCGATCATAGGTGGTGGGGTCTTCCACGTACATCCTATATGCACTATATATATGGCAAAACACTGGTGTTAACTTATATGACAAACACTAGTAATGCAAGCGTGTGTTGTTGTCATTTACTATTGCAGACAGTGCTCGAAATCCTTATACCCTTCTTTGTCGCTCGGGTTCCACAAGGAATCAAATATGACGGCCTTTCCATCTTGAGGATAGATGACAAATAAAATCCAGTAACCGCTGACTCCCAAGCAACATAATTGAATCAATGTGGAAAGTTACACCTATAAGTTATAGTACTTTTGACCCATAAGTTATTGTACGTATCATTTTGACATACCCGAACTGGTGGGCGGCAAAGATACACCCATTCTCTGGGACCTTCTTCTTGACATGTAAGAGGTACTGTCCCTTTCTGTACTTGATCTCTCCTATCAATCTCGCACGGACTTCTGCTTTCTGCAACCCTTCCAAGTTCACGAGTTCAGGATGCGTGTCCGGTATTCCGTGGCCAATTATTGCCCTCTGGCTAATATGCATAGGAGATAGGTACAAAATAGTTTTGCCTAGTTCCTTGCATACATATGCATGCATCCTAAAGACATAAGTTGTCGTCATGACATTGTTAGTTTGATCGTCTTCAATTAACATACCTATAGCGATTCAAAGATACTATATAACTTACATGGCAAAAAGAGTCACTTGGATGACGTCGAGATCCTTACGCCGCAGCAGCCTATGCATGTCGTGGAATTCAACAGGCATGTAACTTTCATCATCCTCCAAGTGGAAGTACTCCTGCGGGACCTTCACAACGAACTCCTTCATGCCCAGCTTTGCAGCATGCATATACCAGATGTGGAACCTCCGAACCTCCCACGGCTCCTCCAAAAGATCGCCCAAGGTCAACATGAATTTGCCACTCTCAAAGTTATCTGGGCAATCTGGACTTAGGGGCCAAAATTTAGGCGGGGTTCGCTCCCTGTAGGGGCACCATGAAAAAAGAATGTTATGTGCATCTACGTGCACTTAAGCTGTTGAAGATGTTTAGTTGCCGTAAGCATACATACCTTTCGAATGCCGTAGAGTACTTGAACTCTTTGGCTAAGTTGGACGCCGCCCATTGCTCCGTGGTGAGGTGGGGAGGTTTGTTCGTGGTGAGGTCGGCAGGTTTGTCCCCAGCTTCATCATCCGATTTCTTCGGTGCTGAAGGACATTTCCCACTGCCCTGGGTTGGGAGCGGTGTCTCGTTGCCCGATTGACCCCCTGTACCTCCTTGAGGGCTGCTCTTGTCGGGACGCGGTAGAGGACTGTTGTCTGGGCCTGTAGCGTCGTACTTGTCATCGTTGTCGTCGTCAGAGTCGTCGCCGCCATCGTCGTCGCCACCATCCGGTGGAGACGAGTGTGGCGCCGTGGGATGCGATGGCGGAGACGACTGGAATTCCAAGACGATGTCTTCTTGCTCCACAGAACAACGACGCGATAGTATAGCCGAGGTACCTGAGCCCTTCTTCAGTTGGGTAGTCGAGTTCTTCTTCATCGTAATCTTTATGGGTCCAAAGGATCTCTACCTTGGCATAGTCATGCGGGATCGGCCTATTGTTGTATGTGGCGCCCCTTTCCATGGGGTACACTAGTCCATTAGCAACAGCCTTCTTATTCGCCATCTTGCGTCCGATTGGAATATAGAGCGTGCATTCCCTCGGCTCCACAATGTCATCGACCGTGTACCTGCGGATTCCTCCGGCCGTCGACGAGCTTGGAACTATTTGCTGACTCGCTGGTAGTTGTACACCAGCCTGCACAAACATCTGTGCCCGCAACTCCACCATCTTGGGGTCGGTGCTAGTGAAAGCTTCCTGTATTGACTTGCTAATCATCTCTTACATTGCTTCATCGCAGCCTTTTTGGATGAGCCCTTCCTTGTATGCCTGCCTCGTGTGTTGTGTCCCGGCGTCAGACTGCCAGGACTCCATGTTCTTCTAGCTCTGCCTTGAGGACATGCCCCAGACGCGGCCCCGGTGCTCAGGGTTACCTAGTGCCTCGGTCAGTACATCGTGATCCCTACGAGGTTTGAACTCCCCGATCTGAGCAGCCTTAGTGATCTTGAGTACAGCCTTCTCTGCTTCCTCGGCCTTTTCCTCATTGTATTGAACCTTGCCCTCCTTCAGCTTCTTCGGCCTACAGGCATATAAGTAGTCGCATGACCTCTCATCGATGCCTTGTAACGGGTAGCTCTGCTCGCTCGCTTCTTCCTCCCTTTCTTCCTGGCGCCACTTGGGCCTCTTACCGGCATACTCGGTCATTCTTAGGTGGTGGACAAGCTCATTCTTCTTTGCGAGCTCCGAGAACTTCTCGCCTTTGCGCTTTGCTTCATCGGTGGTCATCTTCTCGACAAACTCATCCCAGATGTGCTGCTTGATGAAGTTGTAGTCTTCATATGGTGTCTTCCCTTTCTTCACATACTGGGTGTTGAGTGTGGACCGAAAGCTGCGAAGAGCTTTGCCTGCCAGGAACAACGCATGGCCCCTGCACACGGCTTCATCGTATTGTTTGAGTGGATACTGGAAACGTCTCTTCACGTCAGCCCACACTTTGTCCTTCAGAGTCTGCGGCACTTTCCTCGAATCTGAATAATTGATAGGCACATGTTCCCTTACTATGCAAGAGCATTGGTTGCTGAAGGTGCCGATAACTGTTTGTGGCTCCAAGGGCTCTCCCTGCGGCCCTATCTTGGTTATGGCATGCACCTTCTTCGAAACCTGGTGCCTTCCGTGCTGGCCCCTCTTCAATTCTGACTTTCCACTCTTGGAAGTTGTCTTTTCTGATGAAGCGCCCGGGGACGGACCGGATTCATGCCCCTCATCACCAAACTCCAAACGCAAAGGCGGCACCGGAATCTGTATACACGACAGGAGCTCACATTAGCTGTATACATAGTACATGCGAGCCCGTCGACGGTGTGTTAGTTGGACACTTATGCGGCCCTCTTCATCTTCTGGTCCGTGACCTGGGGTGCAGGATCCTTGAGTTGACGGCCCTGTTCTTTGTCCCTTTTCCGGTGTATAGGTCGGATCTTCTTCTTCCTCCGTACGTGCTTTCTTCTCTGGCCTAGGTGTTAGAACCTCCTCCTTGTACTCGCTGCTCTCATCTGATGATGATGAGGAGCTTCCCTTATCACTCGGGCCAGGGCTTGGCTGACGCCATTGTCCTTCAGGCGATCCCGCCATTGGAAGCTATGAATAAGATAGAGTTATACGGACATCTCACAAGACAAGAAAAGTACAAAAGAAAAGAATAATACATCCTTTTTATTGCAATCAGAGATTACATCATTTTTCATTTACACTGCGAGTAGGTGTACAAAGTAATTGAGAAAAGTACAAAAGAGTAAGAAAATTACAAAAGAGTATAAGAAAAGTACATATTTGGCTCAGATTTGCCCTATTGTAATAACATCGCTTCTAAACCGGTTGCTTGTATATGATATACATGCCATCCTAGTTTAGAGGCTCACAAGCAATATGGGGACTTTCCATCATCATAGCCGCTGCCTCAACATACAAAGTTTCACATCATTGCAAATGCCACTGCCTGAGGACATTACTAGAATCAAAACCATTTCATCATCGAAAAAGCCATACAATAGGGTTTCAATTAAAGTAGTAGAGTTAGAGTAGTAGTGGACAAGTAGTAATAGGATTAGGAGTTAGAGTAGTTGTAGGAGTACAAGTTGTAGAGTAGTAGTAGTAGTATAGCTAAGAGTAGTAGTTGAGTAGACAAGTAGTAGTAGAGTAGTAGTACACAAGTAGTGGTAGAGTATACGCCAAACAATTCATCATTGCATTTACAAATAAATTAAGAAAAGTACAAAAGAGTATAACAAGAGTACAAAAGAGTATAAGAAAAGTATATATTTGGCTCAGATTTGCCCCATTGTAATAACATCGCTTCTAAACTGGTTGCTTGTATATGGTATACAAGCCATCCTAGTTTAGAGGCTCACAAGCAATATGGGAACTTTTCATCATCATAGCCGCTGCCTCAGCATACAATTTAAGTTTCACATCGTTGCAAATGCCACTGCCTGAGCACATTACTAGAATCAAAACCAATTCATCATCGAAAATGCAATACACAATAGTAGTAGAGTAGTAAGTAGGAGCACTAGTAGAGACAAGTAGTAGTAGAGAAGTAGTAGGAGTTAGAGTACTAGAGTAGTAGTAGTAGAGTAATAGACACTAGTAGTAGAGTAGTAAGTAGGAGTAGTAGAGTAGGAGTAGGAGTAGAGTAGTAAGTAGGAGTAGGAGTAGGAGTAGAGTACGTAGTAAGTAGGAGCAGTAGAGCTAAGACTAGAAGTATGAATAGGAGTAGTAGTAGAGTAGTAAGTAGGAGTAGTAGAGCTAAGACTAGAAGTATGAATAGGAGCAGTACTAGTAAGTAGGAGTAGAGTAGTAAGTAGGAGTAGGAGTAGAGTACAAGTAGCCAGGTAGTTTTAGAGTAGAAGTAGACAAGTAGTGGTACAGTAGTAGGAATAGTAGACAAGTAGGAGTAGAGTCATAGAGTAGAAGTAGACAAGTAGTAGTAATAGAGTAGTAGTACACAAGTAGTGGTAGAGTATATGCCAAACAATTCATCATTGCATTTACAAATAAATTAATAAGAAAAGTATAAAAGAGTATAACAAGAGTACAAAAGAGTATAAGAAAAGTACATATTTGGCTCAGATTTGCCCCATTGTAATAACATCACTTCTACACTGGTTGCTCATATATGATATACATGCCATCCTAGTTTAGAGGCTCACAAGCAATATGGGGACTTTTCATCATCATAGCCGCTGCCTCAGCATACAATTTAAGTTTCACATCATTGCAAATGCCACTGCCTGAGCACATTAACAGAATCAAAACCAATTCATCATCGAAAATGCAATACACAATAGTAGTAGAGTAGTAAGTAGGAGCACTAGTAGAGACAAGTAGTAGTAGAGAAGTAGTAGGAGTTAGAGTACTAGAGTAGTAGTAGTAGGGTAATAGACACTAGTAGTAGAGTAGTAAGTAGGAGTAGTAGAGTAGGAGTAGGAGTAGAGTAGTAAGTAGGAGTAGGAGTAGGAGTAGAGTACGTAGTAAGTTGGAGCAGTAGAGCTAAGACTAGAAGTATGAATAGGAGTAGTAGTAGAGTAGTAAGTAGGAGTAGTAGAGCTAAGACTAGAAGTATGAATAGGAGCAGTACTAGTAAGTAGGAGTAGAGTAGTAAGTAGGAGTAGGAGTAGAGTACAAGTAGCCAGGTAGTTTTAGAGTAGAAGTAGACAAGTAGTGGTACAGTAGTAGGAATAGTAGACAAGTAGGAGTAGAGTCATAGAGTAGAAGTAGACAAGTAGTAGTAATAGAGTAGTAGTACACAAGTAGTGGTAGAGTATATGCCAAACAATTCATCATTGCATTTACAAATAAATTAATAAGAAAAGTATAAAAGAGTATAACAAGAGTACAAAAGAGTATAAGAAAAGTACATATTTGGCTCAGATTTGCCCCATTGTAATAACATCGCTTCTAAACTGGTTGCTCGTATATGATATACATGCCATCCTAGTTTAGAGGCTCACAAGCAATATGGGGACTTTTTATCATCATAGCCTCTGCCTCAGCATACAAAGTTTCACATCATTGCAAATGCCACTGCCTCAGCATACAAAGTTTCACATCATTGCAAATGCCACTTCCATACAATAGAGTATCAAAGTAGTAGAGTTTATCAAAGCGGAGTGGTTCCAAGGTAATAACTGTCCGGCCAAGAAACAAACCTAACGACGATTTAGTTAAGTGAAAAATAGTGATTAGAGAGTAGGGTAGTAAGAGTAGAGTACTAGAGAGTAGAGTTAGTTAAGTAAAAAATAGTGATTAGGCGTTAGAGTAGTAGTAGGAGTACAAGTAGTAGAGTAGTAGTAGTAAAGCTAAGAGTAGTAGTTGAGTAGAGAAATAGAGTAGAAGTAGAGTAGGAGTAGTAGTAGAGTAGTACAAAAGTAGGAGGTAGCTAGAGTAGTAGTAGAGTAGTAAGCGTAGGACAGCTAAGAGTAAAGTTTCCCCAAGTGCCTCGCAAAAGCAGTAGAGTAAAATTTAGTAGTAGTATAGAAGTAGAGCCAAGAGTAGTAGTATAGTAGGATTAAGAGTAGACAAGTAGTAGTAGGACTAAAATTCAGTTATAATTCAAGTAAAATTCAATTAGAGTAGGGTAGTACAGCTAGTATAGAAGTAGAGCTAAGATTAGTAGTATAGTAGGATTAGGAGTAGACAAGTAACTCTGAAAATCATCTCAAAATTCATCTCAGTTCATCTCAAAATCGATCTTCACAAAAATCATCTCAGTTCATCTCAAAACCATGCAAAATTCAACTAAAATTCATCTCAAATGAGCGGCAAATGCTCAGTTATTCTAAGTCATCATAGGTAGTGGCATTTGCAAATATCATCTACATCTCCATTTCATCTCAAACGCATCATAGGCAGCATCAATCTCAAAATTTGGAAAATTGGAACAAAAAATTGATCACAGACATCACATCCAGGCAACACAGGGGAACAGGTAGGGTTCACCAGCGAGCCTAGGAGCATAGGAGCACAGGAGTCCTCGGTGGAGACAAAAAAACAGGGGCACAGGAGTTCACCAGCGGAGACAGTGGCACAAGTGTCGTCGGTGGAGCTCGTCGGCGCGGGGGAAGGGGCACTAGGGTTCCGGTGACCTCCCGGCGACGGTGAGTTCCCGGAGGCAGAAGCGAAGCCGGGTGCCGAGGAGAAGTAGTGGCCTAGAGACAACCACCACGGGTGGCGCGGGCCGCGGCTAGATGGGCGAGCCGGCGGCGTCGGACCACCGGAGGACAGAGCACGCGGCCGACGGACAGGCGGCGGCGGACCAACGGAGGAGGGTGGCGCTAGGGTTCTACGGGGAACGCAGACACGGAGGCACAGGCGGGGACAGAGGACGAGCGCGGGCGTCGATGGCGGTGGCGGCGTGTGGCAGTGAAAACCGGCAGCCCTTTGGGGTCGATTTGAGCGGCGCGAAGAAGATGAAAAATTTGGGACGGCAGCGCGGGTATATATATACAGGCATTAACCGTGGCAGTTTGTAACACTCCTGTGTTACGGCACACTTAAAACTGAGCATGTCATCATGAGCATTGCACAACATGTATGAATTTTTATCAATCTTGACCTGCATCAACTGAAAACAAGTTTACTTTTTGCTAAAGGCTTGTGCTTAGGGCAATAAAGTGGATTCATTAGCAATTTAATTTTAAAACCCTAAATCGGGCTAAAACCCTAGTTTCAAAACAAAGTAGAATTGGGCTTTGGTCCCAAAAGCAAAGTTGTAGCTCTTATTATTTAGAGCAACTTTGGTATTCATAGTTTTTCAAGTTTCTAGTTGGAAATTAAAAATTAAACCTGAATTACTACATTCCAATTTGAATTCAAAACTTCAATTCAAAAATTATTTGGAATCTGGAGATGGTCATTAAACAAAAGTTGTAAAACTCTCTGAGTTGAACAACTTTGATGTTCATAGATTTTCAACTTGTTCAATAAAAATTTGAGATTTAAATGGGATTAGAAAAGGGCTATTTACCCCCCTTTTAATAATTTCAAAAATATTTGAAATCTGAAAATACTTTAAATACGAAAGTTGTTTAGAATTGAATTTCCCACATCTTTTATTCTGGGATATTTTCGACTTCTTACATAAAAACGAAAGTAATTTTAAGAAAATGAAATTCGGGATAATACCTAGCTACAGTAACTCGAAGCAGAGCGTGCCACCGAGCTGCCTGCTCGTCTGCTTCGACCGCCGCCGCTTTCTTCCGCCACAGCACGCGCGGGCACGTAGCCAGCGACGTGGCAACGCTCTTCATCGACGTGGCGGCCTCGGAGTTCATCCTTTCCTCTTCAAAACACGAAGACGACGTCGTCGTTCTTCTTTTCCTCTCCTCTGCTCTCCGCCCGTCGTCTCTGTTGTCGTCAAAAATCATCATCGTCACTCGGCCTCCACTGCCTCCATCTTGTAGTTAGGTTCGCCACCACCTTGCCGTTCGTTTGAGTCGGGTCTTGCATTCTCTCGTGGTCGGGTTCGCCGGCGCGGCTGCTTCTTCTTCGTTGCCGGCCGCAGGCACCGCCGAGCTCAACCTCGACGTGTCCGACTCAGTCCAGTGAGCTTCGTGCCCGTATGTTGTATGTTTCGAAGCCGCCTCGTAGCCTTAAAAGCTCATGTGCTCGACGTTGGGTTGGTTGGTTTTCACTGGTCGCCGGAACAGGGAGTTGCAACTGGAGCTCACCGCCGTGAACGCCATCGTCGTCGGGCTCGACTCTCCGGTTGTCTTTCCGTTCAACCAAGGCGAGCAGCAAGGTTAGGTGAGCTTCTGGAAGCTATTAGGGTAGTTGGTTTGGTTGGGGAAGCTTCCAGCTGGCCGAAACGCGGCAAGCCGCCGTCACCGCCGCCGCCGAGCCGCCATAGCCGCCTGCGAGCTCTTACTGATGCCCTGGAATCCGCTCTAGTCGGTTAGATAGGTGGGGGCACTTGCTGGGGTCTCACCTAGGGCTTTGCCCTCGCCGGAGATGCCGCCGCCGGCGAACTCCGCGGCGGGCAGCCGCCCCCGCGCGCCCGAGCTCTGTTCTCCTCTGCTCTGTTAGAGCAGAGGAAGGAGGGAGCCGAGTGGGCTCTACTGGGCCTGGCCGAGCCGGCCCAGTAACCCTTAGGGATTTGTCTTTTCAATTTTAAAAAGATTGAATAGTTACCAATTTTGCCAATTTTGAATGAATTATTGTATAGCACTAAAAATCATGAAAAAAATGGTATAGCTTCTCTATGATATGGATAATTTATTAAAAATATGAAACTTGCCATTTGAGTATTTTCTGTAGACTGTAAAATTAGATATTTTAATTAATAAATGACATTTACAGGATTTTTATAGCTCAAAATATTAATCCAAAAATTGTGAAATTAATTGTGTAGTTGTTTTGACCAGTGAGCTACCTCCACAAAAATCTGTGGCTCAGTTGGATGAAATTTTATTATTTGTGATTTATTCCTAATTAAATAAATAAATAAAAATGATATTTAGTGTTAATCACTTTAGGATTTTTGTGTTATTTTGGCATTGTGTGAAGACTTAGGATCAGCAAACCCTAATTGATCCTAAGCACTTTTCTTAGTGTTGAAGGTCGTGTTAATTGCGGGTTTCTATGACTGTTAAAAATAATTAATGAACTAATTATGCAATAATAACACTGCTAGATGAGATTCTGATAACAACTTTACCGTGAAGGAAAGCTGTACTCAAGGTTATTAAATTAATAATTGTTTACTTGTTAATCATATCATTTGCACCATCATTAAAGCATGCATCATTATCTTGCGAATAGTGACCGAAGGCGAGGAAGTGAAAGTCGAGCAAGTCGCCGCTGACGAAGCCCCAGGAGTTGTCGGTGGTTTTGACATTTGCGGTTCTGACCCTGATCCGTCCCTCTCCGTGCAACAAGGCAAGCCCCGGTGCATTAACCCCTCCTTGTATTTACAAATTTTTATCACTTGAGTTAATCTACTGCATTAAGTTGATAGGAATTGATTGTCACCTACTTGCTGCATTTACCTGCCTTGATTTATTATCCTTGAAACCTGATTTAAAGGCAAATGATTATAAAATGCTTAGCCATGCCTAATAGTTAAGATTTTATGAAAAAGATATTTTGTATGCTTGGGGTATACAATTATGTACTATTGTAATTATTCGACAGGGCAGTAGACTTGCATTGAGAAAGGAATCTCAATGTAGTGTCTCTGACTTTCTATTAAGAAAACGAAATGGATTCCATTAGGGACCATTCGTTGTTGGCCTGATGGATCGAGACTTTGCAACTAGCCACATACTACGGAAAGCCTCTGACTCCGGTCGCTCCTCTTCTTGAACCGACAACCACGCACTGGGAGTGGAGAGATAGCGAGAGTAGCGTGTACCCTCGTGGCCGGCGTGTCTAGAGAGGAGAGGAGTACTGTGCTCTCGGGTAGCGTAGGACCGGTTCAAGTTTTGGAAAAGTCGTGGTAGGCGGGGTTGGCATATGCAAGCTTAGGTGCTACATATGCAGTGTGGATAGGGATCCCCAGCTGGGTTTTCAATCGATTCGAATTGTCGTTGCTCCTCGGATAATGGAGACTTGATCCACTGACACACAGCAAAGAGTGGTTCGAAACTAGATAAATGTGGGAAAAGGAGTTGATGATGAGATAATTCAAGGAATCAATCTAGCTTGAGATTAAATGTTAAGCTGATTTAGAGAGCTTTTCTACAAAACTCTTTGATTCTTGCTAAAGCCTCTCCTTGATTTCCCCTCAGCCTGCATTCCTGAGTCTTCTCCCCAATTTTTAGTCGGGTAAGTCTTGCGGAGTACCCCTTGTACTCAGGGTTTGTTAACCCCATGTTGCAGGCAATCAGCAACCCAAGGTCCGCGTTGGGTCTTGCTGTATGACGGTGTTCGAGGAAGTGGTCGAGGAGGATAGTGATAGTGAGTGAGTATTTGATCCCTGGGGCAGGGATGTTATGTAATATAAGTGTTGTATAAGCTACTTACCTACTGTCACTACTCATATTTTGGTTTGTAATAATCATATTTATGTATAATTAAGAACACTGGTTTGTAATCCTATGTAATATTTTAAGTCTTCCACTCTTGTACTCCGAGTTGTATAATTTGTATGAAATGTTGTACTCTGTAATCTCTTCACAATTAAGATCCTGTTCGGAGGAAACGGGTTTATGTGTAAACCCGGCAGACCCTTTTAGGTTATACGGGTCACCTGCACGACTGTCGAAGGTCTTTGGGACGACGACAGGTGCATGTGGGCCATATAGCTTAGGAGGTTCTGTCACACGGTTACCTTAAGAAAACCGCCACGGTTAATATTATCTGAGGCGGTTGTCTTATGATAACCGCCACGGTCAATGACATTTACCGTGGCGGTTTTCTAAAGGCAACCGCCACGATTAATGTTTTTTATTTTTGAGTAGTGTAAGAGTAGTGTGAGTAGTGCTAGGAGTAGTAGTGAGAGAAGTGTAGGCCAGGATTAGTAGTGCGAGTAGAAGTACGAGTAGTAGCGTAGTAAGAGGAGGAGTAGTAGAGTAGTAAGCATAGTGGTAGAGTAGTAGTAAACATAGTATTACAAGTAGTAGTATAGTAGTAAGACGAGGAGTAGTAGAGTAGTAAGCGTAGTGTGAGTAGTGCTAGGAGTAGTAGTGAGAGAAGTGTAGGCCAGGATTAGTAGTGCGAGTAGAAGTACGAGTAGTAGCGTAGTAAGAGGAGGAGTAGTAGAGTAGTAAGCATAGTAGTAGAGTAGTAGTAAACATAGTATTACTAGTAGTATAGTAGTAAGAGGAGGAGTAGTAGAGTAGTAAGCATAGTGTGAGTAGTG
Organism: Eremochloa ophiuroides; assembly: GCA_038502445.1. Classification (NCBI taxonomy): domain Eukaryota; kingdom Viridiplantae; phylum Streptophyta; class Magnoliopsida; order Poales; family Poaceae; genus Eremochloa; species Eremochloa ophiuroides. The sequence goes on along the minus strand of JAHLJS010000005.1, from coordinate 15,013,180 downwards.
CTAGGAGTAGTAGTGAGAGAAGTGTAGGCCAGGATTAGTAGTGCGAGTAGAAGTACGAGTAGTAGCGTAGTAAGAGGAGGAGTAGTAGAGTAGTAAGCGTAGTAGTAGAGTAGTAGTAAACGTAGTATTACAAGTAGTAGTATAGTAGTAAGAGGAGGAGTAGTAGAGTAGTAAGCGTAGTAGTAGAAGTAGTAGTTGAGTATAAATGTGTGGCATACATGAAAAGTTCTCGTTAATCATTAGGTGAGTACATTGTTACATAAATGTGTGGCGTACATATCACTTTGGTGGGAGTGATCCTATGATGGACTTCTTCTCACCGTCGGGGCAGAACCAAGGTTTTATCTTGTTCTTGCTCACGCGGTTCTCAACGATCTTGATCTTGCGTGGATGATCGGTAAATAGAGAGAACTCTGCGTAGTTGTTGTATTCTTCGAGACTCTGGACTCTATCGGCTCCCACGATCCTCTGCTTTCCTGAGACAACCACATGCTTGTTTGTCTCTTTGGGCATCGAATAGTAGGCTACCTGCGCGACGCAGTTTGCGAGTACCCACTCATCATCTCTGTAGGCGACGCTTTGGAGATCAACGTGAAGCATCTAGGCCCTAGTGGTTTCGGTGATTAATGACAACAAGACGATTATTATGACTAACGTGTGTTTTGCAGGATAACCTAGAGGTTAGGTCATAATAACATATAGGTTCAAGCCCCTAGCGATGGAAATCGATTCGGTTTTCAAAGGATGAAAGACAAGACGGTGATAGGCTAGTGCTAAGTGTCGTTTGGAGTTGAGAGACACTTGGCGTAGTCTTAGGTTTTGTTTTTTCTCCTTGACCGTACTATTAAGAGGGGTTTGGATGGGTAGCTTGACTTAGAGCAAGATTAGAGAGTGTAGATGTGATGCACACTTGTCCAACATAGCTCTAAACAGCCCAGGGTTTCTCCTGAAAGAGAGAGGATCAAACTTCGTTTTGGAAAGTTTTCGATTCGGCGAAGTTTTGATCGAATTAGAGGCGTCGGACTCTAACTAGTATGGGCGTCGGACCAATAGCTAGAGTCCGACGACACGTGGCAACCCCTGGACGAGTTTCAGCGTGCCAGGGAGCGTCGGACCCTGGCCGGATGGGCGTCGGACCATTTTCCAGAGTCCGACGGTGCCAGTGGTTGCTTGAGCGAGCGTCGGACCGTCGCGAGTGGGAGCGTCGGACTAATATCTGTTAGCGTCCGACGCTTCCAGAGAGGTTCCCAGAGCGAGTTTGAGCGTCGGACTGGGTCCGACGGTATGCGTCGGACCATTGCTCCGTGTACTAGCCGTTGAAAGGCACTGTGCCCGCAGGCAGAAGCGTCGGACTGAGGAGCGTCGGACCATCGAGTTCGGTCCGACGCCCCTCTGTCACAGTTCTGGGCGCAGTGTTTGTGTGAGAGTCGGACCGTGGAAATTAGTCCGACGGTCGAGCCTCGGCAGAGTCCGACGGTTCGCAGGAAAGTGAGAAACGGCTAGTTTTGGAGAGGGTGAGTATTTATACTCCACCAAAGCCTCCATTCTATCACTCTTGCCATTTCTAACAGCTGAAAGAACCATTGTTGATCTTGTGAGAGAGCAAGAGTCCTAGGGAGATTAGTGTGAACTCTATTGCTTGTGAGCTTCTTCCCTAGAGAGATCAAGAGTGACTTGTGTGCATCCATCACCCTCTTTGGCTTTGTTCTTGGTCAAGTGAGAGTCTAAGCTTGTTACTCTTGGTGATCGGCATCACCTAGACGGTTTGGTGACGATTGGTGGCTTGGTGACCGCTTGGAGAGCTTGTGGGCGGCCCAAGTCGAAGTTGTGAGCGGTTGTGGGCGATCCACCGCGCCGGAGTGGCAAAGGATCAGCCCGTAGAGAGCACTTGGTCTTTGCGAAGATCAAGGGGGAGCTACACCCTTGCGCGGGTGCTCCAACGAGGACTAGTGGGGAGTGCCGACTCTTCGATACCTCGGGAAAAACGGATTTGTCTTTCTAACCCTTTATATACCCGCATTTCCTTTGTGTTCACTACTTTCCTAGAGTAGCATACTTGTGATAGGACTTGGCTCTAGGTTGCATAACTTGTTTTAGGAATAGAATTGTCACAAGCACTTGTGGGGTGACATTGGGCAAATTGCGATAGGTTGAATTGTGTTTCGAAAAATTATTAGTTGCCCAATTCACCCCCCCTCTTGGGCATCCTTGATCCTTTCAATTGGTATCGGAGCCTTGTTGCTCATTAATTTGGCTTAACCGCCAAGAGGAAGGATGTCCGGTGGTCACGATGGTCCCCCTCCCGTCTTTGACGGTAACGATTTTCCTTATTGGAAAATTCGTATGGAGGCATACCTTGAGGCGGTGGACCTTGGTGTTCACAAAGCCGCCACACAAGGGTACCCCACTCCCAAACCCGGCGCAACCCTCACACCCGTTGAGGAAGAGCACGAGAAGTGGAATGCTAAGGCTCGAAACATCATATTTAGAGGCCTTAGCAAAGAGGTGTTCAACCGTGTGAGGAACCACAAAAACGCTCATGCACTATGGTCGGATATTTGTGCGCTCCATGAGGGAACTAAGAATGAGCGAGAGGAACGATATTATCTTATCATTGACAAGCTCAATTCTTTCAAAATGCTATCCAATGAAAGTGCTAATGACATGTATTCTCGCTTGAATATCATTGTAGAAGAAGTAAATGGCCTTGGACTCACTCAAATCTCACCGGCCGAGGTTGCAAGGAGAATCCTCAATGCTCTTCCAATTGAGAAGTATGGTCACATTGTAACCGTACTTCATCAAACGGATCTCTCAAATGCAACCCCCACCCAAATATTGGGGAAGATCAATGCTCATGAGATGTACATGAAGATCACTCCTCAAGATGGATCATCATCCAAGAAAGAAGAGAAGAAAGACTTGGCCCTCAAGGCCGACAAGAAAGGCAAAGCTCTAGCAAAGTACTCTTCTCTTGACTCCACAAGTGATGATGATGATGATGATGTGGAGATCGCTCTCATGGTGAGGAAGACCACCAAGATACTCAAGAAGCTCAACAACAAGGGAATCAAATTTGATTCCAACAAGAAGAAGTTCTTCACTAGTAGCAAGAGAAAGCCCATCTCCGAGATGGATTGCTACAATTGTGGAGAGCTTGGGCATCTTGCTCATCAATGCCCAAAGCCCAAGAAAGACAAATTCAAGAACAAGAACAAGGGCAAAAGGCAAGACTCTAGTGATGAGAGTGATGATGAGAAGAAGAAGGCCAAGCCATTCAAGAAGAAAGAATTCAAGAAAAAGCAATTTCACAAAAGCAAGAAGAGTGGCAAAGCTTACATTGTTGGTGATTGGCTCACCGACATTGAATCTTCTAGTGGCTCATCCGGTGAAGAAAGTGATGATGAAAAGGAGAAGGTGGCCGCTCTTGTGATTGGGACTTCACTTCCTCCACCGCCATCACCGCCCTCATCTCCAACACACCTTTGCCTTATGGCTAAGGACAAGAAGGTACAAAGTGATGATGAGAGTAGTGATAGTGACAATGAGTATGAATCACCCACCTATGATGAACTTGCTAGCTTGCTAAATGACTATACCAAAGTTATAAGAAAGCTAACAAGGAAAAATGAAAACTTAAAACTTGAGAATGGAAACCTTTTAGCTCAAAATGAACAATTCACTAAAGCTAGTGATGAGCTTAGAGTTGAAAATCAAAATGTGTCATCCAAGGTTAAGGAGCTCAAAGCCAACATAAAAGAGCTCAAAGAAAAACATGATAAACTTGAGAGGATACACATTGAGCTCACCACTAGCTACAACAAGCTAAAAGAGGACTATACTCAAGTGAAAGTGAATCATGACAACCTTGCTATGGCCTATGACTTGCTTTCCAATGAAACACATGATGCTCCTAACCATGTTGTTAAGTGTGACATAGCTACATCATGTGATGACTTGATTGATGAGATCATTGAGCAAGGTAGTAGTAGCAAAGGCAAGGAAGTGGTGGTGGCCGATTGTCATGATGACTATTGGAAGCTCAAGATTGAAAATGACAACTTGAAGAAAGAGCTTGAGAAGCAATCAACCACAAATACCATTGTCATTGAAGCGGTGCAACAAGATGAAGAAGTTGAAGTGCTTAGAAAAGAAAACAAGATTCTCAAGAATGAGAAGTGTCACTTTGCAAGCCTATTGGAAGAGAACAAGAAGTTGAAGCAAGACAAGAGCCATCTCACTGTGGGCTTGCAAAAATTCACAAGAGGTCAATATCTACAAAGTGATCTCCTCATGAACACCGTGATGAAATTTGATAGAAGTGGGATTGGATACATGGGTGAGAAGGTGCAAAATATTAGAGCTCAAAATCGTCTCAACAAAGCAAAGAACAAGCCCAAGCCCAAGCCAAAGAGATGCTTTGAATGTGGTCAAGAAGGTCATTTTGCTCATGAGTGCAAGACACCGCCACCACAACCTATGCCCAAGCATGCTAGGCCTTTTGCCTTTGATGCTCATTACATACTAAGGAAAGATTCTAAGGGCAAAGTGAAAGTCATGTTCCTAGGACCCCCTAACAAGAATAGGCCTAGGCAACTATGGGTGGCGAAAGCTTTGGTTGAGAAAGTCCGGAGCCCTTCTCAAGTATGGGTTCCTAAACATCAAGCTTGATTTGTTGTGTTTAGGTGAACTACAAGACCGGTGGCTCTCATTGGGTAATTGATAGTGGATGCACTCAACATATGACCGGTGATGCTCGTATGTTCACCTCCCTTGAAGAGAATGTAGAAGACCAAGGAAAGATAACATTTGGTGATAATTCCAAGAGCAAAGTGCAAGGGCTTGGCAAAGTGGCTATATCTAATGATCATTCCATTTCAAATGTGCTTCTAGTTGCTTCTTTGAGCTTCAACTTGCTATCCATTGGTCAATTGTGTGATCTTGGCTTCTAATGCCTATTTACTAGTGAAGAAGTGGTTGTCTCCAAGAAAGATGATAATGAAGTGATATTCAAGGGCTTTCGGTACAATCATCTCTATCTAGTGGACTTCAACTCGGAAGATGCAAATTTGAAGACTTGTCTTTTCACCAAGCAATCTCTTGGGTGGCTTTGGCATAGAAGGCTTGCACATGTTGGAATGAGCACACTCAAGAAGTTATTGAAGAAAGAAATGGTAAGAGGATTAAAAGATGTTGTATTTGAGAAGGACAAATTATGTAGTGCTTGCCAAGCCGGGAAGCAAGTGGCAAATACACATCCATCCAAGGCATTTGTGTCAACTTCAAGACCATTAGAGCTACTTCACATGGACTTATTTGGGCCAACGACTTATGCAAGCATTGGTGGCAAGCTCTATTGCTTAGTGATTGTTGATGACTTTTCAAGATACACTTGGGTGTTCTTTCTTCATGACAAGACCGAAGTAGCCCAATCTTTCAAGAAGTTTGCCAAGAGAGCACAAAATGAATTTGAAGTAAAGATCAAGAAGATTAGAAGTGACAATGGAAAAGAGTTTGACAACACAAACATTGAAGTATATTGTGATGAAGTTGGGATCAAGCATGAAGTCTCATCCACCTATACCCCTCAACAAAATGGTGTACTTGAAAGGAAGAACCGGACGTTGATCACCCTTGCAAGGACTATGCTTGATGAGTACAACACACCGGAGAGGTTTTGGGCGGAGGCAATCAACACCGCATGCTATGCATCCAACCGTCTATTCCCTCACCGGTTACTAAAGAAAACCCCCTATGAGCTACTCATTGGCAAGAAGCCGGACGTCTCCTACTTTCGGGTGTTTGGTTGCAAATGCTACATCTACAAGAAGCGGCAACACCTAGGGAAGTTTCAAAGACGTTGTGATATTGGTTTTCTTGTTGGTTACTCATTGAAGTCCAAAGCATATAGAGTATTCAATAATGCCACCGGCCTTGTTGAAGAAACATATGATGTGGAGTTCGATGAAACTAACGGCTCTCAAGGAGAGCATGAGAATCTTGATGATGTAGGTGATGAACCCTTGAGGAAGGCCATGAAGAACATGCCAACTGGAGACATCAAGCCAAAAGATGATGGTGATGATGTGCAAGTGATCAATCAACCATCTTCATCAAATGTGCCTCAAGATGATAAAGATAAAGGTGGGGTGGATCCACATGAAGACACCCACATCACACAAGAAGAAATTGAGGCACAAGCACAAGATGTTGATGCTCCACAACCTCCTCCTCAAGTAGTTGATAGAAGAGCCACTCCACTTCTACAAGCACATCCTCAAGATCTCATAATAGGGAGTCCTTCAAGGAGGGTAATGACTCGCTCACAAAGGCATGCTCAATTCATTGAACATCACTCGTTTGTCTCTTGTATTGAGCCTACTAGCATAGAGGAAGCTCTTCAAGATCCGGATTGGGTGAATGCCATGCATGAAGAACTCAACAATTTCACCCGCAATCAAGTTTGGACACTTGAAGAGAAGCCAAAAGGAGCAAGAGTCATAGGCACCAAGTGGGTGTTCCGCAACAAACAAGACGACAAGGGCAACATTGTGAGAAACAAGGCAAGGATCATGGCAAAAGGGTTCTCCCAAGTTGAAGGCTTGGATTTTGGGGAGACCTTTGCCCCCGTGGCAAGATTAGAGGCCAATCGTATCCTACTTGCATATGCATCTAATCACAATCTAAAACTCTTTCAAATGGATGTGAAAAGTGCATTTTTAAATGGCTTCATAAATGAACTTGTCTATGTTTCGCAACCACCGGGTTTTGAGGACCCTAGATATTCAAACTATGTTTACAGATTGTCCAAGGCGCTATATGGCTTGAAGCAAGCCCCACGGGCTTGGTATGAGCGCCTCCGTGACTTTCTCATCAACAAGGGCTTCAAAATCGGCTTGGTTGACACCACACTATTCACCAAGAAGCACAAAGGGCATATCTTCATTTGTCAAGTTTATGTTGATGATATTATCTTTGGTTCGACTAATGAAGATTTTTGCAAGGAATTTGGTGATATGATGTCCAAGGAGTTTGAGATGTCCATGATTGGTGAGCTCACATTCTTCCTCGGCTTTCAAGTCAAGCAAATGAGGGAGGGGACGTTCGTGTCGCAAGAGAAGTACACGAAGGACCTCCTCAAGCGCTTCAAGATGGAAGAATGCAAGCCCATCAAGACCCCCATGCCTACCAATGGACATCTCGACCTTGATGAGGGAGGTAAATCGGTTGACCAAACTCTCTATCGTTCTATGATCGGTAGTTTGTTGTATTTGACCGCATCTAGGCCCGACATCATGTTTAGTGTGTGTATGTGTGCGCGCTTTCAAGCCAATCCTAAGGAACCTCACTTAGTTGCGGTAAAAAGAATCCTTAGGTACATAAAGCATTCCCCGAGCATTGGCCTTTGGTATCCCAAAGGAGCTAACTTTACTCTTGTCGGCTATTCCGATTCGGATTATGCCGGTTGCAAGATTGACCGGAAAAGCACATCCGGAGGGTGCCATTTGCTTGGAAGATCACTGGTTTCTTGGTCCTCCAAGAAACAAAATAGTGTTGCCTTGTCAACAACCGAAGCGGAATACATTGCCGCGGGTGCTTGTTGTGCACAAATTCTTTATATGAAACAAACCCTACTTGATTATGGAATCAACTTAAAAAGGGTGCCTTTGTTGTGTGACAACGAGAGTGCGGTAAAACTTGCAAATAACCCGGTTCAACACTCCCGCACAAAGCACATTGACATCCGTCATCACTTTCTTAGAGATCACGTTGCCAAGGGTGACATTTCCTTTGAGGGAGTGAGAACGGATGATAACTTGGCGGACATTTTCACTAAACCATTGGAAGAGGCACGCTTTTGTACTCTAAGGAATGAACTTAATTGCCTTGATCTAAGCAACTTCACTAAAAGATGATGTTGTGTTGTCATGTGCATTGCATTGTAACATAAAACATGTCTAACATTGAATTGCACGTAGGGTTTGTCTAACTCGGTTAAGATAACCGCCTAAAAGCGTGTGAAGAAGCTTACCCGAGGAAAAACTTGACAACAACTAGTTTAATTTACGTGAATTTGCATTGCATATTGCATGATTGTTGTTTTGTCGTTTTGTTTATGGATTTCATTGCCTATTTTCATAAAATTCACATATGCCTAAGGCAAAATATTTGAAAAATTGAGGGTTTGAGAGAGGGCCTCTCATACTGGTTCCAACTGGTGTTTATTTGACTCTTATTGAGGTTGGAACTTAGTTGGGAAGAGTCGGCATGAAGAAATCTGGAAGAAAACAGGTTTTAGGGCGTCGGACCGAGGCGTCGGACGCTGATTTTCCAAGCGTCGGACCAATAGCCTCAGTCCGACGGTCCCTTTCCCAGTTGTCCGAGGCGTCGGACGCTGGATTTCACAGCGTCGGACTTTCAACCTCAGTCCGACGGTGGTCGGCAAAGCCGAAGGAAGCGTCGGACGCAGCGTCGGACCGGAAATTTTTAGGCGTCGGACTTTTGGTTAAGAGGGTTCACGCCGTGTCGCGCCTCGTTCACGCCGCGTTCACGGCGTCGGACCGAAAGTATTGGTCCGACGTGGGGGCGTCGGACTAAGTCCGACGGCCGCTGGAGCTTACTGGAAGCGTCGGACTCTGCGGAGTATTGGTTCGACGCTTGCACAGTAATGGTCCGACGGTCGGTTCGAAGGCGCGCCTCAGTTCTTTTCTTTCTCTGTCGCGTGGGGCCCCGCTGTCAGCTCCTGTTCATCTTCCCGAGCCGCTCGCTGCGCCGCGCCCGTTCGCCCTAACGCCGCCGCCGCCGCCGCGCCGCGCCCTAAAACTCCGCCGCCAGCTCGCCCGCGCCCTCGCCGCCGGCAGCCTGGCTTTCCCGCGCGTGCGGGCACCCCCTCCCTTCTTCCTCGCGCGCGTCCGCGCTCTGCTGCAGCCGCACGACGCCGTGCCGAGCGCCACCGAGCAGCACCGCCGCCACCGGTTTTCTCGCCGCCGTTGTGCTCATCACCGCGGCTCAATCGAGTTCCCCTTTGTCGAACTCGTCATCCGTCTTCTCCTCAGCTGCTCACATGGTGGTAGGATTTGAATCCCCTGTTTCAAATCTACTTCGCACACAAGGTGTTCGATGAAGTGCCCTAACCATTATTCCTCGCGTTCCTCGCAGTTCTATTGAAGTTTGACTCTTCTCTCGGGCATTCTACGGCTTGTGAGGGTGCTTTACACCTAGTGTGATTCCCTGTGGTGCCTCGCGTCGACAGAGTCTCTTACCCCTTCACAGGTTCCTTTTCTCGCAGGTTTCTTGCTATTCCCCTCTTATCTCATTATGCTTGCTTCTTAGGATCACTCTTCTCTAGATTATATATGCTTATGTATCCCTTTCTATCTCTCTCTTTCAGCTGTCGTGGTCAGAGAGTTTGGCAGTGCGTCAGTGAATCCGGGGCCAAGCTCGCGGATACGGAACGATGCCAAGCCTCTGAGTGTCAGCTAGCAGCTTCAGAGAGACAGTGACAGTTGGCAGAGATGGTTCGTTGCAAGCAGGTCAGTCGCAGTCAGGGAGGCACAGGTGGAGACGAGAGGTCTCCTCCTCGTCCACCTTTGGACAAGGGGAAGGCTCCTCTCGTCGAAAGCAGCAAGAAGAGAAAGAGGCTTTCAGCAGAGCAGAGGCAGGCCATCAGGGTAGCACAGGCTGCAGAGGAGGCAGAGCGTGGCAGGGGTATACACATTGGAGGCATCTCTGTCAGTTTGTCGGGCAGAGATGAGACCGAGGAGCAGCCGCAGCCTCAGAGGCAGCCGGAGACTGAGTCAGCACAGCCAGTGGTGGCAGAGCCGAGGCAGCCAGAGCAGCAGGAGGCAGTTACTCAGGGGGAGCAGGCCCAGGCTCCACCTCTTCGTCGCTCGGGCCGCACTCGACCTTCGGTGCCACCCCGGCCCGCTGGTCAGAGGCGCGGCGACCGAGTTCCCAGGGTGCCTGCTACCTCCGAGCCTCAGCCGGTGCCTGAGCCGGATGTTCACTTGGACTTACAGAGGATATCTGCAGCTCGAGTCAGAGAGCTCCGGTTGACGTCGCTTTCCAGCTGGTTTCCGGATCAGAGAGATCCCAGAGCTTCTGAGGGCTGGTACACTCCTCTTCACGAGGATTTCTTCACCGCCCTCATGGCCACAGGAGTTGGATTGCGACAGCACAGAGTATGTCCCCTAGAGGACATAGTCCAGGCAGCAGGAGAGGAGATCAGGCCATATCTGACATACCTGCCTGGACTTGCAGAGCTTCTTGGCCGATCAGGCCGATACGTGGAGTCGTGGGTCCGAGAGTTCTATGCTTCCCTATGGATCGACCCCGACCACGAGTACTTGCAGTACACCTTCGGCGGAGAGCCATACCGGCTCTACGCGAAGGCTCTGCGAGAGCTGCTTGGAGTGCCAGAGTCAGCTACCAGGTTGCACAGCATTTGCTATGCCACAACAGACCCGCCGAGGAGGGCTCACGGAGGACTGGCACCTGGTACTGCTCATATAGCAGCATGTTTTCGACCACCGTTCGGAGACGGCTCCCGCAGGACACCTTCGGAGCTTCGTCCCGTCGTTCGTCTCCTGAACGACGTGATGAGGCATACTCTTTTACCGCGGGAGGGGTACAAGGAGGGTTTGACACACTTACAGCTATGGCTCCTTAGTGCCCTGGTCCAGCAGTCCGAGTTTGACATTGCCGATCTAATTATCAGTGAGATGGAGGACACCATAGCAGAGGGCATCAGGTCTCGGCGACAGCTCCCCTACGATCATTGGATCTCACATATCCTTGAGCGGAGGTTGCACCGGATTTGGACAGGCATCTCTCGTGAGTTGCGCCAGACTGAGACAGAGTTTCCAGTATATCGGATGACCTCTCTGATTGACGCACGCCGTGGCAGCAGAGCTTTACACAAAGTACAGCGCCGTCAGACTTCAGGGGCAGACATGGTAGAGGTTCAGCAGCAGGACGAGGCTATGAGGCACGTTGCCCATAGCGAGCTTGAGCAGTTACTTGCAGACGACGACCCCGTCGACACCTCCTCGTCCAGCTCTGACAGGGACTACCGGGCCATCCCTTCTCGTCCACGAGCTCACGACTCGGAGGCCGGTGGGTCCAGCTCCGCTCCTCAGACTTCACAGACCGACCCTGCACTGCTTGCTATTCTTCAGACCTTACAGCAGACACAGCAGCGACAGGCAGAGGAGCAGTCCCGTTTTGCCAGGGAGCAGGCTGCAGCTCTCACTCAGATTCAGCTTCGGCAAGATCAGTTCCAGCAGCAGATGCTCCAGATGCAGCTCCAGAGCCAGCAGATACAGTTACAGACCTTTGGGTTTATGGAGCACATCATCAGGCACACCGGAGCCCCACCGTTCCTAGCCACTGCCTCTCCAATCCAGCAGGTTGGACCGGCAGCCACTGCAGCCCAAGTGACTCCAGCGATACAGTCTGGTGGACTTCAGAGTCAGGGCACAGCTTCTCTACCGAGCCAGTTTGTCACTCCTACTCAGCAGACTCAGCAGTGGTTTGCCACGCCAGGCACTCAGGGGTTCACTCCGATCCACACCGGTTTCACACCTGACCTAGGTGGCCCCTCAGTATCCAGGAGCTTGGGTGCTACTTTCAGTGAGATCACAGGCATTCCCACTCCTCCTGAGTTCAGATTGCCTGTTACCACCACCACAGCTCCACCTGCCACTGGGACTACAGAGACACTACCGTCGTCAGTCGCCTCTTCAGAGCCTCTCCCGACTTCAGCAGGGCCTGCGACAGTAGTAGTCACAGCGGCAGCTACAGAGACAGCTCAGCAGACCCGGACCGTTTCTCCTTCACGTGCTCCGTCAGAGGGTCAGGCTGTTCAGAGCTCCGAGTCCGAGGAAGACCCTTCTCAGTTTGAGCTTCGACCTCACTCCTCCGACCGCGACACTGCAGCTTCTTCTCCTCCTCCTGAGTCTTAGGTCTTTGGTGCTTGATGCCAAAGGGGGAGAGAGCATAGATTTAGGGGGAGCGCGTGAGAGGGTTTTGACTCTTTTGTTCTTTTGGATGTGACATTATCATGCATTATGTTTATTTTCATGTTTGAGACTTGCTTGTGACATGTGATTGAGCTTCATGATTATTTATATATTGTGACACTTGATTCTCTTTTGGTTACGCTCTTGTCTTAGCTTCCGCACTTCATTCCGATCTTGAGCGTATTGTTTGGTACTTGTGCCTATTTCATATCTTATATGTACCTTGTGGTCTTGATTTGTATAAGCATGCCTAACCCTTTTGCTCTTATTGTCACATGCTTATATGAATCAAACTTTTAAAAACCTCATTCCTTCTAAATCTATTTGAGGTTGTTGTCATCAATCACCAAAAAGGGGGAGATTGAAGCATCTAGGCCCTAGTGGTTTCGGTGATTAATGACAACAAGACGATTATTATGACTAACGTGTGTTTTGCAGGATAACCTAGAGGTTAGGTCATAATAACATATAGGTTCAAGCCCCTAGCGATGGAAATCGATTCGGTTTTCAAAGGATGAAAGACAAGACGGTGATAGGCTAGTGCTAAGTGTCGTTTGGAGTTGAGAGACACTTGGCGTAGTCTTAGGTTTTGTTTTTTCTCCTTGACCGTACTATTAAGAGGGGTTTGGATGGGTAGCTTGACTTAGAGCAAGATTAGAGAGTGTAGATGTGATGCACACTTGTCCAACATAGCTCTAAACAGCCCAGGGTTTCTCCTGAAAGAGAGAGGATCAAACTTCGTTTTGGAAAGTTTTCGATTCGGCGAAGTTTTGATCGAATTAGAGGCGTCGGACTCTAACTAGTATGGGTGTCGGACCAATAGCTAGAGTCCGACGACACGTGGCAACCCCTGGACGAGTTTCAGCGTGCCAGGGAGTGTCGGACCCTGGCCGGATGGGCGTCGGACCATTTTCCAGAGTCCGACGGTGCCAGTGGTTGCTTGAGCGAGCGTCGGACCGTCGCGAGTGGGAGCGTCGGACTAATATCTGTTAGCGTCCGACGCTTCCAGAGAGGTTCCCAGAGCGAGTTTGAGCGTCGGACTGGGTCCGACGGTATGCGTCGGACCATTGCTCCGTGTACTAGCCGTTGAAAGGCACTGTGCCCGCAGGCAGAAGCGTCGGACTGAGGAGCGTCGGACCATCGAGTTCGGTCCGACGCCCCTCTGTCACAGTTCTGGGCGCAGTGTTTGTGTGAGAGTCGGACCGTGGAAATTAGTCCGACGGTCGAGCCTCGGCAGAGTCCGACGGTTCGCAGGAAAGTGAGAAACGGCTAGTTTTGGAGAGGGTGAGTATTTATACTCCACCAAAGCCTCCATTCTATCACTCTTGCCATTTCTAACAGCTGAAAGAACCATTGTTGATCTTGTGAGAGAGCAAGAGTCCTAGGGAGATTAGTGTGAACTCTATTGCTTGTGAGCTTCTTCCCTAGAGAGATCAAGAGTGACTTGTGTGCATCCATCACCCTCTTTGGCTTTGTTCTTGGTCAAGTGAGAGTCTAAGCTTGTTACTCTTGGTGATTGGCATCACCTAGACGGTTTGGTGACGATTGGTGGCTTGGTGACCGCTTGGAGAGCTTGTGGGCGGCCCAAGTCGAAGTTGTGAGCGGTTGTGGGCGATCCACCGCGCCGGAGTGGCAAAGGATCAGCCCGTAGAGAGCACTTGGTCTTTGCGAAGATCAAGGGGGAGCTACACCCTTGCGCGGGTGCTCCAACGAGGACTAGTGGGGAGTGCCGACTCTTCGATACCTCGGGAAAAACGGATTTGTCTTTCTAACCCTTTATATACCCGCATTTCCTTTGTGTTCACTACTTTCCTAGAGTAGCATACTTGTGATAGGACTTGGCTCTAGGTTGCATAACTTGTTTTAGGAATAGAATTGTCACAAGCACTTGTGGGGTGACATTGGGCAAATTGCGATAGGTTGAATTGTGTTTCGAAAAATTATTAGTTGCCCAATTCACCCCCCTCTTGGGCATCCTTGATCCTTTCACAACGGTTGTTAGCCCATACTCATCCACGACCACGAACTTCGGCTTGACCCACTGGCACCGGAAGATGGGTATCTATAGGTCATCGCCATAGTCAAGTTCCCAAATCTCTTCGATCTGCCTGTAGTATGACTTGATGTCCCCTGTCGCGTCATCGATGCCCTCATATCGAACAACGCAGTTTTGTGCCGCACTCTTCTTGTCCTTCTCTTTTGTGTGGAACCTATATCCATTGATGTCGTACCCTTGCCACGTGGTGACTTGGCTAGAAGGGCCGGATGCTAGATTCGATTCTTCAATGCAATCGTTCGATATGTCCTGATTTTTTATCCATGTCGTGAAATGCATCTTGTGCTGCTTCTGTACCCACGCCTCCGTGCATCCATCACTAGCGCGGCGCATCTCCTTCAGGTGCTGCTCAACCCACTTGTCCATTGACACTAACTGATTGAGGGTGGCGTGATGTGCATCTTGCACGATATCGCCGTCTATATCAGTTCGTACTTTCCTCCCGGTGCACCCCATCCCTGTTGTTCTGCCTTCATGCTGGTGGACGGGCATCCCAACAGCATTTCCATCCCGGACGTATCTCGTGCAGCAGTTAACGGCCTCCTCTGTTGTGTACGCCTCAATCATTGAGCCTTCTGGGTAAGCACGGTTATGGACGTATCGGTTGAGGGTGGACATGAACCGCTCATACGTCCACATCTGATGCAAGCATACAGGCCCCAATTCCTGTATTTGATCGACCATGTGCATCATCAGGTGTGGCATAATATCGAAGAAAGAGGGCGGGAAGCACATCTCAAGCTGGCAAAGAGTCTCTGCGATAAACTCTTTTAGGGCAGGCAGCTCAGCTTCATCGATGACCTTCTGTGTGATGCAGTTCAAGAAGTAGGACAGGCGCGTGATGACCATTTTCACGTACTCTGGACCGATAATCCTGATCACAATCGGAAGGAACACCGTCAGCATGACATGGCAGTCATGAGAGTTGAAGTGGGTCATTGTGAAGTCTTTCATCGAGACCAGGCTCTTGATGTTCGAAGAGAAACCGGTCGGCACCTTCACGCCCGAAGCCATCGGAGGAAACCCGTGCTCTCATCTTTTCTTAGCTTATAGCTCGCGCCCGGAAAGTCCACTTTATTTCTGGCTTGTGACGCCGTCGGGTGGATTTCGTGCCTGATGTCATGGTTCACAAGATCCAGACGTGACTTGAGACCATCTTTCATCTTAGTCTTGATGTCAAGCAGGACCCCGATCGTGCTCTCAAAGACATTCTTCTCCAGGTGCATGCAGTCAATTGCATGGGGTGTATCTAGCTCCTTCCAGTATGATAGGTACTTGAAGAAACACGACTGCTTCTTGAATGGAACGGGGGCCGAGGCAGGCTCTGCCTCTTCCTCTTCTGCATCCCGCTTCCTCTTCTTCCTCCGCTTCTCCGGCCCATCTTCCTCCTCTTTCTTCTTCTTCCCAAACTCGACATTGATCCCCTGCACCATGTCAAACACCTTTTGCCCGTACCCTGACCTATCCAGCGTGTCAATTTCAAGCTCGTCACAGTTGTCGAAGTACATATTCATAGACGGATTCCTGTACCTGTGCTTCTTGGGGAGGAATCGCCTATACCTCATATACACCATCTTCTTCGCTGTGTAAGGTAAGTGTAGCAGGTGCCATCAATGCAAACTACGCAACCGCTCTTCCCTTTAATCTGCCCCGATAGTGAAAAAAGACCAGGGTAATCGGTGATGGTGACAAAGATGATGGCATATAGAGTGAACTCGTTCTTATCGGACGCATCCATCATGTCGACCCCTTTCTCCCATAGTGTCTGCATGTCCTCCATCAAGGGCTCCAAGAACACGTCTATATCATTGCCGGGCTGCTTCGGGCCTGAAATAAGCATGGTGAATAGAAGGTACCTGTGCTTCTGATATAGGTGCGGAGGCAGGTTGTAGATGGTGAGGGTGACCGGCCACGTGCTATGCGTGCTGCTGAGGTCGCCAAAGGGATTCATCCTGTCGGTACTCAGCGCGATCCTGGCATTCCTGGGCTCGTCCCCAAACTTTGTGAACTTGGCGTCAAAATGCTTCCACTGCTTGCCATCAGACGGATGCCGCAGCTTGCCATCACCCTTCACACATTCAGGAGATGCATGCCAGGACGCATCCTCTGGATTCCCGAATAGTAAACGCAACCGATCGATGACGGGCAGGTACCACACCGACAGGGCAGGACTTTTCCTAAGTGTGTAACCCTCTTCTTCTTCGTCCTCAGGAGGCGGCTATTTATTGGCCTTCGCCTTCTTCTTCTTCGGCCCTTTTGAGGGTACCTCCTCATCACCCACGCGACAACCAGCATTTTTCTTGTAACGACTTGCGCCACAGCGCGGACAGCTCTCCAACTTTACAAAGTCGTCTCCCCGAAATAGAATACAATGGTTAGGACATGCATGAAACTTTCTAAGCTTCATTGCCACTAGCCGAATCAACTTCTTCGCCCGATAGGTATAGGCGGGCACATTGTTACCCTCTGGGTAACTGTCACCAAGGATACGTAACAGGTCGTTGAAGCAAGTGTCGATCATCCCATGGCGAGCCTTCAACATAAGCAACTGGAGATTGAAACGGAGCACAGTCCAATGCTGTGGACATTTCTCCCCATCCTTGTACAGGGGATCAATTGCCGCCTGCTTCATCACTCTGAAATTCTCGAGCCATTTTGGATCCCCAAACAAAATATCATCGTGATCCTGACAGTTAGCAACCTGCTCAATGAACTCTGCATCCTCCGGCAGCAACGTGTCAACGACAAGGTCACCATCCCCATCGCAAGCGTCGGCGTCGTCATCTGCCATGTCCTGGAGCAGATCACTGATCATGATGTACTCACGTCTCGCATTGTCGTCATCGCTGGCGGCAGATGATGTCTGTTGTTGCTGTCTTCCATCATTCACTGACGAGGAGCTTTCTGCTTGTGCATCTGCGACACTCAGATCTTTTTCATCTGCGACACTCAGATCTTTTTCACTATGATACTTCCACACAGTGTACTTTGGGTCCTTGATGAACCCATACCATACCAAGTGTGATTGCACAACGTTGTCTTCCTGGGCAAGCCGATTCTTGCAGTCATTGCACGGACAAATCATGCGATCTCGACCCAGACTCAGACGATGCTTCTGCGCAAAAGGAATGAACTTCTTCCTCACATTGTCCAGGAAAGATAGATCCAGCCTTGATGTGTTGTACATCCAATTCTCCCTGCTCTCCATGACCTTCATCTTATATACAAACACAGCAAATTGAAATGAAGTCGTATTAGACGCGCGGTAAATCCAACTCTACAACTAATTGAAAGTATCGAAAAAGCATCTAAATACTCCCAAGTGCCACCCTTCACAAAATCCAACTCTAGATTCACTTACTCTCTCTCATCTTTTTAGATCTAGATCTAAACCGGCCACAATTCAAAAAACTCCTATAAATCATGGAAAAGAGAGGAAAAGCAGATTTGGAGAGTAAGAATCAACCTTTAACGGCGCCACCCTTCACTAAATCCAAGGATAAATTTCTTATTCCCTCTCATCCATTTAGATCTAGATCTAAACCATTTGGAAAACACCTAAACAATGAAAAAGAGAGGAAAACAAGATTTGGAGGGTAAGAATCAACCTCTTACGGTGCCACCTTTCACCAAATCCAAGGGCAAAACCTCCCCCCTTGAAATGGCTATTTTTAGTGTTTTGAGCTCAAAACACCCAAAAATGGAGGAGAGGTCGCGGGGAGGAAGAAGGGGAGGGTTGTTGTTTTATAGGCTCAAAGTTAATGGAGGCGGTTATCTTAAATAAACCGCTACCGTTAATCAGCAATTAACAGTGACGGTTGAGTTACAACAACCGCCTCGGTTAATGTATTTTCTGAGGCGGTTATCATAATATTAACCGTGGCGGTTGTGTTACGATATCCGCCTCGGAAAAGGCATAAACCGAGGCGGTTGGGGGCGGCCAGCTTAGCCTTCGGCCGGCCCGTCTTAACCGAGGCAGTTTGCTGGGCTGACCGCCACGGTTAAGATTTCAGAAGTGCGTCCCAAAAGATTTTCTGTAGTAGTGTCTTTCCAATGACCCCGTGGTTCTCATGCTCGAGCCGGTTCTCCTCTGGAAGCCGCGTGGCCACCGGAACACCGCCCTCGACAACCAGTCCGCGCCGCTGCCAAGGCTTTCAACATCGACGGACCACCTTGGGGCACCTTCTGCCTCAAACTACTCGAGCATCAGCTTCTTGGTGAGCTCTTTGTCGTTTCTGTGCCATTGGTTTAAACGCTACCAGCTCGGGATGTTTGGAACGCGCCTCACCGCGGTGTGTTGGGCCACCGAGCCGCCATGGCCGCTGATGGCCCTGCTCTGGTGACCTAGACGCTGGGGTTAGCACGTAGATAGGTGTAGGTGCTTGCAGAGGACTCGTTGGTGCCCTGGGCCTCGCCGGTGATGCCTCCGTCGGCGAGCCACCGCGGCCGGAGTCACCGCACGCGCGGCCGAGTCTGGGTGAGGGAGGAGGAGAAGCAGAGGCCGAGCTGGGCCAACTGGGAGGGCCTATTTGCTAACGGGCCGACTCAGCCCAAATTATGTCTCGGGTCCTTTTTCTATTTATGAAATTGATTTCTCATTTTCTAGGTAAATGAATAGTGCTGAGATTTGATATTTTTGTATGAAAATATGTATAGCTCCTAAAATTATGAAACTTTTTTTGTAAGCTCTCTGCATTGTTCTGTACCTAGGAAAAATATTAAATAATGAGTTTAAACAGTTTCTGCAGGAAATTAAAATGTGTCTTTTAATTAATAAGTGGAACTTCCATGATTTTTCTAGGCAAAAATATACATCCAACAATCTTGAAATTTATTGTTTCACTGTTTTGTACTACAACCTACCCGTACAAAAAAAATTCTAGCTCATTTGGACAAAGTTAATTTTATTCATCATTTATGCTTAATTATATAAATGATGAAAGCAAGTAGTAAACCCTAAGTATTCGGTTTTGCGGGAATTTTTGAGTTGAATGGAGACCATGGAACCCTTCCGTCACTGTAGGTCTGTGGCAACATTGTTACTAGGGTGATGTGCTCAAGTTCCACTTAAGATAATAATAATAAAAAAAACTAAAATTGCTTTTAGCTATTTGGGCCTCTCATTAGTAGGTGTTTGTATGTATGTGATATTGACGACTTATTGGATGCAACTTCTTGGGTAAAAGGGGTAGTTAAGTATGTTTCGTACATTAGGATTTTGCTAGTCTTTTCACAAGTAAGGACTTGCTTGATAGGACAATAGAAGGTTAAAGTGCAACCCTAGTGTTAAGAAACATGTTGGTTTTGTTGACTTGCAACTTTATCGTGAAGAAAAGTTGTACTCAACCTTTTAAATTAAGTTTACTTTCTAATAACTCACACTTTAGTACATCTCCTGCATCATGGCATACATATCATCATGTTCAGCATTGCATTATTATTTCGTGTAGTGAACGCGCAGTAATTATTATCGGAAGTAAGTCCCGAGTAAAGTCTTCACTCGGTGGACGTGGATATTCTCTGTGATTGAGTTCAGGGTTCTATATACTCCAAGCAACAGGCAAGCCCCGGTGCATTTAAACCCTTCCTTGTCATTTATAAAATGTTTATCAATTTGAGTCAAACTGTTGCATTAAGTTGTTAGGAGTTAAGTGATAACCCAATTGATGCATTACCTTCCTTGACCACTTGAATATCACCCCTGAAACCTGATTTAAATGAAAATGTTTGAAAAATGCTTAGCCCTGCTTAATTAATTAGAGTTTTGCATAAAATGCTATTTTCTGAGTTATGATGATATATTATTGATGAATAATAAAGAAATGAAAATGAATATCGATTTGCAACCGTTCGGATGACTTGCACTTGGGTTAGAGTCCCAATGTATTGTCACCGACGGATTGGAAACTGTTGACGGTGGATAACGTCAACTTTTATTAGAACTTTAGACACCAAAGGATACATGAATACACAATAGTCTAGGGTTTTAACTGATAATTTCCATGAGTTTTGCATGTTCTGTATTTTCCAGGGACTATTCTAGAAAAGCATAAAAGAAGGGTCAAAGAGCATAAAAGACACGAAACTTGACCGCCAAGGAAACATCATCACGAAGATCCTAGAAGAGTCTGGAATACACCCGAGCAACCGGGACCCGAGACCCAACAAAGTGGGGCCAGCCAGCCCTAGGGTGGGGTCGGCCAGCGCCCCCCTTTAGGGTTTCGGCCCCCGCCTTCTGGAGTCTTCTCCCACCGCCTCCCACGATGCATCTCGGCCCTTGTTTTAAGTCGGTTTGATCCAACGGCGCATATTCATTCCACCGGGCTATAAATAAAGGGGCAGACCCCCCTGGAGGCATCCCTATTCCTCAGCTTTAATTCAATATCTCCAGTTAGGATTAGATGTAACAATTAGGAGAGACTAGTTCTTCTAGATCTAGTCTTGTTTAGAGAAGTAGAGAGATAGAGTAGAGGAGTAGAGATTCAGAGGAGTTCCGGCCTGTCAGCGCTTCTTCGTAGCTGTATTCTTCTGGATTCAGCTTCCTCGCCCGGAGCTGCGTTCTGAGGTACTTTTGTATTCAACTTCTAATTCAAGTAAGCATTGGTTCTTATTTGTTCTTAAGTTTGCAACTCATATTGAGTACTTTGATCTTGGTAATTGCTTGATTGAAGTAGTATTTCATAGTGTAGGTGTGGTGCCTAGACTAGGTTTACTTGTGAATGTCCCCTGATTGGCCGGATAGTGGTAGTTCGCGTAGGTGACAGCTATGTTGATTCCTCTGTAGTCCACTTCCCATTGATAGGATCTATAGTTGTATAAGTGTTTGGTAGGAGGGAACTCTGATTTCCACTCTTATTCATTTCACTGCCCAGTTCGAACGATATTATTCAAAGCTTGCCGGTTGTTGGAACTAGATCATCATTAGCTATTTCCTCTTTCTTGATATTAGCTAGCCTAATTGTAGGGTTAAGTTCATCGGCTTGGTCATTATCACCTACTGTTCCTTGTGGATACGATATTTAAAACCTCCTAGTGAAATGTGACAGCGGTATATTATATCTGGGCGCTTGCGGATAATCTGAGAATAATAATATTTAGTAGAGTGCAGTTAATTTATACCAACAAGCATTTCTGACACCATTGCAGGGGAACGGTTTGCTGATTTTGACTGAGTTTAGCTTAATCTTGTATTATACTTTTATCTTTTCTATTTTATCCCTACCTTTTCGGCATTTTATGTTCATCCTTATGGATGCTTTAAATTCTACGCCTATCTATCTATTTGGCATGCGCAAAAGTTTCGGGCCACCAAAATCTGTAGAGCCTATCATAACACCTGGCTATGAGCTGCGCCCATGTCTAATTAATATGATTCGGGATAAACCCTTCTCGGGAGAACGAAACGAAAACCCATACTTACACCTATGAGAATTCGAGCAGACCTGTGCATGCTTGCACATTGCTGGCATGTCTGATAAGACTTTAAGGTGGAATGTTTTCCGTTCTCTTTGATCGGAAGAGCTAAACGTTGGTATAATCGAGCCGTATGAAGTATGCAATGGGATTGGGAAACTTGATGCTCTGAATTTTGTTTATATTTCTTTCCCATCCATAGAGTAGTTAACCTTCGAAACGAAGTTCTAACTTTTAGGCAACTAGAACCAGAATCTCTTAGTAAATCATGGGATAGTTTTAATGAACTTGTTACATCTAGCCCTGACCTTGGTTTTCCAGACCCTGTGCTTATTCAACATTTTTATTTAGGTCTTACCAAGAATTCTAGGGAATCCCTTGATTTATCCTCTGGAGGAGCCTTTCCTTATTTGCCTATAAGTAAAGCAAGAGCCATGATTGACAATGTTGCTCTAGCTAATTCCGAGCTCCCCGAGGAAGAGAAGGAATCATACCCCGAACAAGCAGAGGAAGCTTTGGTAGCTAAAACACAACCACTCCAATCCCAAGATTTAGCTGTCAATCATAAACCATCGAAACCCCACTTTTGATTTAGACTTCCAATTAGCTAAGATGCTCGTAAATCAATATAAATCAGATCTTCTTAGAAGAGCATCTTGGAAAAGTGTCGTCAACTTCCTTTCCCCCCTGAAAGATATTGGGAAGAATGCAAGGATGGCATGTCTAGTGATGCCATAGAAGGAGAGCCAAGCCACATAGGAATCAATTCCATCTTCTCCCCTTCTATGCTCACATTAAATGTCTCATCTGAACCCATCTCTAAACCCATCCTTGACCCTGATGATCCTTCTTATGCTCTCTCTCCTAAATCTCATAATGACCCTAGGATCTCATTAAGACATCCCAAGAACATGAGTCATGAAGATTTTTGGAATGACCAAGAAGAGCTACGACAATGGTAGGAATGCATAGAACATACTAGAAACACATACGCTACTGTCAAAGAATGGATGGAAGAGGACGAAGCCTTGGTGCTAGCATCTAAACTTGGTCTAGATTCAAATGGTGAGCTTAAATCAATTTCTGTAGTAAACATAACTCATCCAAGTTTAGAGAAAGCCTTAGACAAGACCAAACTTAGAGACACCAATCCATGGGAAATCCTAGAAAATAAAACATCCAATGAATGTCATAGACATAAAATAATAGAGTCAAACTTGTTGCCCTATAGACATCCATGAAGAAACTCCCTTGGAGTTTGAAAAGGGAGATCATATCGATGAGCATGGAAATTATTTCATTAACACCTCATCGAATCCATGCTCATATGAGAAATCTCCTGGATCAATTGGTCTCTCAAACATTATCACACGTGAGATCTTCAACCCCCTCATTCTACCTGTTCATAAATTTTTCGAAAGGGTGGTTGTAGATGCATATGTTTATCATAAATATTGTAGATCACGTTGTAATCTTGATATAGGTGCACAAAGACTGGTGTTCTAGAGGAAACTACCCCATGAACTTAAAGCACAATAATTAGAAGGTTTCCCAAGAATAACTTCGTGTCCTCAAATAACCACTCTTGAAAAAAATGAATTGAGCTTGCACCTTTAATTTTACTATAATGCCCATATGAATTGAGCATAGAATTATAATTATAAAAATATTCCTTTGGATATTTTTGTCACTAACCATTTCAGGTTTGAAGTAGAAGAATGACAACACTAGGTATGACCAACCAATTATCATGTAACATTAATCCATCCAAACTTGAATTTGCCATGCAAAATTCAAGCTTGGGGGAATGGCCTTATTTAGAAAATCCTATGTTGCTAATATTGGTTGTATCTACTTTTTAATCCATGTTCAATTGTTCGCTTTTTCGTCTCTAAATGAAGAAATCTCTATAAGTGTTTTCATGTCATCCTTTGTTTGTCATAGTAAGATTTGGTTTGGAAGTACTGCAAATACTTCCATTGGTATTTAAATTAAGCGTGGTGTTTAGGTTAATTAGCCTTCCTTAATTAAAACTAGACATGGAGTTTGGTTTGGTTATTGAACTAGAAAATTACTTTAGTAGACATTGGATATTTTGTTGGACTAACCCTTGCAGGAAACTTTTTACAATTAATCTGGGTAAGTCATGAGATAAATTTCAAATCAGAGAATGAGACAGGGCGCATGCTAAACTTCAATAACTTTACAGAGGAAGCCGCAGCTCATTCATCATGGATGGAAGAACTGTGAGTATTAATGATTCATTCACTTTATTTTCTACTGCAAGTTACTTGGATTCAAGCATGCCGGTATAGAACATAATCTATGCTAAAATAATATCAATCCTATCTTCTTAATAGCATAGATGGAACATGATAAAATTCTGGACAAACAACCTATGGTCCAAAATTATACATTCCTTCGGGTATGTATTGTCTACTAATCTGTTGCAGGCATAATAATGAATGGAATGACAAGGTGCCATAAAATCAAAGAAGCAAAAGATGGCAAAGGGGATAAGCAATAAAGAGACAAGATGCTCATGAACAACTCAAGATGCAAGAGAAGGAAAGGACCACCAGTCATCTACCCTTCATTACTTAGTGCCATCACTGCTCTAATAATGAAGATCCAACTATTAATTCTCTACTCCAACCTGCTGGCCAAATAAAGGATAAAATTGACATCATCATCACAAGGGGTGCAACCATCAAGACCTCCATCTCTAAGACGGAGAGATACACAAGAGTGGAAGAAAAAGTCCTATCGGTAGACTTTAAATTCCGCACCCTTGCCATAAGGAAACATGATAGTTATCTAATTAATTAGTATTCATAATTTACATTAGTAATTTCACTTTAGCATATTCATCTTTATGCATATTAAAGAAAAAAATCTTTATTGTCTTATTTACTGCATCACAAAATATTAAAGCCCCACGTGAATAAACTCATGGTAACCCTATAGGAGTATTTACTGTGGTGGCATAAAAAAGTAATATATAATAATAATAGCATATGTATTTATTTCTTGCATTATGAAAATCCTAAGCCCCATGAGAATAAATATTCTCCGTGGTGGCATAAAAATGAAATATACATCATGCATACATATTTACTTTTCTGCATAAGAATGTTAGAAAACCCTAAAAAGAGAATCCTGTTAGAATCTGTCATTTAAAATCAACTCAAAAGAATAATCAATTACTTATTGGCTGATCGCTAACCTCTTATTAAATTCGAGCCTCGAGTTTCGGTTTTCTTGTTGGAGTATAATTATGCAGGATAACACTATGTGTGAGGAGTGAGTTCATCAGTGGAGCCCACTAGGACTACTGCTGACAAGCTTGCTCTAAAGATCATCGGCACCAAGTATTGTAAACATCTAGTTTGGGGCAAGGAGCATCCCCTAGTTATCAGGTAACTATACCTATGCGATTATCGAGTCTGTTTTATAAAGTCATAAAATACCAAAAATATGTGAACACATGAAGGTTCACAATAGTATCATAGGAATATCTAAAAATACTAAAAATATGTGGGCACATGAAGGTCCACACTTTTTAGAAAAAAAACAAAAATATGTGGGCACATGAAGGTCCACCCAATTAGAAAACTTCTGCTGAAAAATATAAAATCAATCACTTACCATGGAGTGATACTAAACCTAACCCCTCTCCATGAGATTTGGTATTTTTGTTGGCAATTGAGTTTCACATGAAAATACAAGATCAAAGAGCTAGTCAACCCGACGCCCTTACGCTGTCGATACACCTGCTCCGAGAAGGGTCACTCAATTTGCAACATCAAAGACCTGTCAAACATCTAGCTTGGGGGAGGGCACCCTCCATATAAAATCCAGCTAAGTATAAGTTTCCCACCTTATTATTATTGTACCATATTACTTTTTCGCATGAGTTAGCTAGTAAGATAAATTTTGAAAACCAAATAAAAACTTAGCTATATATTAGAGTGGTCTTAGAGTGTGTCTATAGTCAGTCTAGGTTAGAGTCAAATAAAAACTAGAGAACATTACAATTTTATCTTAGAGACGATGAATAGTTGCTCTGCCGTAATTCCTTTCAAGTGTCTAGTTTTCAACCTTAAATTCTCCCGAGTTTTGGATACTACTGTTTTGGCTTAAGAATTTACTTTGAACCCTGAAACTTGTGGCGGCATATGCTTGAGCTAAGTCTAGGTGATTCATTGATATGATACATGAAGGTTGAGCTGCTATTTATCTTATTCCTAGCAATACTAAGTTCTGGAGATTTATTTTAAATTTAAAATCATATATGATAAGCTCTTGTATGACAAAGTGTAAATTCCTACCAAAGCCATATATGATACATTTAGAGATAGAAAAACCTTTGCATATTTATGCTGCTTGCTTTGCATTGAGTTTAGTCAACCTTTGTTGTATACCTTATGAGAGTCTTGTCATGCTTTTAAAATCAAGATCACTTACACACTCCACCCACACATGCATTACTCCTACTCTGGGAGTAAGCGCAATCATTTTCCACTTCCAACCAGATCCACCTTAAAAATGTTTTTCTCCTACAATGGGATTAAACACCCAAAAACATACCCTATAGGACAGCCCCTGTTTAATTGCTCTAAGTTCTTATCATTATCTCTCCTAATTATTTATATTCAAAGGATGCATGTGGCCATGCAAAAGTATTGAAAAAAAAGAAAAGAGAGTAAAAGATGGACAAGTGTCCCAGCAATTAAAACAATGGGTACTTAGATGCCCGCCTCCCTATGAAAAAAGAGAGAGAGAAAGAAAAGAAGAAAAAGAAAATAAAGATAGCCCATGTTTTCCCGCATAAATTCTAAGTTCCAAAAAGGAGAGTGCAATCATCTTTAAAGAGCAAAAGTAGAATTAGGATTAGCCACCATATATACACCTATCCACCATATTCCATACACATGTACATCCTAGTTTGATTGTATGACTTGACTCTCTGTGGACCCATTGTTTGACTTTACAATATATGAATTACAAGTATGCTCATCCTTGTTATTGCCACTCCTATAAGCTCCACTATAATCCTTAGTTGTAGGAAAGCATAACATCATTAATGCCTCAGTAAGATCTATAAATACCATATACACTAAGAGACTTGAGGGTGTCATACAATTAAGCTCTAAGTTTTATTTCGAAAACTTACAAAACTCCAGAATATTGGTACTGTGAAGAATTTGAGACATAGTGCTTGACTTGATTGTTCTATCTTTCGATTGCTCAAGACTTATGCAAAAGCTAAGAAGCTCCATAGTTAAAGGTAAAATGGGTAAATTTGAAAATTGGAGCAGTTTTGTCTAATCCGGAGGAGAATTTCTGTTTGAAAGCATATATACTTGGAAGGCATGAAGCATTGTAGCAACTCCTGATCCAAATACTTTGATAATTTAGGCTTAGTTTGTTTGCCAAGGGACTGGCAAACAGGTAAGCTTGGGGGTGTTGTTGACGGTGCATAACAGTCAACTTTTATTAGAACTTTAGACACCAAAGGATACATGAATACACAATAGTCTAGGGTTTTAACTGACAACTTCCACGAGTTTTGCATGTTCTGTATTTTCCAGGGACTATTCTAGAAAAGCATAAAAGAAGGGTTAAAGAGCATAAAAGACACGAAACTTAACCGCCAAGGCAAACATCATCACGAAGACCCTGGAAGAGTCTGGAACACACCCGAACAACCGGGGCCCGAGACCCCACAAAGTGGGGCCGGCCAGCCCTAGGGTGGGGCCGGCCGGCGCCCCCCTTAGGGTTTCGGCCCCCGCCTTCTGGAGTCTTCTTCCACTGCCTCTCACGATGCATTTCGGCCCTTGTTTTAAGTCGGTTTGATCCAACGGCGCATATTCATCCCACCGGGCTATAAATAAAGGGGTAGACCCCCTGGAGGCATCCCTATTCCTGAGCCTTCAATTCAATATCTTCAGTTAGGGTTAGATGTAGCAATTAGGACAGACTAGTTATTCTAGATCTAGTCTTGTTTAGAGAAGTAGAGAGATAGAGTAGAGGAGTAGAGATTCGGAGGAGTTCCGGCCTGTCGGTGCTTCTTCGTAGCTGTATTCTTTTGGATTCAGCTTCCTCGCCCGGAGCTGCGTTCTGAGGTACTTTTGTATTCAACTTCTAATTCAAGTAAGCATTTTAAGTTTGCAACTCATATTGAGTACTTTGATCTTGGTAATTGCTTGACTGAAGTAGTATTTCGTAGTGTACGCGTGGTGCCTAGACTAGGTTTACTTTTGAATGTCCCCTGATTGGCCGAATAGTGGTACTTCGCGTAGGTGACAGCTACGTTGATTCCTCTGTAGTCCACTTCCCGTTGATAGAATCGATAAGTGTATAAGTGTTTGGTAGGAGGGAACTCTGATTTTCACTCTTATTCATTTCACTGCCCAGTTAGAACGATATTATTCAGAGCTTACCGGTTGTTGGAACTAAATAATCATTAGCTATTTCCTCTTTATTGATATTATCTAGCCTAATTGTAGGGTTAAGTTCATCAGCTTGGTCATTATCACCTACTGTTCCTTGTGGATAGGATATTTAAAACCTCCTAGGTGAAATGTGACAGCGGTATATTATATCTAGTGTGCTTGCGGATAATCTGAGAATAATAATATTTAGTAGAGTGCAGTTAATTTATACCAACAAAAACCGTTCGGACGACTTTGCACTTTGGGTTAGAGTCCCAATGCATCGACGCCGATGGAAATGGAAATTGAAAATGAGTCCGTTTGGTTGATGTGCACTTGGGGCGGCGCCCCCATGTCTTATTGCAGACGGGCATGGATTTGGAAACCGTTGGGTAACTATGTACTTGGGTTAGAGTCCCAATGCAATGGTCACCGATGGAAAAGAATTAGGGACCGTTCGTTGTAGGCTTGCTGGATCGAGACTTTGCAACTAGCCACATACTCCGGAAAGCCCTGGCTCCGGTGGCTCCATTGCTTGAACCGACGACCACGCACTGGGAGTGGAGAGATGGCGAGAGTAGCATGTACCCTCGTGGGTTAGAGTCCAGAATTGGAGGTGTACTGTACTCTCGGGTGGCACAGACCGGTTTCAGGGATGGAAAAGCCGTGGTAGACAGGGTTGGCATATGCAAGCTTAAGTGCTACATACGCAGTGTGGATAGGGATCCCCAGCTGGGTACTAATCGATTCGAATCGTCGTTGCTCCTCGGATAATGGAGACTTGATCCACTGCCCTACCCCGAAAAGTGGTTCGGAACTAGGTGTTTTGAGAATGGATAATAAATTGAAAAGTATGAGGATACATGTGACTGAATTTGGAACTATAGATTATGATTAAAATAATATTGAGTTAAAATATTGAAAATTGGTTAGTATTGCTTTTCTGCAAAATCCTTTGACTCTTGCTAAAGCCTTACCTTGACTCCCCTCAGCCTGCATTCCTGAGTCTCATCTTTTTCTTTAGTCGGGTAAGTCTTGCGGACTACCCTAGTACTCAGGGTTTGTTAACCCCTGTTGCAGGTGACTTAGGTGTACAGTTCTGCGTGGGACCAGTGCCGGTCAACAGATCATGCATGGATGAAGGTGTGTATATGATACAACCCTTGGGCAGGGTGTCCTAGTTGTATACAGCTACTCCTCTACAAAACTCTGGTTTGGGGATAATGTAATCTAGATTTGTAAACCTATATTAATGTAATACTTCCGTACTCTTTACTCTGATTTATCTCATTTGTGTAAACTGTTGTAATACTGTAAGGCTTACAATGAAGATCATCGGGAATATTAGGGTTTTCTAAGAGACCCAGGCAGGCCACCTAGGTCAAGGGGAACGCGTGTGGACTGATCAAAGGTCCTTAGGGATGATGACAGTGCACGTGGGCCCTATGATTAAGACGGTTCTGTTAGAGTTAACTTCTCATTAGGATCTAGGGACTAGGTAGTAGAGAGATGGAGCGAGGGAAGATTTAGGAGGAGATGCCGTCCTGTCGGTGATCCCTCTACGGCTTGTACTTCAGGTAGGATCTAGCTCTACTTGAGCTAGCTCTTAAGATGTCTCGGGCAACCAACTTCTGATTCACGTAAGTCTATGTTCATATTATTTATCTAGTTTATGTCTCTCTTTGAGTGCTTTATTCCTGCTCCTAGGGGGGATAGAGTGGTAATCTCTAGTGTAGGCATGGTGCCTAGACTATAGTTGCTCGTAAATAACGTCCTGTCTGGCCGGATCGGTGGTAGATCGCGGGGGTGACCGTGCCTGTTGAGTCCTTTGTAGTCCACCTCCTGTCAGAAGGAAGAGTAGGATAGCTTTGCTAAGGGAAACATGCTCTGTTGATATCTTTCCCTATAGTGATTTTCCCAGATAAGCAATAGAAGACAAAAGCTTGCCCAAGTCAAAAGTAGAAACCCCTAGTTATCCTCTCTACACTCCTATTGCCTACAACCTAGATCACCATAATCATATTATCTACACCCCTTGATTAGTTTTGCACCTATTAGCCATCATCTTAGTTGCAACACCACCATCTTTATTGCATAACTACACCCATCATTGACTACCACCTTTAACCTAGTTTTTACCTTTACTTATTAACTACCCCTGGTTAAGTTACATCGTAGTTAACCAAGTCTGTTTCCCTGTGGATACGGTATTTAAAACCCTCCGGGTGAAAGCTACAATGGTATCCGTGCGCTTGCGGATTTATCTGTGTGCACTTCAAAATACCAACAAGCTTTCTGGCGCCGTTACCGGGGAAATGGTTGCTGACTTAGCTACAAGCCTAGTTTAGCCTTTTATTTATCTTTTACCATGGATTCCACTCCTATCTATCAGTATGCTAACCCCACGAGCTCTAGCTTCATGCCACCAGAATCTTCAAAGCATATCCTAGCACCTAGCTACGAGCTAAGCCCGTGTCTTATAGAGTTTATCCAAAAACAACCCTTCCCAGGAGAAGGTGATGAAAACCCATACTCACACCTATGTGAGTTCTACCGCATCTATGCATGCTTACGCATTGCTGGCATGCCAGAGGAAGCTTTATAATGGAAGCTCTTTCCATTCTCTTTGACTGGAAAAGCTAGACATTGTTACAACCAGACTGTAGGTAGTATGCAGGGAGATTGGGAAACACTTTGCTCTGAATTTTATTCAAAATTCTTTCCCATCTCTATGGTACTCAGCCTTCGAAAGGAAATTTTATCCTTCAAACAAGGCAACGATGAGTCTCTTGCTGAATCCTGGGAACGTTTCAATGATCTTATACTCACTAACCCAGACCTTGCTCTTCAAGGCCATATATTTCATCAACATTTTTATATGGATCTTAGCAAGGATGATAAGGAAGACCTTAATTATTGCTCTGGAGGATCATTTTCCCATTTGACTACTATTGAAGCAAGGTTTGTACTTAATAGATTTACTGGAGTGACCTATTGCTCTAGCTTTCATCCTACACTCCCCGAGAAGGAGGAACCATCTCCTGATCAAAGAGAGAAAGTTCCGATAGCCAAATCACAACCATTCTGATCCCAAGATTTGGCTATATCATCAATACCCCAAAATTCCCCAAATGAAAAAGGAATTCCACCTTTGGAAACTCCTTTTGAATTTGAGGGTAACCTCATTGATTCTAGGAGAGCAAATAACTCTCAGTCCGCATAAGAGACCTCCATGTGATCATATTTCAAATCCTCTTGTGGAAGAGTCTCTTAGAAAGCGTCCTTACATAGGACAATGGGAGGAATTTGAGGATGGCATGTCTAGTGATGCCTTAGGAGAGCCAAGCCATTTAGAAGCCAATCCTATCTTCTCCCCTTCTATGCCCACAGTAGATGACTTATCTGAACCCATCTGTGAACCCATCCTTGATCCCAATGATTCCTCTTGTGCTCTTTCTCCTAAAACTCATGATGATCCTAGAAACCCGCTCAGACATCCAAAGCATAGGAGTCATCAAGGCCACAAGAAAGATCAAAAAGAGCTACAACAATGGCAGGAATGCGTTGAACGGATGGACAGATACGAAGCCTTATGGATGGAATCCATACTTGGTTCAAATGATCAACTTATAACTCATCCAAGTATGGAGGCCCTAAGCGAGATCAACCTGAGAGACAACCATTCAAAGGAGATCTTGGACAATGACATGTCCAATGACTGTCTTAGGCATGGAATGAAAGAGACAATGTTTTTGCCTATAGACATTCATGAGATTGAGACAGATGATGACATCGGTGAGCATGGAAGTTATTTCATGAGCACTTCATTAAATCCTTGCTCACAAGAGCAAACTGCTAAATCAATAGGTCTCTCTAGCATTGCCATTCATGAGATCTCCAAAATCCTCACTTTACCTGTCCATAGAATCTTGAAAACGGGTGGTTGTAGATGCATATGTTTATCATAAACATTGCAAATCTCGATGTATGAATCTTGAGGTAGGTATATAGAGATTGGTGTTGGAGGGGAAACCACTTCACCAACATGAGTGCAATTAGAAGGTCTCCCAAAGAACAAACTTACACTATTTTTGTTGTGATGTCCATGTAGCATAGAAACATAATTGTGAAAATATTCCTTCGGGTATTATTGTCACTAACCATTTCAGGACTACAGCAAAAAGGATAAAGGGTGACGACTACAAGGTATGTCCAACCAACTATCATGCAACATTGATCGCATCCATCCAGACTTGATTTTTGCCTCGCAAAATTCAAGCTTGGGGGATGGACTTTTCTGGAAAATTCTATACCATGTTGCAAATTTGCATTGGTTGTCCCTACCTGTAAGCCATCATGCTTTTTCATCTCCACTTGAATAAATCTCTTTAGTGCTATCATGCTACCTTTATCTGTTATAGTATGCTAAGGTTTGGAATAGTCTCATACACCTTTTAAATTAGGCATGGTACTTAGTTTAACTTGTTTTCCAGAATTAAATTAAACGTGGTGTTTAGTCTAATTCTTGAACCAAAAGGGTGTGTTAATTTTACTTTCAAAGGCTTTTAAATTAAGCGTGTTGCTTAGGTTAAAATGCCTTCCTGAATCAAATTAGACGTGGTGTCTAGGTTGATTTTTGAGCTGATAGTATGCTATAGTAGATACCGGATATTTTGTTAGACTAGCCCCTGCAGGAAATTCTCAAACCAATCTGGGAAAGTCTAGAGATGAACTCACATTGGAGATGAAACAAGACATGAACTCCAACAACATTGCACAAGGAAGACACAACTACTGAATGGGATGATAAAAAGAACATTCAAGGTAAGGGACAGGTCCTGCTCAACGGACCCAAGAACCAGGAGCCATCGCTGTCCGGTTGAAGCATAAGGAAGGAAGACCAAATTCCACCAAAGATGATCTGATCATAGTCTTCCTTCTCTCAAGCTCCCGTCGCTCAGGCACGCTGGTTTGCAATCCCTCTACTCACCATTACCTTACTTTTATAAGTCTGATTAGTTCTACAAATGCCATATATAAAAATCAAACTAAAGACAACATAAAATCAATCCTCCATAGAAGAAGTAATGGTGAATCATAAATGTTCTATGTTAATGTTCAAACAACTTCTCTACATCATATAAAGTGACCTCACTTTATGACAACACTATCCCTATCATTACTTGTATATTCCTTCGGGTATGTGTTGTCCACTAATGCTTTGCAGGAATAGAACAATGAGAGAAGCAAAAGGACCAAACACGAGAACAAAAGGATGTCATAGGAGACAAGCCCTCATGAACAAGACACTATAAACTACTGCCCAAGCAAACACATACTGAAGCAGTTCAGGCTGAATACGATCACTTCCTTGCATCACCACACCTGCCAGAGAGTCTTCCACAAGACCTTCTGCAACACTGGATCGAACGTCAACATAATGGAAAAGATGGCAGACCAGATGTTCAGGTTCCCAGAGAGGATTCAAAATCACTATGTCCCCTCTGACTTCTTGGTCCTAGATATGGGAGAGGAAGAGTACACTTGGAAGACCGTTCCTTAGCACCACACGAGCAATCATCTATAAGAAATCAGGAAAGGTCCACTTCCAATTCCACACACAAAAGGAGCACTGCTACTTCAACAACCATACAACTTATGAGCAGCCAAAGAGGAACAGACCAAGAAGGAGACATCGTTCATCCCAAACCAACCACCCAAGGAATGATTAGGCAGACTATGAAGGAGAAGTTGTAAGGAGTAATGAGATCACATTTTTAGAAGATAAGAAGCGTGAGGAAGAAGAGACTGAGAAGGATGGGCCCCCAAACCTCAACATCAACATTAACTTCACCAACCAGAGAGGAATAGAGGAAGGAGGAGTCACCTTCCAGCACATCATCAGAGGTGCAACCAGGGTCACCATCTCAACCCGATGATGCACCCGGAAAGGAATGAACAGACCAAGAGTCCTGTTCGGAGGACTATAAACCACCGAGCCTTCGCCAAAAGGTAAAACTGGTACCTATCTATATTTATTTTCGGCATTGCATTAATATCTTAAGTAGTTGCATATTTATTTTCCTGCATTAAAAAGAAAAATATTTATTACTTTGCATAATAAAATCTAAAAGCCCCACGTGACTAATCTTGTGGCATAGCTCATAAAAACTATTCAATAATTTGCATACACCTAGGATAGACTTTTGCATCATATTTACTGCAGGTCGGCCCAGCACACGCTCTCTCTCTCTCCCGCGCTACTGGGCCGGCCCAGGTAGCCCACGCGCGGCCCAGTGCTTGCTCCCTTCTTTTCTTCACAAGAACGGACCAGAGCAGAGCACGGCAGTGTCGGCTCAGGCTCGACGGCGTCGGTCTGCCACTGGCAGCTCCTCCAACGAGGGAGAGACCACCGACGAGCATCCCCACACGACGACGACTAGATCTATGTATCTAGTCGGACGATTAGGACTCGAGCTCTAGTTCCCCGGCGACCATTGCGGCTCAGCCGTTCTCCGGTGAGGTGGAACTCGTCAGAGACAAGGTCTCCGGTGATGACAACTTGTCCAACACCTTATTAACCACATCACTAACTGATCTAGGTAACCATTTAAGCGAGTTAAGGCTCAGAGCACCTCTGACCACGACCGTGGCGGCTAGCCGAGGCGCACACAGTGGCGCGGCATCCAACCGACTCGATAAAGCCCAAACGGGCGATAGATTCAGAACCAGGGGCTCACCAAGGATCTGTTTCGTGCGCTGGTTGGGTTGGAGGATGAACGGGTGGCACAGGCGATGGAAACCGAGACGGTGACGGCGAGCTCCGGCGACGTGCCCGACGTTCTGGCATCAACTATGCTTCACCGAGGAAAATGACGCGAGCATGAGCATCACGGAACCCAGACAAACTCAAAACGACAAGCAAAACATGGAGATCCTCACTGGAATGGCCCGACCACGACGGACCCGCACGCGGCGGCGCTCCACCAGCCACGGAGAAGAAGAACGACGTGCCAGCGATTCCGGTGACGAGAACGGGCACGAGCAGGTTCAATCGAAGCGCGAGGAGGTGGTGAATCTGATGGCAAGATGGAGAGGGTGGTGGTGGTTCGAGGACGACGAATTTGCGGCGACGGGGAGCTCGCCCGCGGCGACCATGGAGGAAAGAGGAAGAGACTCAGCGACGATAGAGGGCTTATAAAGGGTAGCGGCGGGCTCAGGGCGCGTCCGGGGCCCCCACGAGCACGGCGACGACGGGGACAGGACCTAATCGTCTCCCGGGCAGCGCCGGCGGGCGGCGCGGCACGCACGCCTGGCACAAGGACAGAGCAGAGTCCGGACCCCCCTGGCCGATACTGTAGCAGAGCC
The DNA here is from genome assembly GCA_038502445.1 of Eremochloa ophiuroides. Lineage (NCBI taxonomy): Eukaryota > Viridiplantae > Streptophyta > Magnoliopsida > Poales > Poaceae > Eremochloa > Eremochloa ophiuroides. The sequence goes on along the minus strand of JAHLJS010000005.1, from coordinate 14,977,886 downwards.
TGCCCCCATTTGACTTTTTGCAGAATTACTTTTTATTTTTTGTATAAAGTTGAAAAATCACCAATATAAAAGTTTTAGAAAATTTTATGCTGAACAACTTTGGTTTTGTGCCTCATCCAAATTTTGAATAGATTTGAAATTACAGAAAGGGGGTAATTTGCCCTTTTGAAATTTATTTCAAATTCAGTTTAAATCCCAAGATTTTTGTCAATAACTTTAAAATTTGCAAAAATAAAAGTTGTTCCATTTGTCAAGTTATACAACTTTCATTCAATGAGCTTTGTCAGACCCTTGATAGTTTTTGAAATAACATTTCAAATTTGAATTTCAAAGCATTAGTTTGAGTTTTATTTGAATTTCCACTGCATAACTTCAAAATCTCCAAAAATAAAGTTGTTCTACTTATTGGGATTTACAACTTTTATTAAAGGAGTTTGGTCAAATTAATGACAAGTTTTTAAATTTGTATCTCAAATTTGAACTTTCAAGCATAGATTAGGGTTTTATTTGAAATTATTTTAATTTTTAATAACATCAAAGTTGCCCCAAATATAAATTGCTCAACTTTTCAAGATGTTCAACTTTTATTTAAGGCCCAACATCTAATTCCTTTTAGTTTTTGAATTAGGGTTTTTGGTCCGTTTTAATGTTTATAAATGATTTTCTTTTTATTTCTCAAATGGATTTACATAAATACACACAAGCACAACCTTTACATAATAAATCACTCTAAATCACCTATGCATAATCACATGTAGTAATAAAATTTATTATAGTGAATGCACAGTAAAATGAGTTTTTGCGGGATGATTTACGTGCAATCATGATGACATGGCAGGTTTTAGTTATAGTAACACCAGGGGTGTTACAACTAAGCAGTAATCCGATTAATAAAACGCCATCCATACCTCGCGAAGATCTCCACTGTGGCTGCGTCAATAGCTCTACAGCCCAACATCATGAATTGGCGATCCTCCTCTCTCTGAAGCATGGACCAAAATCTGGTCCAATATGTCCCTCTGAAGATAACCTGTAAATAAGATGGCGCTGCGATCTTGTCAAAAACCACATTATTTCTTGTTAACCAAAGTGCCCAACAAATTACACTTGCCCCCACTAGAATTTGTAGTTTTCGTTTTCTATTTAACCCGTCCAGCCAACTCGTGAACAAATGGTGAACACTAGTCGGAGGTCTTATGTTAAAAGAACCTAAATAATTCTCAAAAAAAATTAGCATAATGACACTCAAAGAATAAGTGTTGAATAGTTTCATCAGATGAACACAACGAACACTTCGTATCCCCTTGCCAGTGTCGCCTAGCTAAATTATCTTTGGTCAGAATCACTCCCTTATATAAATACCATATAAATACTTTGATCTTAAGGGAAACTTTGAGTTTCCAAATTAAGGAATTAAAAGGTAACGCTTGCACATTCAATATTGCTCTGTACATAGAATTAACAGAGAATACCCCTATTCTGACGTAACCCCCACACAAAACGATCTCTTTGAGCAGTAAGCTGTTGATCTGCAACCATAGTTACAACAGTTTGCCAAGCCTGCCAATTAGATCCCGTTAGGGATCTCCTGAATGTTATGTTGAATGGAGTAGCAGCGGTTCCTTATTTGTCACTGAGAAACTGTCTCCTTATTTGCCACTAAAAAGCCTACCCTTCCTTATTTGCCATCTGCTCAAACTTACACGATTTCATCCCTTGCATGGCATTTCTCATGTGTATTGTGTGTTTTTGTGTGTGTGTGTGTGTGTGTGTGGTAAAGAGAGCTTTAATTAATTAATCAAGCGAAGGATTACAATCATCGTTCAAGAGATCCATGACGTTGATCACCCTAGCACTGTCAGACTCAATGATGATTGATCCTGGGCACCATTGGGAGGCTATGCGGAGGCCCTTCTGCACAAGCTTTCGCTTCACCTTCTGCTGCCGGCCTGCCGATGCATACCTGAAAAGCACCCGCCATGCCGAGATCACCACTTCTCCGTCCCCTGTGATGTCTGATCACAAAGCTAACTCCTGCATCTCCATTCTCCAGCTCTGCTCCACGAACGATCCGTCAACGTTTCAGCTTCATCCAGCCCTCAGACCGTCAGACGGTGGCTTCCACCTGCTTGGCGTTACTGAACCCGACCGTGTTTCTGCCGGTTCCCAACATTTTGCTTTCCCCTTCCTGCCATCCACCATGTTGTCGGACCTGCAACAACGTCTCACGAAAATTCAGTAAAAAAAAAAAAAAAAAAGGACAGTATCCATTAGACCAGCAGGGCCTGAATTGTGCGTCATATTGCTATGGACTGTCCACGCATCCATAAGACCAGCATGGTTAGCTCTCCTTGCTCCGATGAACACTTATCCACCGGGCCAGTGTTAGTGAACAGGTTCTCCGCCGGCAATGGCTGTGGTCCCTCATGGCCCAACGGAGGTTTCTTGCTTGCTTGTGCACATTCAACAGTGGCATCGAAGCTGTCTTGTATGTTTGTTTTTCTGTGTGGGTAGTAGAGCGTCCCGTTGCCAATTTCCAAGCGAACATTTTACCAGATGTGAACCAGGAGGGCAGAGACATACTGACATTGTGACAAGCTCCTCACAAGCGTTCAGTTTTTTTACCACCTCTTTCTCCTCCGTGTACGCAAATAATGAAATAACTAACTAGCGTTCTTTTTTTTTTTGCCACCTCGCTCTTCTCTGCAATAGCATTCAGTTTTGTGCCACCTCTCTCCTCCGTGTATGCAAATAGCTAGCTAGGAGTTGCTTGTTGGGAACGTGTCGATTTGGCTATTGGATATTTTGAGACCAACAAAAATATGGACTCCGACAAAATCTGAAATCTAGTAGGCATCCTATCATAAAAGTTTCAGATTATTGGAGATTTTAGGACCAAGAAAAAATATGGACTCCGACAAAATCTGAAATCTAGTAGGCATCCTATCCTAAAAGTTTCAGATTTAGTTTATTACTAAAACATTTCTCTGGAGAATTTGAATCAAAATCACTTTCTCAAATCGGTTAGTTTCATGGCACGATTCCGATATTTGAAATTGTGAAAACTATTGTTTTCTACGTCAAGAAAATGATAATGTAGATAGGTTTTAATGAAAAAAAAACATTTTGTAGTGGCTAAATAATGATTCAAAGGCAATCCATCTTAAATATTTTCATTTGAGAGAAGATATAAGCAAGAATCATAACAAGAGGAGCTATCCTGTGAGATTCTAATCCCTATTGTAAAAAGGTAAAATCGATCAGTATTTGACCCTTTGATAGGGTTTGGTGATTTTGAATATCAAAACCGATTCATACATCCAAATGGACCCTTATCTTATAAACATAAAGAAAGTCATACTTTTCATGACAAGAATCAAGGAATGTTGATGCCAAGGGCCTAGTCTTATGCCCTATTTGGGAGAGCTCCGCTCCCCGATTTTTCTGCTCCGCTCCTTAATTCTCCAATAAAGTGGTTCCATTGAATTTCTAGGTGGGAGCAGGCTAGAGAACTGATGGGAATTGATTCTCTGCTGATATCCACCAGAATATAACAGGAGGTAGGGTGAAGCAAAGTTTTTTTTAGCTCCCACCTCGTAGTGTAAATGGAGAAGTGATTCTCTATTTATCCCTACCTAAATCAATTGGCATTTTTAGTGTTTAGCTGGTTGAGAGTGATTTTTCTCGGAGAAACTGGAGCTGGAGTTCTTCCAAACGAGGACCTAGTAATTCCCATAATTGAAGGCACTCATTTAAGATCATAGCATTAAACAGGAATTTATTATAGTCATAAAGGGTTTTTTTCATAAACCTCCAGGCTGTACACGGAAGATTTTGCAGACTAAGCCACCTAACTTGAGGCTAGTGTTTTGTTTTCACAAAATCCGTCGTTTTAGCCGGAAAAAAAGTCCATTTTTTTTTCGAAACAGCGATTCAAAGGCATATCGATAGATACAACACGAACCCAACCACCTTGGTCTCCTTACTCCTGGACGGGCGGCTGAGATCATCCAAACGCTCCTGCCCAAGCACGTGTAGTACGGGGGCAATGCAGAGTGCACCCCTTTCCATGTGGGCCTAGCAAACCGGCCCACCTGTCAGTGAGTCACAAATCACGTCACCGGCTCGACACTTGGCTTCCACGAAAGCCACGGCACGGCGCGCGGCTTCCCGCTGCCACCGACGCGTGGGACCGGGGGACGCTGCCCTTTGACCCGCCTCGACGTCGGTGCCTCGCGTCCCTTCCTGATCAGGCGAACAAATACGCACGCGCACGCCAAAAAAAAAAAGAGTTTGTTTTGTTCTTGCGGCGGCGAGGCGAGGTAGGTTTTCGGATCCCTCTCCTCAATCCTCTCACGTTTCGGTTTTGTTGGGGTTCCGCCGTCGATTCTGACGAGATCGCTTCCTCTCTCCCCACGCGCCGCCGTCTGCCAGTCGCGTGGAGTCGAGGAGGATCAGGGGTCAGGTACACACGTCCGTCTCCTTCCCTTGTTCGTATCGTATCATCGTGGTTTGGTCTGTTGGATTTGTTACTTTTGATGGCAATCACGCGATCGATTGTTTTTGCTGAATTTTTTTTTTTTTTGTTATCCCCCAACCCCCCAAGAGGGTTAGATCGATCTGTAGGGATTTGGATGCAAAACGTTGCGAATTCCCGTTGGTTTGGTTGCAATCTATCTCGTGCTCTCGCTCCCCCGTTGGGGGCCTCGTTTGCGCGCGGTAAGGTTTTTGGGACCGTGGTTGAGGGCGCTTGTCCTTGAGATTCGTGCGGCCGCTGATTAGTTGACAGCTATGGCATGGCATCTGATACGAGGAGAGAATCTGGGGGCTTTTGCCGCCGTGAGCCGTGGGGGCAAGGGTGGTGCTTGGTTCGCTGCTTTGATGCAATCTTTGTCGCCACTCGGGAGTATGCATGGGTGATTTATCCGTTTGGGTGGAAATCTGAAGATTTCAGTAGTGCGTTTGTCTTTCGGGAGATGGGTTTGTTTCAGTGACAGTTGTGAGCGTTGTGGTCTGTCTGTTTATGGCATTATCTGAAATTATGCTATATAGGTCCGTGTTAGACTGTTTGATCTTACTGTTGCCTATTTGCTGCTGCCACTAGATCAGACCATTATTATGGTCCCATTGCATCAATCATTCAGTCGAGTTGTGCCATCATGCTGCGCACCGTTAGGGTCTTATCTATTCACAGCATTTGCTTTGCTGTGCCTGATGGGCCACCGTTGAGTAGAGATCTTTATGTGCACCTCTATGTTGCAATGTGAGCTACCCCATCACTGAATCTGCATCGAGACTACACAAGAAAGTTGGTCAGCTAAACTGGCTGACTGACTGACTTTATCCTCGTCGAGGACCGATTACGTCATGAAGAAACTACAGGATTGCAAGTGTGCTGCATGAACACACCACACATGCCATGGAATCTATTGCACTCGATGGCTTGTGCATACAATCTGTAACAATATAATTAAAGTTCATGCACCATTTGAACCTATTATATTGCTCTTTGTCTTAGGTAGTGCCCCCATTGTGGCCCACTCGTGTGCCGCCTCGTTGCTTTGTGGTTCTGTCAGGCAGGCAAAACAACCAATATATGTTAATTGTTTGGATTCATGTCAGTGGAGGAGTACAAACCAGGAAGAGGTGCTCTGCAAAATTGTACCATGATCTTTGGAATCCTAGATACAAAGATATAGCATGCAAGTGCACCTAATGATTCATTTTCTAGGAAGGAGAGCGTACTTAAACCAATCCTTCCAAAAGTGGGGTTTAAGTTCAGAAAATTCAGGCCTTGGGACTGCAGTGGATTATTTTTGAATGTTTGACTAGTATGCTGGCTCCAATCTAGGTAGTGGCTGGATGTAATGCTATGTTTGAGTAATATATATCCTGTTCATCTGATACATATATTCAATAAATTCTATATGGGGCACAGGCTGTTGTGCAAAGATGATACATATTTCTATCTACACATATACTTGGATATCTAGTAAGAAATAAACTATCACTTGGAAGATATATGTGTATGTGATGTAATCATTAACATATCAAATAACTTTTGTTTATCTAGCCTTTGGAATACAATTTTGTTAAACATCATTTGCCATCAACTTATGTTTCAGCATATCTATACAGATTTAGATCCAGTCCTACTACAAATACAGATTAATCTTCAGTTTCAACTTGATAGTTTATCAGTTCATTTATGCCCAAACTTTTCCATTGAAATCTGTATATTTTGAAGGTCTTGTTGGTCCCACTAGTCAAAAAGCACTTGATAGAACATAGGGTTGTTGCCGAAGATTATTTGTGCTCTGTTACAAATCTTAATTCTAATCTGAGTATGCTTGTTACCATAAAAGCTAAAGGCCCTAGCTGTTTCTTCTTGGTTTTGTAAAAGCAGAGAATCAAAGCATGTTAGGGGCTATCAAGTGATCACTTCCTTTGGGGTTTGGTCATGGTCATGCATGGAAGCACTTCCCTAGGAGAGAATCCAAACTAGCTTTTGGCCCCTCAGTTTTTTACACGATTCCATGATTTGTATCTGCTTCTCCTTTCACTTCACCCAAGAGAATGGAATGGAAGAGAAGGCATATCATCCTATGGTTTTGAAACCTATATCTTCTTTGGTACCATCTACTAGACTACTACCATGGCTGCTAGTACTTGTAACTAGCACAGTAACATAAAAGAAATCAAATAGATGGAGTAGATAAAAAGCGAAAGTAAATGCACTAATGTAAAGCCTCATGGATGAACATGATAAAGAGCAAGGGAAACAACACAGGAGATATAAAACACAACTGAAAATTAAAGGGTTGTTCAAAGAGTTCTAAAGACAGTGGTCAACGCCACCCTTGGGGGCTACTACCCTCTTGGTTTTGCCTTGTCTTTATTGATATTCAGGCATTCTCACCAGTTATGCATCAGCTTCTTCCTTTGCTTTCTGCCCAGGGATCATTATCCATCTCGTTTTGTGCATGGGGTGTTTCATTATGATACAATGGCATCTTTCTCTGCATTCGAAAATTCCCTCTCTTATAACGAAAAAGATAAAGCCTAGTTCTCAATGCTTACAGCTCAGCAATCCAATTGGCTCTGTCTTGATTTTTAGTTTTTCCTTTTCTTTCTCTTCTGTCACTTTCACCCATTCAATTTTGTACATCATATAACCATGTAACAATCTGCCAATATGTATTTGCATTTAGATTAGACAGCAATGCACACCTCTGTTGTGGACACGAGTAGAGACTGCTATTTTTAGTATATGTGGACGATGGTGTGTCTATCACTATCAGTAGCCCCTTGTTGATCGAAGTGAGGAAAAAACCCTTGGGGCCCAATAGATATCATTTCATGAATGATTCTGAGTTTTTGCCAAAAGTAAGATAGCTCAGATAAGCTTGGCAATGAGGACATGTGGTAGACGTTGTTGGTTTGTGTTACCTCTGTGTATAAGTGGTTTGTGGTGGGTTAGTCGCCAGGGCTTATTTGTGTTCTGCTTTTGCAGGTTTTCTATTTATTAATCTGTGTGCCTGTAAGGCCTGTAAGGTTTTTGGACCTAGTTTCCCTTATAAACTAGGCCAATTCTGTTCTTCTTAGTTGAAAGACGGAGCTCCTGCCACTACACATTAAAAAAAAAACCAAAACATCTTATAATTTAGAATGGCGGGAGTAGATGTTTATGTTGTTGGTAAGCGGTTGAACACTTTATGCTCCTTTCTCTCCTTGCAATTAGAATATTCACTTGGTGCTGCAGTGTCCCCATATTCATAATTGTTCCTTCTTATCCGGAAAATCAGCTAGTCCATTTCTGATCCATGGAAAATAAAAAAGAACAATTCATTGGGGTTTGTCTGATACCGACTTTTCTCCTTTTCTTAGAAATATTTCTCTAAAAAATAATTTATAGGCCTTTTTTTTGTCATCAGTGATTAGTGATAGTATATGGTTCAGAAAACTAATTATCACCAGTTAATTATGTTTATAAGCAAGGGACCTCTAAATCCATGGAAAAAGGTGTTTGAGTTGAAAAATGCTTGCTTACTTCGAGTTATGCTGAATAAATGATTTGGATGGACCATATTGTTGTAGATTGCTCGACAGAAATGGTTATAGCGCTGAGTTGATGTGATGGTTGCTTGCAATGGATTCCATGGTCTTTTCTCAATAATTGATAGTAAAAGAAGGCAAAGTAGCTTCGAATATCAGGAACAGGAATAGCCTTTTTCTTAGTTGCAGGAATCAAAGTTTATATATCAATAAACAAGCATAGGATCAACACTATTTGCATCGGAATCTAATAAGTGCTAATTTTAGGTTTTGCTTTTCTTTCTATATATATTTTGTGTGATTCTTGATTATGTTTCTACATGGACGCAGCACAGCCTCCACAATTGCTCGACCTAGTGCGATAAGTTGATTGTTGGTATAGATTAGATTTTCTGTCGTTTAGCACAGATGTGTTTGTGGTTTTCTAACGAGGTAACTAAATGGATGATGCATTATATCTTAAAAAATAGGAAGTTAACTGTATTGACTCAAAGTGTGCCAGGATATTTTACCAACCACTAACACTTACTCTATTTTGGATGCTATACCAACCACCTCAAATTCCATATTAGTGTTGCAGCCTTATGTTTGGGATGTGTTTCTGCTAAAACATATTCTGAGCACACCTACAACAGCTAGTGGATGTCATATTTTTCTAAGCACAAGAATACGAGGTGTACATCCCTCCATCCTATGTCTCAAAAGATGTTGCCAAGGCAGGCTAAGATGCAGGGCAAAGGAGGCATTCAAACTCCCCCATAATTCTTTTCCCTTTAATGGCTTTCTCTTCTTTTCTTTTCTTTAACTCCCCTCTTCTTTCTAGTTTTACGTGATTCCCTTGTTCTTCGCGGGCCAAAGTGCACTAAGAATCAAAGGCACAAAGATAGCTCACCCTCGGTTTCAGCATCCCCTCTAAACTTCACTATAAATACCCCTGCACATATGCACCTTGCTGCATCACCGTTGCACTTCCTAGCACTTCCTTAGGACCCAGCAACACAACAACCGAGCTTTGTTTAGGTAATTTAGCTTTGTGTAGCGTGTAACTTCGTATATATCTTCTTGGATTATGGTTTTGTTCTAGCTCTTTGATTGTATCTCCCTTAATCTCGGTGCCCTTTTTTTTTTTGCATTTTTTGATAGTGTAACTACTGCAGGCAAGATGAACAGGAAGCCAGGAGACTGGGACTGCAGGGCGTGCCAGCACCTCAACTTCAGCCGTCGGGACATATGCCAGCGCTGCAGTGAACCACGTGGAGTTGCTGATCGTGGCAGTGGTGGTGGAGGTGACTATGCCAACTTCGGTGGCCGTGGTGGTTCCTCCTTCGGCGGTGGCTTTGGTGCTGGCTCTGATGTCCGCCCTGGTGACTGGTACTGCTCCTGCGGTGCGCACAACTTCGCCAGCCGCTCCAGCTGCTTCAAGTGCTCTGCCTACAAGGAGGAGGCTGCTGTAAACAGTGGTGCTGGTGGCTTTGATAGTGATATGTCACGCTCACGGGGCTACGGCTTCGGCAGCGGTGCTGCCCGTACCAACCGCCCCGGTTGGAAGTCTGGGGACTGGATCTGCACCAGGTGCGTGTTACTTGACTTTATCCTTCCACCTTTGCTGAAAGATAAAGCTAGCTCTGTTCTATCTTATTTTCGGTTATTTGTATCTACGAACTTAGTAACTATTTTGTGACGGGCATAGCATCACTCTTTCCATGAATCCATGTGGGTCTATGGGTAGTTGTGCCCATATGTATGCTTATCTTGTTATGCTATGCTTCCATGTTTTGTGGCTTTATTTAGAAAAAAAGGATTGTTTTGTCAGCAACATGCTGGAGTAAGAGACAATAGAATCGTCTGTCTATGCTTTCTGTCTGCATGGATGATAGCAATGAACTAGCTTTTATATCTTCTCCAAGGAGTTGCTGATGTTTTGTATTAGTGGATGAGTAGGTATGTGTTTCCTACTAGTGGGTTTTGTGTGACATGTGGGGATTGGTTGTCCTTATCACCATACTTATTTCAATGTATTAAAACTCACTCTGCCAGTATGCATTTTCCATGTTTCAGTTAGTAATAGGATTTGAGGTTTTCATGTCTTGTGAATTCTGCTAACGCTTGCGCATTCCTGCTATCTGAATGTTTACAGGTCTGGATGCAACGAGCACAACTTTGCTAGCAGGATGGAGTGTTTCAGGTGCAACGCACCACGGGACTCCGGTAGCGCTGCCATGACCTACGAAAATTACTTGTAAATTATCAGATCTTTCCTCCTTTGGGTGGTTGCTATCCATGATTCATCTGATCAGGTGTTGTTGTTCCGTTTGCAGGCACTGAGGTGTAGGATCAGCAAGTTTGCAGCGTCGACGAAGCAGAAGCAGCAAGAAGAGGAGTCCTCACATCATAAGAGAGTAGTAGATTTGCAAAAGACATCCGCGAATGCTCTATTATAGTTTTGTTCCACCCCTACCGTTTCTTTTAGATTTGGTTCTCATTCCCCATTTGGGACCTATGTTTGCTGTTTTATTTCCGTTCATCTCCGCATATGTTTGCGCTTGGATCCAGTCCGTCATGTGATGTAACCCCGAAACGCTTGCTTCACAAGTATTAACTAGTACTGTTGCTTCTTAATATCTCGGGGCGTCCATCATCATTGTTTTATGTGTTTAGTGTATCATGTATGGGTAAGGTCCTGGTGCGAATTGCTGTTAGTTACATTCATCTTCATCTGTTGGAAGCGTGACCTTGGCCGATAAGGAATTTCATAGGATTCCAGCAGATGAAGCTGTGATAACATTTTGGTTCCGATTAAACAGTAACTGTGCTTGTTCGGTTGCTAGCTAGCTGTGGTGCACGTGCAACACCAATGTGTCGTGCGGCGAACCAAAACCTCTCGTCCACAGGCCAGGCCAGGCGAGGCGGCGTTGCCTGCGTCTCGTGTCGTGTGGTCACATGCATGCGGTGCTTTTCCTCGTAAAGAAAGAGAAGCGCGCGGCAGCACGTGCACACAACACAACCTGGACTCTGGAGACCGCCCGCATCGGTAAAACCAGCAGCAGCCCCCCAATGCTAGAGAAGAGCCGAGAGCGTGTGCATCGCATTGGATGCTCGCTCTTTCAAGTCTTTTTTGTGAGGCCATGCGCCCACGCCTTGTCTTTAGCTCTTTGGAGTTGCAGTGAATTAAAGGCCATGAGCTTCCCCTGCATGCATGACGCATTGGCACGCATGTGCCGCCCACCCAAAAGCGGGCAGCTCCCTCCCTCCCACAGACCCAGGTCCAGGTCGGCATCGGCAAAGCGCGCAGCGTGGCAGCCACGTCGCCGCCGCGGCGGGGCATTGGCAGGACGGCTCTCGGCCTGAGGGAGATTCCGTTCCTTTGAGAGCCCTGCCCTTCTTTATACATGCAATGCACTGGGCACTACCCGGCTACCCGCCTCCGCTTTGGCTAGTATACTCTAGGGAGTAGCTTTTTGCCCGCGCCGCGGCTTCTTTTCTTCTCCCTGCCTTTTATCGTGGCGAATGGCGAGAACCCTGGCCCCTGGGGGCAGGGGCAGGGGCGCATGGCATGGCATGGCATGCAGCGGCAGCGCATCCCGACCAAAGCGCCCGCGGTAACTAAAGGCGGGAGCCCACTGGCGTTGGAGGGGAGGGAAAGAGAGAGACCGAGACCGAGAGCGAGAGCGAGAGCGAGGGTGTGGCCTCCTGTCTCTTCTGCGGCTACTCCCTCCCCCGCCACGACCACGAGCACACATTGCACGGATTTTCAAGATGATGGGATGGACCGCGCAGAGCCGAAGAGGATAGACTACCTCAGGCGCCAGGAGCCGCCGCCCCGTGCTGCGTCGCCTTGCCTTGCCTTTGCCTTGACGGGTAGCGCGCGTCCATGACGACCGTGTCAGTGTCACCATGAATCCGTCGCCCCCTCATGCCTGTGGCTGCTGACCGGGAATAGCTTTTTTCTGAAAGAAGAAAAAAAATAGAAAAAAAAATCAAGGCCGAGAGTCCCGGTTATTAGATGTTCATATGATGCCGTAAGCATTTTTCGAATAGTAATAAAAAACTAATTACATTATTTATTGTAGCACAATATTATCAAATCATGAACTAATTAGTTTTAAAAGATATATCTCGCAATTTATACGCAAATTGTGTAATTAGTTATTTTTTCGGCTATATTTAATACTTCATGCATATGTCCAAATATCCGATATGATGGGTGTAAAAATTTTGGGTTGGAAACTAAGCAGACTCTAACACGCGTAAAACTAAACAAAATTCTTCAGAGTTGTACCAAGGACGAGAGACCCTCGATATTTTTGCCGAAATTGTCATGGTGGAGATAGAGGGGAGCAGCCCAAGAGAGACTTGGGGTGTGCTTGGTTCCATGGATATCTATGTACACAGGGTGTTTGGTTGGATGGATTAGCTGAACCTAGATGTCCACAATAGGGAATGTTCTGGGTAGATGTTGGATATTCTGGCCCTGAAAAATCAGGCGGATGAGGATATCCACATGTTGATTAGCACATATTTTTTGTCACTATTAGAGTAGTATAGTGCTTATTAACATATTTTGTTTTTAATTACTGATTATAATGACAAGATTAGTATTTGTGCATATTTATTAGGTTATAATTAGTTGTTATTATTTCTAAATAATAGATATAATTAGTCAAGTATTCTCATCCTATGCAATCTCATCCATCTAACCAAACAGAAAAATGACTCGTCCCTTCCGTCCAACCAAACAGACAACATGAATATCCATATTTTGAAATTCGTGGATGACCATATCACATCCACCCTTATCCTCGAACCAAACACACCCTTGGTAAATCAGTGGGGAAGGCCCATGAGCTATACACGAAGTTATGTAACTGGGATTCAACTCTAATGAGAGCATTCCTGTGATGGAATCCAACGAGGGTCAGTGAAAAGAGTGAGATTTTCATTGCCCCACTAAAAATATCCTGGTTAGTTGATATGATTGAAACTTAGGATGCAATTTTTTTGGTGTTAACGACAACAACACAACACTTACCATCTGCATCATCTTAGTTGAGAAGCAACAAAATTGAGGTAGAAATTAGATAATGCATGTACATAGATGCCCAATCTCCTTGCTCTTGTGAACAAAAGTCCTTCAGGCGGTGGAACAACAGTTTTGCACGAGCAAAAGTTTATGCGAATGGAGCCAATCATGGCTTACATAAGCATTGTTCAACCGGAACTATATGTGTAGAACAAAAATTCTGTGGTGAAACATAAATTGAACTCACGGAACAAATTCCCATTCCAGGCTTGGATGTCCATGGACATCCAGCACTCGATCATACGTGTTGAAGTGGCCCCAGTTGTTGCCATGTGATATTGGGTTTGTGTGATTTTACCTGAACCCGGAAGAATGCCGCCAGCCGAACAGAAGCAGGCCTAGCGGCGGCCCCCGCGTAGGCGAACAGTGAACTGGCCTCTTTGGTGGGCCGTAAAATAACCCTTCCACAACGCCGGCCCAGTACGTGTGAAGCCCGTCGTGGCGTCCGTCCTAATAGCCAGTGGATGTGTATCCGTTGGATTTTTCGCCGCTGCGCGCAGGCCGGCAGCGAAGGCGACTACCAATCAGACAAGGAATTCATCAGACAATCAGTCAGCCGGGTGGAGACGGCACACCACACCGGACGCCTGCATTCCTCTCGCTCATCGTCGTGTTGACTCTCGCGCAAAGCGGGCATGGCGAGCCTCAGCCTCCTTCGCTGAAGCTTCTCGATTCGCCACGACGCCACCACCGCCCACCGTTGATGCATTCCGGCCCCGCCATGGCCCCCTGCCTTTGCGATTTCTCTTGCCGCTCTCGATCGGGTTCCTTCACGGGTACCCGTACCACCAACTCTTTGACTTCTCTGATATGATCAATCGATCCGCTCAGGCCGGCCGGGGAGGTCTCGGTTGGTACCTGCGGCTGGAGTGCTGGCAGTACTGATGCGAGCGGGGCTTGGGATTCAGATTGGTGAGTGTGTGTGTGTGTGTGTGGGTGGGTGGGTGGGTGGGGGGGGGGGGGTGGTTGAGCGATCGATTTGCTTGCTTCCTTGTTCGTCTCTGAATTGATGGATCGGGGAATTGCGCTGCCCGTGTTTGCGGCGGCGGTGGCGGTGGCGGCCGTGAGGATGCAGGCCATGTGTTTGCGGGATTGCCTGCGCTGAGTCGTCCTGCAACGGAGCGCTGCTTTCGCGGCGGTAATCTGAAGCGGGTTCTCGAAGGAAGCGAGGAAGCATGGACGTAGTGCAGACGCTCGCCTCGGCGGCCCAGCTGGTCTCGGCGATGGTGTCCGCGGTCGGAGCACTGGAGCAGGCGGCGTCGGACCTCGCGGAGGCTCCGAGGAGGCTGCAGGTGCTGGAGGACTTCGTGTCCGACCTCGACGCGCTGACGCAGCAGTCGAGGCAGCGGCACGCGAGCAAGCTGCACGCCCCGCAGCTGGACCGCCAGTTCCAGAGCCTGGGCAGGCTCATGGACCAGCTGCGCGGCAACATCGCCAAGGCCAGGAAGGTCCTCAGCGGCGGCAAGGGCAAAGGGAAGGGGTTCGCCAGGTTGGTGCGGAGCTCCGTGGCGGGCGACCCGCTCATGAGGTACGTCAGGCTGATCAGGGACGACCTCAACCGGTGGCTGGAGCTGCAGGAGCTGACCCAGAGCGTCGGCAATGTCATAGCGTCGACTGCCAGGAGCACGCCCTCCTTGGTGAGGGTCAAGTCGGAGCATGGATACCCGGTGTCCAAGAAGTGCAGCTATGTCAGGGAGCTGTTGGAGAGGGATGGGGCTCATCGAGTCGTCCTCATAGTCGGTCTCTCTGGTATTGGGAAGTCATGCCTTGCGCGACAAATCGCTTCTCATCCGCCATTTAGTTTTGTGGATGGTGCGATCGAGATTAGTTTTGGGCGATGGTGCAGCAGGGCAGCATGTAATGGGAGCAGAAGCGAGTACCATAAGCGCCTTGCAAGGAAGATCTGCACGTTCCTTGTGCAGATCGGCTCCATGACTCTCAACGAGGAGATTGGAAAAGATCTTGATGATGTCTGTTGCTTGCTCCAGACAGCATTGGTCGGAAGGAGCTTGCTAATTCTACTTGATGATGTTTGGGAGCAAGACATTGTTGACCGCTTCACAAGACTATATGATAATGATTGCCAGTATCTCGTGACAACAAGGGATGAAGCTATCTACGAGATAGCTGAAGCTGAAAAGGTAGAAATATCCAAAAATGACATCAAGGAGATCAGCAAGGAAATTCTTCTCTATCACAGCCTTCTCAGTGTTGGAGAGCTTCCGGTATGCTTTACTGTTTTTCCTTGATGGCCCTCCATAATTAATTTCAGCTGCATGTCACATCTCTTAGCTTTCTTTGCTGATTCTAATTTGCATATGTTCATCTGCTGCTTTAGCACAGTTATTATCCCTGCTGCAAAAATCTCTGCATGTACATATCTTTCCATTTCAAGATTAATCTTATTATGTTAACAACATATTTTCTTAAGTAACAACATGTTTAGCTTCACAAATATTATCAGTATTTTTTACAAACACCATGGCTTTTGGGCGTTTAACTTCTCTATACTTCACAGCCTGTTGCAGAAGTCTTGCTGGATCGTTGTGGTCACCATCCCCTTACGGTTGCTGTCATGGGCAAGGCTCTCAGGAAGGAGACCAGAGTGGAAAAATGGGAGAAAGCCATATCCAACCTCTCAACATATGCCACTTGTGCACCTGGTCCAGTTTCATACGTCAATGAGAAAGACGTGGAGACTACGTTGACTGTATTTGGATCTTTTGAGTTCAGCTTAGAAGCAATGCCAGAAAATTCAAGAGGTTTTTTCGTGGCTCTTGCAGCCATCTCTTGGGAAGAACCTGTTCCAGAGGCTTGTCTGGAATCCATTTGGTCAGCGCTTGAGCAGGGTGGCCTGTTCTCTCTCGTGGTTTCAAAATTAGTAGAAGGATCACTCATTATCAAACTGGAGGACCAACCGTTGTATCATATGCATGACATGGTTTCACTTTACCTTGAGAACAAAACAAATGATGTTGTTCATTCTCTTTTATCTGAATCGATTTCTTATTATGCGGCATTAGTGGCTCCTTGGCTTTTCGTTTTTGGCAAAGAATGTGTGAAAAGGCCAGCCGAACAGAAGATGGGATCATTCTTTTCTCTGCTAGAATTCACAGAAATCGAGATTTTATTGGTAAACACAACTCAAGCTCTCATGGCATGCAGATCCCTATCTGAATTTGAGGGAAGCAGACTTGGGTTCAGCAAAATACTTGGTCCTCGAATAGCAGAGATAATTTCAGTAGGGTCACCAGATCTTATTTTTGCAGTCACTTCAGCAATTGCAGTTATATTTTTCCAAGCAGACTACATAAATCTTGCTCGGTCTCTTGAGACGGCAGGTTCCATAGATAAGTTAATTGATCTTCTTGGTGCCTGTGAAGATATTTCAACTCTAGCCAACTTCTCTTCTGTTCTGGCCAAGATATCTGAGCATGTTGATGCCACAATTGCTGATGAAATTTTGTCAAAAATTCCCATGGACCGAATTGCAGATCTCTTGTCTGTAGAAAATGAGCAGTGGCATGAAATTGTGTTTACAACACTTGCATCTCTGACAAAGGTTGGAAAACTGAAGGCTGTTGAGACCATGATTGAATCAGGAATTGACAAGAAACTTCTTGTGCTTCTGGGCAATGGTTCTGAGATCTCACAGCACCACGCCATTGTCACGCTCAAAACATTCTGTGAAGTTGGTGCTCCACTTCAAGGGTGCATGGGGCCTGCAGTGCTGCTTCATTTGCCCTGGCATGCTCGGATCAGTTTGGAAAGATTTGTTTTATTTGACAAAAATGCATCTCAATCACCAAAGCCCCAACAATCATTTGAGGTGATTCTTCATAAGATCCTTCAGAGAGACAACAAAGATATCATTGAAGCCATTCAAGGTTTGTTATCTCTTTCTGAGAGGGCAAATGATACAAAGGTGCAAGATCTCCTTTTGGGAAGCAATCTGTTTGATAGGTTGGCTTTGCTGCTACAACGCAGAGAGGTCGAAAACAACCAAGTGAGGTCTCAGACCGCCTTTTTGGTGATGAAATTGGCCTGTACTGGAGGAGAGCCATACGTCCATAGGTTCCTGGAGCTTGATATTGTTCACGAGCTCATTGACATGATGCAGTGCAACATGGATGAGCTCCAGGATTCAGCATACTACGCTCTCCATCAGATCGTCTTTGCAAAGGGTGGATCCCTTGTCCTGCAAAGATTTCTTCAACTTGGAACCATAGAAAAACTGGTGAACTTGCTCGACCGCAAGTCTGTGAAGACCAAGGATCTAGCCATGCAATTTCTGGTGGACATTGTGGAGGTTGGAACCAAGCCCTGCATCGAGAGAATGCTCGCTTCTCAAGTCGTCGAGAAGCTCGTGGCCCTGGAGAAAGCTGGCGATCCTTTCGGCGGCGCGGTGTCAAGGTACATCCAGGGATTGAACATGTGCAAGAAACTTCAGACTGCTGAGAGAGCGGTGATGAAGCAGCATATTCTGAGGAAGGTGCGATCAGCAGTGAGAGGCCATGAGTTGGAGGCCAGCCTAGTAGCTTCTGTGGAGGCCTCCATCGCTGAAGGCTCCAAAGGAGCCAGTAGCAGTAGGAGAAAGAAATAAGCATTTTGCTGGGTATTTCAGCAGTTAGATGATAGCTCATTGATGTAAATAGGTCTTTGGACATTGCTGATGTTTTTTTTCTGAAGGATCAAATTGCTGATGTTTTATACTATATGCTGGTAAATTCTTCATGACCTTGTTGGCATCTGGCGTTGTTGGTCTTGTCAGATGTGTACTGTAGAACTGACAACTGAAGAAATCAGAGGTCATAAATGGAACCGACTAACCGAGTGTTGTCCAAAGAAGATGCAGGACTGAATGACGTATTACTCACCTGGTGGTTCGTGTCATGTGTTCAGGTACTCTTGAGTCTCGTTCATTGTTCTAAATCTTCAACCAAGGCATTAGTCTGTTAGTGGATGGCTTCTCAAGCAATTAATAATGCCACTACAGCGGCTAAGTTGTTCATAGACATAAACCATTCAGTTCATGGCGTGTTTGGTCTGTGGAGTCACCCAATGCTTCACGAGACGATGCGTCATGAGTTTATCCCACTCATCCCAGAAAGTTTTATCGAATCAATTCATTCCTCATGTATATACGCGTCATGAGTTTATCTTAAGTTCTTAACTCGTCCCATAAAGTTTGGTCGATTCAATTTATTTCTTATGTATATACTAATTATTAATCTGTGAGAAATGAGATGGTGATAGATCAACTTATTTCTTTTCACAAACCAAATAGAAAAGGTAAGAAATGAACAGAAGATCATCCATCTCGTTGTCCGGGCGCTCCGCTCATCTAAATCCTTTTCCACCATCTCTTTTTTTTCTTTTTATTTTAATTAACGATTGTTGAGATATAAAAAACTCAACGTCGGACTTTCTGCTACCGAGAAGCATTAGGAGGAGAGGACCGCTCGTCGTTCCGTATTTAAATCGGAACGGACATCCTGGCGAGTAGGATTTGTGACTGTGATTGTCGGATTTGTAGGATCTGTGAACTATGAAGCGGGATGGAGACATTGCTTCCGTTGAGTGAAATTTTCAAACAAAAACTGCTTCTATCGAATGTGATGTTTATATTCCTATTTGTTATTTAAGCTTGTGTCATTTATCTTCCAAACTATTAGTATTCTGTTTTAAACTAGTATTGTAACCCAAGAATTATTAGGTTATTTAGTTGTGTACTAAATTGTAGGGCACTATTTATTTATGAACTTTATTGAATTGTTAAATGGTTTTTTACCGGTTTGCGTATGAAAATTTCGGTTCGGTATACCCCATGCAAAAATCCTAGCTCCGTCACTGGTTTGAGACACGACGATGGTGGTGGGTCAAGCGGTGGCAAGCGAGACGGCGGAGGAACAATCGGATGGACGTGGATGGCAACGAGGCGTTGCGACGGATCCATGGTAGCGATAGGGGAGGGGGGAAGAAGGCCATGAGCATGGTAGGGTCTGCAGTGGAGCTCCGGTAGATCATCATACCACGCCATGGCCGAGGCAAGGATGAGGAAGAGGGCAGGGCGAGAACGAGGACAAAGATGAACGGGAACACAAGATACACAACGGGTCCGGGTCGCACGTTAAAGCAATCATTTCCCGTGTTCTCTTAGGGCTTCCCCATCGCTCCACTATGGCGTACCGCCTCGTCGTCTAGGTAGGCATCGAGCATCCATATCAGCAGGCTCAGTATCCCCGCAGTGTGTCAGAGAGATTTGCAGAGGAGTCGATGTCTTCGTCTGACAAAAGCGGCGAGCAACAATCGGAGAACACGTTGCAGAGTTGAAGCCTCCATCTTTCAGGACCACCGGGATGGAAAGAAAAAGTGACATAACTTTCTGGGCCTGGCCTAGGCACATAGCCTGCATTGTGAGTTTTAGAAACTCAGTCTATATGGTCTGATACTCTAGTCTGAGGGCTATGTTAGTAGTATTAGTCTTAATTGGTGAAGCCCGTATCATGGTTCCTCCGACCCAATGGAAGCTGGGTTAAAGTAAGCACACCACGTCTTACGAGTTGGTAGGAGGAGAGCGTGGGCTGAGGCTACTCCTACGTGGGTTAAAGTCCCCCCCGCTCCGCTCCTCGACGGAGTGCGCTCGCCCAAACCACCCCTACCAACTCTGTTTTTCTTTTAATTGTATATAAAATCGTACGTCGGCCGGCTAGTGGTTTCCAGGCAAGCAAGAACACCTGCCTTTGCCCTGCTCTTTGCTTTCCACGGACACCATCATTTGACTGCTCCGATGTCTGCCACTCTGCCAACTTTCTCGAAAATCTACCGCCCCGCCCCTTTCCGCCCTACTATATAGGAGTATACATTTTGCTTTGCTATTGGCTTGTTCAGTGGATGATCGGACGATGGCCGGGCTGCAGAGGTCGGCGCAGACCTTCAGGAGGTCGGGCTCGTCGGGGCTGGTCTGGGACGAGCGCTTCCTCACCGATGCCACCGGCACGGCGCCGGCGGGACGCCAGCACCACCAGCCGGAGCTGCGGCACTCGAGGAGCGTCGGCAGCGCCATCGTCGTCGCCATGCAGCGGCGCGGCGGCGAGGAGTTGGAGGAACGCGACGACAAGAAGAGGAAGCTGGCGCTGGCAAAGCCGACGAATCGCAGGGACCACCACCACCAGAAGCGGCGGGAGGAGGAGCTGCAGGTGCCTGCTGGCACCGCCAGGAAGCCGGCGTTGTTCCGGACGAGGGATGTGGCCCCGGCCGCCGAGCCGCCGTCGCCGAGGGTCCCCGCCGGCTGCTGCGGGCCATGCGCCATCTTCCGGGACGCCGCCGGCGCCCGTCGCTCGTCGTCGTCGTTGCCGCGGCGGGCCAACAAGACGAAGCGGTAGGAAGATCACCATGTTTTTTTTGTTTTCTTCGTCACGATCGTCAAATTAATCCTCGAGAACCGAGCGAGCGGTGATCGTGACCATGGCTCGTGCGTGTATGTACGTACGATTTGAGCTCAGGCCCATAAAATCTCCCTCTGATTCTGAATAAAATTTGTACTGCGTGATGAATAATCTGTGTTCAACCAGCAGTACTCCCGATCAAGGGACGTACGTACACGGGACGTTGGTCTTCATCTCTACAATACTTTTGAACCACGTTCAAGATATAGGCAACCGACTTCCCTCTCTGTCTCTCGTGAATTTGCTTCGAAGTTCAAGATCCATGAGCAAACTGCTACCCGGTCCCTTCATCGTTCTCAATCTCACTCTCACCAACACCGAACGTTCACGTGGCACGGAATTCTGGTCGGCTGACATCAGGGTCATGTCAAGGGTGACGCACGTAGCACGTTGGAGATCCAACAAAAGAGGAGCCGGAGCCTGTACACAGATCTTGAAAGATTCAACGGCCCCCACGGCGCGGGATTTATTATATGTGCCATGTAGCAACGTGCTTTTTCGGGCATGTTTCAGTTTCAAAAAATTTTTAAATCGTTTGCAATCTTTAGACGTATACATGTAATATTAAATATAGATAAAAAACTAATTACATATATTATTTTTATATATTCAAGACGAATCTTTTTAATCTAATTAGCTTCATAGTTGGACTAAAAGTTATTAAATACAAATAAAAGTGCTACAGTATGATAACCTAAATTTTTTCGATAACGAGATTGTCTTGGCTGTAAACAGTTCGGTGGTGGAAATAGCCACTTACCGTTAGGTGTCATGTGCATGCCAGCCAGGATGTAGGGATGAAAGTTGCGGACACGGATTGGATGACTTTGCTAAGCAAAGTAAGTCTCACAACGTAACTTTACTATATGCATCCATCGTCTAAGTGAGATCTAAGGACTACCAGTGTTTCTAAGCTTAAGACTTGCTCTTTCACTTGTAAAGAAGCCTGAATGATGCCGGAATTATTTTTATTTTTAATATATTTTTCATAGATATTTTAAAAATAACTGGAGTCAAAAGATTTTGCAAATCTAATTTCTTTTTATCGTGCTAGCGCAGTTATCACGATCAAATAACATTGCCGCGCCATATACATTGGCGTGACAACATATACGGATATCACGCCAATACATGTGGTGCGGTAATGTTATTTGGTCATCCTAACTGCGCTAGCGCTACAAAAAAAAATAAATTTGTAAAAAAAAGAAAAATTGACTCTGGTTATTTTTAAAATATCTATGAAAAATATATTAAAAAATAATCCCAGCACCATCCAGTCTTCTTTACGAGTAAAAAAGCAAGTCTCAAGCCTAGAAACACTGATAACCCTTGGATCTCATTTGAACGGTGAATTCATGTAGTAAAGTTACCTTGTGATTTTGCTTAGCAAAGTCACCCGATCCCAGTCCGAAAGTTGCTCGTTTGGATCTCCAGCAAAATCGCCTCGGAGCTTGTGGATACAAGGTTGTTCTTGGAATACAAGAGAGCTAGCATGGCTTGCCTGTCCTGACAAGGCTAAGCAGGGCAAGATGAGGCAAGATTGGTAAGGTACTAGACATGCCCTATGTCTCACCAAAATTTTTTACATATAGTTCAAATAAAATTCATTTACTAGTTTGATAATAATTGTAACATTTGCTCCTAAAAATAAATACGTATATTATATCACAACGACAACTAATAGATTGTAAATAAATCCGGCAATGTGCAGCACACAATTAAGGAACATTAACATAATAACCGCGCTAATCAGCAAGAGATGGGAATCTCACGGCCACAAAAAACGTATTTCCAGCCTATAAATAAAGAGGCTTGCTAACCCCTTCCAGCCTATAAATAAAGAGTCTTGCTAGCCCCTGCTGTGCACAAGATTTAGTAGAGCAGCGCGTACACTTCTTTCTCCTCCTCTTCATCGCCTCTCTCGCTGCCTCCTCGATTCCAACACCTCTGAACGCTCTCGCTCTCGCCCTCGCCTCCACATCGAGCACCTCTCACCGTCCCGACACCCACCACCCACCGCCGCGGCACGGTAGAGTCTCGCTGGAGCTCCGTGCGGGAGGAGGCCACTGGAGAGGGGAGAGGGGAGAGGAAGAGAGACGCAGGGAGGACGGAGAGAGATGGGGAGGCGTGCGGGAGGATGTGCATGCTATGAAATTAGCATTTAGGATAAATAAAACAACCGAGTGAGGTAGCTAGCTTTTCCGAGCGTTTTTGTTAGTGACGTGAGGACATACATACATGTTTGCGAACTGAGCATAATTAGCTGATTAGACTATTTATCTTCATACACACACATTCGATTTCATGAGAGGGTTTACTATTAGCCCTGTTAATCGGTTAATACCCACCCCGTATCCAACTCAATCCGTAACAAATTAATTTTTTTTCAACTCGTTCCACTCCATATCATTTTATCTCGAATCCAATACATTCCAACCCATAAACCGAACTCTCAATTTAAAACCTCGTGTTCGCACCTTAAAATTTTATCAAAATTGGCTAAATTTTTTCAGATGATTTAATATAGTAAGCAGCAACTTCATGACAATCGGCACTGTCAGATGTTTATTAATCTAATATTCATCCGCGGTTCAATCCATTCAAGCGCACAAAAAGAAGATGTCAATTCCAACCCGTCCCAACCTATTTTTCTATTAAATCCACCCCAACCCGATCCGTTCAGTAACTTAACCCATTTCTACCCGTCCAAAGTATACCCACTTAAAAATCTAACCCATTAAACCTATTTCAACCCGACTCATTAGCAGGCCTTACTATGCCTGCGTTTAGTTACCAGTTGCAGTTTCAATTCTGCACTGTAGAACTTTCGTTTGTATTTGACAACTTTTGTCCAATCATGGCCTAAGTAGGCTTAAAAGATTCATCTCCTGATGTACATGTAAATATTTTGTCTATATTTAATATTTCATGTATGTACCGTAATATTGATGTGACTAGTTACAATTGTGAATTACAATGCAACTGAACAGCACCATATACATCGTTCTAAATCTTCGACTCCGTGTGCTGCGGCGGTACGGTGCTGCCACTACAACTGGAAATGTTGGATCAGCGTGCGACAAGTCGACAAACGTTTCCACTAGTGGCTGCACGTGCTCGCTCAGCGGCGGCCCCCGGGGACGCACGCGAAACTGCGAAAGCGCCCGCGCGCGGGCGCGGCCGGTCCACAGAAAACACGCGCCCGTCCGGCGCCGCAGCGGAGCGACGCGCGGGCCTGGGTGGGCGCGGGTGGCCCGCGCGTCGGCGAGGCGGGCGGGAGGCGCGAGGGGCCGGGGCGCGGCCACGTAGCGGGGCTGCGCGCCGTGAGATGGCGCCTGCGAACGCGTGGTGTCGGCGGCGGCCACGCGAGCGGTGCCCCCGCCGTGCGATTTGTGAGGAGCGGACGGCTGCGTCGCCGCCGCCGCTAAAACCCCCCGAAACGAAACCCCTGTCTGCCAATTAATGCTGTCGCTGGAGCACCTTTTGCATCAACGACCCTGCCGTCTGCAAACCATACGGGGCTCGTGTGTGTAGGTTTCCCGTGTGCTGTGCGCACACAGCACACACAGTCACACAGGGACCTGGAAGTAAAAAAGAGGAAGGGCTGATATGGAATTCTCGGAGCTGTCGAGGACCCGAGTCGTAGAAACTTGCGTGGCGTCAAAAAGTAGTCTTGGTCCATAGAAGCAAGCGACAAGGAGGGACAGACAGGAATGAAAGATCGCCGGGGAGAGGGGAGAAGATACGGAAAGGGAAGAAGCGGAGTGCGCGCGGGCAGGCAAATCTGCAGGATCGAGGAGCCTCCTGAGGCGTGCGGAGAGGCAGGTAGAGAGGGAGCGAACGAGCCAGAATGCAGGAGCAGGCGGCGAGCTCGCGGCCTTCCAGCAGCGAGAGGTCGTCCAGCTCCGCGCACCACATGGACATGGAGGTCAAGGAAGGCAAGCTACCTCTCTCTCTCTCTCTCTCTGCCACCTCGTGCCGTCCTCCACTATCATCCTTGAGCATCATCATCTTCTTTCGTGTTTAATTTGCTCTTTTGGTTTAATCTTTGTCACCACTCTCGGTTCTTGGATCTTTATTACTCTCTCCGTCACATTGACGATGCAATTGTGAGAAAAGTGTCGTTCAAACTTGGTTAATTTTAACCAAGTTTATAGTTAAAAATATTAAGATTTATATCTTAAAATAGATTTTATTATAAAAATATATTTCATAACCAATTGAACGGTACTTATTTTATCTCGTAAGAGTTAATATTTTTTCATATAACTTTGATCAAAATTTACGAATATTGACTTGTCAGGACGTGAAATTGTATATTCATTGGACGGGAGTATATTATATCACACCACTCCCCAGCGAGCTCTTTCATTCTTTTCTACAACTTTGTTGTTCTTGTTCCAACGCTTCCGATAGATTCTCGACTTCTCGTTTCCTTTTCGTCGTGCAACTGAACTGCTGCAAGCAGCCTTGTCATCAAGCAAGTCTCGAGAACTCGAGCTCTCGCTTCGCTCCAAGCTAAGACCTTGACTCGTTTGCTCAACTGCATGCTGCAGGGATGGAGAGCGACGAGGAGATAAGGAGAGTGCCGGAGCTGGGCCTGGAGCTGCCGGGAGCCTCCACGTCGACGTCGGGCAGGGAGGCTGGACCGGGCGCCGCCGCCGCAGACCACCGCGCCCTGGCCCAGTCGTCCACGGCGCAGGCCACCGCGCGCCGCCGCGTCCGCAGCCCCGCCGACAAGGAGCACAAGCGCCTCAAAAGGTGCATGCGTCAGACTTTTTCCTAGTAATTGTAGTAGCATACTTACTCCATACTAGCATCAGCATCACCGGCGACCTCAATTTGTGGAACTTTGCCTAATTAAAAAGTACAGCATGGTATATACAGTAGTATACTCCACGTTCGTTCATTTTTTTTTCCTTTGCTACTAGAGAACACAAGAAAGTTGGTAGTACGGAATTCAGTTGTTGTTTGGATGGAGGGATGATGAGTGACCGCGTCACGGGCAAGCTCATTTGTTGACAAAATGAAATATCTTTCATGAGCCATGCAGGTTTGGATTTTAGTGTTTGTAGTGTGGACCATATTGTATCCACATCAGAATTAGGTCCCCCTTTGTGGGGTTTAGATAAGAAACGAGTGCCTGTGGAGCTAAGGTGGTTGGAAGACTATGTTTTCAAATACTTGAATAATGTGATTGCTGGGATTGTTAATTGCTCAGTAATGTTTTCAAAAACATGAACACTGTGAGTTCCGGGATTGTTAGTTGCAAATTGTGTATTTTGTTGGAATTGTGCTTGTGTCTTTTTCTAGGGGCAGCAGTAGGAAAAGGTGGTCGAAACAAATTAATAATAGCATTGAAGACTCCTGCTGAAACAAATTAAATCAATGTATGTCTCTGCGTCTCTGTGCAAGTAGCCTGATGTGTTACTTGCTCATGTAAATAGTTTGGTGGGATACAAATGCAATGCAAGTGGACTGGGACAAGAGAAGCAGATAACAGTTTTGGACATATCATATGGTTCCTTTATGCTTACAGCATCTGTGTTGGCCCCGCACCTCTTGTGATGGCGACATTGGAGTGGTGGTGTTTGTTTGACACCAGTGATACCTTTTTGACACTAGTGATGGCCGGATGGGGTTTCAGCGTTTGCATGATACTATTTCCAGAAGTACAATACAACACTGTCGTATTCATTGTTAGTACACTAATAATGTAATGCTTCCATAAGCAATGCTAATACCATTAGAGCATATAAACATTATATTCCTAATGAGAGTTTATCGGGTATGCAGGTGCATTATTTTTAATTGATCACGAATGAGAATTACTTCATTTTAATTTTAATTGATCACGAATGAGAATTACTTTATTTTAAGAATGCTATTAATTGTTAGCGCACTTAATTGCTAATGCTTCCGTAAAGTAGCAATGCTATAATGCACACTAATACAACACTTTCGAATTAATTGTTAGCGCACTTGCAAGTGTAGCGTTTTATTTTAATCCATCAGGGATGAGAATTACTTTATATGATCTCAAATTTGTTTGTGTGCAATTTGAAGTACATTAATATGAGTTCTGGAAAATGTCAAATTTGTCTTGATCATACCATTTAAAATTGTCTCAACCTTCTTTTTTTTAATTTAGTGTATTAAATTTGCAATGTATATGTACTATGGTTAATCCGGTCTTGGTTCTGAAATTTGTCCTGATTTTCTATGTTTGTTGCTTGTGAAGATTACTGAGGAACCGGGTCTCAGCTCAACAGGCAAGAGAGAGGAAGAAGGCATATGTGACTGATCTGGAGGTGAAGGTGAAAGACCTGGAGAAGAAGAACTCGGAGATGGAAGAGAGGCTGTCCACCCTCCAGAACGAGAACCAGATGCTCCGACAGGTAAATTTTCCATTGGTTTGGATATGTATTTGGCACATACAAATTTCCGTACTGTTTAATACTTTAATTATTATCATCTATCTTGTCAAATTTGTTTAGTACTCCTACTTGTATGCTTCATCGTTCATGGACATAATAATGTTGTCTTTATTCTACCTATACTTCTGTACCATCAGAACTGAAACCATCATCTTGTATTCATAGCCAAACCAAAGAGATTTGCTAGTTAATGGATTGTATTCTATATTACCTTGGAATTGGAATTATATTGGTTTCAAGGTTTTTGTTTTGTGACAAAATGTTGGGCTCTGCCAGTACTACTCAAGTAGGATGATGCATGAATAAAATGAACATATTCCGATTGGATTTTTTTTAACCTTTTTGCAGATACTGAAGAACACAACTGTAAGCAGAAGAGGTTCAGGAAGCACCGCTAGTGGAGAGGGCCAATGGTAGATAATAACAGGAAAATAGTAATGTATTAACATATATGTTTATGTGGAGTGGATTTGATCAGCTTGCTTTGTGGCCAAAGGAGAGAAGGAACAACCCAAAAAAAAAAAAAAAACTGGGGTGAAGGATTTGTGCAGTCATATTAGTATCTCACTGTATTACTACGAAGTGCAGATGGTGCAGGGGAAAAAAGGACTTAGACAATGCATTTAACATATATCATACCAATTTGGGACATTTAACATGCTTTACACACCATCATCTGCTGCTAGTTTTCTTAGAATATGTCTGTGGATGATATTGTCTATAGGAGTAATCAATATTGGTTCAAGAACTGTATAATGATCAGTGATCAGTGATCACCTATATTAGTTTCATTGTATCAGCTGCTGACGAGATGGGGAGAAGCTCCTAAGAGAGTGGTTTTCCTTTCATAATAGAGATAACAATAGTGGTGCCGAATTTTTGTTCAGCCTGACAAAGCCAACCGTGTTTTTATTTGCCCGGCCGGTTTCTCAATTTCAGTTTTCTGAAAGTCAATACGGTATCACTGCAAGTTTTAGCAGCAAGTAATTTTCCACATTAAAAAAATACAGATCAAACCAAGTCTTCCATGTCTCGCATCGCATGGCTTTTCAGTAAGAAAACTGCTCAAACCAAGTCGTCTGTATCCCACGTTTCTTCTCCACGCTGAAGCACCACATTAACGTGATAGCAAAGGTGTTTATTATACTTCACCAGATCAGCACTAGCGTATATGGCCCCAATCGCACGTACTATAGACGTACTCCATCAAGTTTTCTTTAAATAAACACACAGGAGCTCGGTAAGCATTTCTCTCTCAGTGATACTTTTCAGCATGACGTACGAATTGCCAAGCTCGATCGCCGGTCTGCCCACGCAGTAAACGTCATTTTGCCTTGACATCAAGGCACGTGCACCTTCATTAAATTAAATTAAAGGAATGACAATAGCTTTGGTCTTTACTGTAGTCCCTCCGTCCCAAAATAAGTGTCGTTTTAGAATTTTAACTATCTTTTTTTATCATTCGTCTTATTCAAAAATTTTATGAAAAAATTAATTATTTTATTATGAAATGATTCATTATTATAAGTACTTTAATCTTGATTTATTTATTTTTATATTTTTATAATTTTTTTGAATAAGACGAATAGTCAAACGTCGATTTCAAAAAGTTAAAAACGATACTTATTTTGAGACGGAGGGAGTACTCCAGAACAGCCAATTGTTGGGTCACTGTGATCACTGTTGGTCACTGTTGTGACACAATTGTTGGTCACTGTGTACCTGCCTCAGTCCCTACCCCGCCGTCAATAAATAGACGAAGCAACTGTGTGGAAAAGATTTCTTCTTTTAGAGAGAAAAAAAACAAGAAATGTCACTTTTTTAACGGCGTTACAGCCTTACTGTAGGTTTACTCCCGCTATGAAAATTGATGGTGAAGAGCACTACACATATAAGATGGGAAAGATCTCACATGCTAAGCCAATCATTTTGATTTGAGTAATAAGAGGATGTTTGGTTCAGGGCCACCATTTGCCACGCCACGCCTGTGGCCGCCGCAATATGCTGGCTGCTGTTTGGATGATGTATATGTTATGATATTCACACACTCTTTGTGTCTTGATATTCACCATACATGTGGCGGCCACTCACCTCGCCACACCACGCCACACTTCAGTGGCCGCGCCTTGCCTTAGGTGGCATGTGAAGGTGCTAAACCAAACAGCCCCTAAGTTCGGATGCCTTGATTGTGTGTTTCATGAAAACCCACTGGCTTAGGATAATGTGAGCCCCATGATAATATTAGAGAGGTTGTATATGATCACTAGTATAATGAGTCATGCATTATCTACTGCATACTCTAACAAAGAATATGTACTCTCATATACTACACAAGCGATGTAGCTAGAGCGTGGATAGAGTGGCCTACCTAACAATCTCTTATCTATGACAAAAGACCAAGTAAACTTGTCTAAGTTAAATTCCAAACTTATTTCATTTCATAAGACGATCATAGGACCCCATCATTAATGTATTATAATATGTTTTCTTAAGTTCAGTATGTTGCTATTTCTTAAGTTAGGTCACTCATGCCCCTACAGGTGTCAAGGGGTCTCGATCCCCTCTATTGCTCGCTAGGAATTGTATTTCTCTATTGTATTAAAGACAGAGCTGATTCGGCCTGTTCATTTTAGCTTGAAAAATAAGCACTGATTTAGATTGGTGCTGATTTAGTTATGAGAAAAATACTATTTCATGGCTGTTGATTGGTCAAACGAGCGAGATGAGTCTTGTCGTAATTGAAGCTAGTAAGCAAACATATCCATTGGGTTTCGCAAGGATGGGGATGGTGAACTATCACCCGTCCTCTTGTGTACCCACCGCACAAATCTCTCGTGGCTACATAATCTATCGCTATACTCCCTCCATATTGGTAAAAAATGATGTTTAGGACAACGACACGGTCTTCAACGTATGACTTTGACTTCATATTACTATAAAAATATTTATTGAAAAGTGATATATAGTATACTTTTATAAAAATATATTTGAAGACAAATCTATCTATATAGGTTTTATATTTTCAAACTTAACCATTTAAAAGTTATTCATGATTTATATTTTCAATGTTTGACCAAGATCTTTTTCCAAAACGTCATCTTTAATCAATATAGAGGGAGTATTATTTATAGAGAATTGCTACGGTATACCCAAATGAACTGTGAGCCGTTCATTTTATTCGATCGAACAGGTCACGATCAGATCTTACCTCTTTGGAGGTAATATCTTAAATACATTTTTATTTATTTATTTATTTATTATTTAAAATAGGATAAAAATGAATATAGGATATAGAAAATCTTTTTTAGATCTGTTTGCATGCATTAGTAAATCTATTTGCATGCATGCACCTATTTTTTTTTTGAAGTACCGTTGATTGGGGCAGTGGGATTGCATCTGCACCTTTTTTTTTTTTTTTGCAATACCGTGCACGTTGAAGTGAGAATTAAGGTTGGGTTACTGTTCATCTCAAGAATATAGACCGATTTTAGACAGTTTTTTGATAGTTTGATGTGTTTTTTCTTTTAATCTACAACGAAATTTAGTAACTAGTCTTTCTCCCTCGTGCTAGCTCTAAATTTGACGATTCTTTTTTTAAATGTTTCTAAAATCATTTTTTATCATTTGAAGCATTCTTTTTTCATTAGACTTTGTTCTATAATTTAAAATTTTGAATTTGAAAAATAGCAAATTTGAACAATATTTTGAAGTAGTAAATGACATCGGTTAATAAAATCATAAACATAAAAGTTGTCTAAGTGATCAAGATGTACAACTTTTATTTTGACCGTTTGCTCATCCGATAAAACGATAGTAATATTGTTCATAAATTTTACATCACTACTACAGAAAACTTAATATGAAAAAATAGCAAATTTGAACAACATTTTGAAGTAGTAAATGACATCGGTTGATAAAATCATAAACATAAAAGTTGTCTAAATGATCAAGATGTGCAACTTTTATTTTGACCGTTTGCTCATCCGATAAAATGATAGTAATATTGTTCATAAATTTTACATCACTACTACAGAAAACTTAATAGCGGCGGGCAAAACAGGTTTCTAGAGGCGGGCAACACAACCGCCTCCAATCAAACACCTGCATTAATCATGGTTTAACCATGGCGGTTAACGTGCCTGCTACAGGTTAATGTTTTAACGCAGGCGGGCAGCGTTATAACAACCGCCACGGTTAATTGATATTAACCGAGCCGGTCTTTATAATCAGACCGCCTGCGTTAATAGTTTAGCCAAGGCGGGCAGCTTAAGTTGCCCGTCTCCAAAATATCTTCATCAGAGGTGGGCTACTACTAATAGCCCGCCTCGGTTAACATTTTTCAATTAAAAAATAAAATTTTAATTTAAAATTTGATTTGAAATTAATTTAAACCAAGAAGAGACAATAAATTGAAATATGAAACAGAAATATATACATATCCAAACGTATCTCATATCACACACCCAACAAACTAAAAATAGTAACTTAATGTTGTCAGTCACATATCACCCTACTCCTTCCCCCTTAAGAAGATATCAGGTAACTTGTAATCGGGAAGGTGTAGCATGGTGCTCCATTTTCTTAACTTCTCATACTCTTCTAGCTCTGCTAAGCTGCCGGTTGGGTTGAAGAACGGCGTCCCTTCAACCACGCAGCTATCCATGACAAACTTGCAGATGTCCCTAACCGTTGTTGTTATGGTCTTCTGATCTACCTGCGATTTGTCCCACGCCTTTTTTGACGCATTGAGTTGCTTATAGCTGGTTTTGAATTTGCCGCATGCTTTGAGGTACGCGCAGACGTAGAATCCGCATAACACTGACCCTGCTGGTTGTTTGGCACACTACACAATATACATAATACACGTTGCGTTATCACTAGTTGCAACATGTGTAGAGAACATATACAGTACACACATAGCTCTTATGGAACGTACCGGAAAATGGTGCCTGACTTTTAGTGTTCTGGGGAACTTCTGCTTCTTCTTATCAGATCTTCGATCAATGCACGTGGGATCCTCCACATACTTGCGGTAAGCGCTATAACAAAACAACTAGTTACTATCAATGACAATACACTTTCATCAAGCGTAAAAGGACAAGTACATTCACTTACAATCTCAATACTTTTGTAAATTCCTGATACCCTTCTTTCGGTGTATCCAAAGAATTCGAATATACAGGCCCTACCATCCTGAGGATAGATTATAAATGCAATCCAATGGCCCGTGATTCCCTCGCTGCACAATAAAACACATTTCAAATCTTAGCAGTGGTACGGTGAAGCATCATATTTGGACTTTGAGAGTTAGGATCCATTCTACTTACCCGAACTGGTGGGCGGCAAGGATACAACCATCTCCGTTGAGCTTCTTCATGACTCTGTACATGTACATCCCCGCGACATATCTCAAGTCGTTCGCCAATTTTAACTTGGCTGCCTTTTTCTCTTCTGGATTCAAGTTGACTAGGTCCACGTGATCGTCCGGTATGTCATAACCTTGATGACTCTCTCGTTAATATGCATCCGAGAGAGGTAAAGAATTTTTGTGCCCAATTTCTCGCATACATAGGCTTGCATCCTATAAGGACACAAGTCATGACATTATTACTATCGTTCGATCATACAGTGGCACGAAATTAAAGTTTTCATTAACTTACAATGCAAATAAGGTGACTTGAGCGAGGTCGAGATCCTTGCGCCGCAGGAGCCTATGCATGTCGTGGAAATCGACGACCACCATCTCATCCTGGCTCAAGGAGAAGTACTGCTTCGGCACGTGGACAATGAAATCTCACAGGCCTAATTTCGCCGCCTCCATGTACCAAAGATGGAACCGCCTCACGTCCCATGGCTCCTCCATGAGCTCGCCCTTGGTTAACATGAACTTGCCAGGCTCATAACGCTCCGGGCAATCATCGGAATGGGGCCAACCAGCTGGAGACTTCGGCCTGTGCATGAGATAGTCAGGAGTGCGAAACTGTGCTTGTAACTCCTCATACATATCATTTGGATATTAATTGACGCCATAAACCTACCTTGGAAACGTAGTTGAGCTTCGATATTATTTTACTATGCTGATGACCGCCTTGTCCACGTTGGTGTACCTGCGGTTGGGCTCCAGCATTGGCGGTTCCTCTTCTTCTGCTTGCTTTTTGGGGCGGGCGGACAAGCCTCTTTGCCCTCCTTCGGCTTACTTGCAGGCGGCGTAATGGTGTCTGGTGATGGTGTCGGCCCTTTTTCTGCTTCTGGACTGCCTGGTGGACTACCCCCAGGTCGTGGACTGCCTCGCGGACTGCCCCCTAGTCGTGGACTGCCCCCTGCTCCTTGACTGCCTAGCGGAGTACCTGTAACGTCCCGCCTCCTCGAGGCCGGGCCTGCTTACATTTGGCAGCTTAACTAAGATATAGACTGCCCTCACAGAGCAACACCAGTCTTTTCTGCGCACTTTGTCCTCACTCATGCGCACCCGGGAAGAACTTCTCGGTCGGTCACCCATCGCTCTAGGGCCAAGCTCGCTTAACCTTGGAGTTTTTGCAGATGGGCTTCCGGAAAAGAAGTTGCAACTTGTTGGTATAAGTATCCTATCAATCCTATTAAGCCCTGAGCCGGGATGTTATATCAAGCGGGTCCTTGCAGCAAGAGGGCAGCAAAACTAGCCTTCATGGTCTCGGTCAACCTCAGCACTGAGAATGACTGCTCGATCATGTTCAACCACTCATCTGCCTCCAATGGTTCAACAGCCTACTTGAACACTGGTGGCTTGGTGTCCAAGAAGTCCTTGTAATCACTGTACTGGTCTTCATCATTTCCACGACGCCCACCTCGGTTGCGAGTGTTGTTATTGTTGTTGTTGGCAACCATCTGCTGCAGAATAGCCTGCTGAGTATCCAGGAACTGAGCAAACATTTGCTCTTGCGTGCGTGGTGGAGGCGGCGGTAACTCCTCATCCTCGCGCTCATTTCCACTACCACTACCCGACCCATGACGGCGGGTTTGAGGCGCCATCTGCAGTAAACACAACAACCATTGTTGAGTGTTAGTCATGCAAACGATAACCGAAAAATCATGCCCAGAGGATATCAATGATTATTTTTGATAACATACAATTGGCACAATAATTCAATAACCATCTCACAACCACACAATAACAAGGCGCAACAAAGAAAAATTCTTCACGAACCGCACGATGATCATTACTTAATTAAAAGTCTGATGGTTCAAGCCTCGAACATACAAGGTTTTAAACATTACAAGTCCAACCCAACCATTAGGGTACATTAAAGTATTTCATTACAAAAGAGTGCCAACATGGCAAGCGCACTAGAAAGAGCTACTCATCGTGGTCACTGTCCATACCAGACACGTTCCCACCAAAGTCATCACTCTCGTCGATAGGCACTATCTCCTCAGGGTCTTCTTCTTCTTCTTCCGAACTTGCCTCACCATCATCAGCTGCTACGAATGATCTCAGGAAGCTCCCGAGGCCGAGGAGGAAACTGAAACTGCCAGAGTGCACTGACCATCAGCCATCTAACTTTGTGAAAGGCAAGCCTCGGAGCATCCCTAAGCCTCCACCTATCTCTTTTTATATAAATGCACTGGTCTTTATTAAATCGTATGATTGTGCACTTAAGTATAGGAGTTGAATTGATACCGTTGCTGCATTTATACCTTGTACACTTGTCTACTATCCTGATGCTATTACTAGACAAGGGATGGGATCGATCTTATGCTTAGCCATGCTTAGACCGGTAGAAGTCGAGGGATTTCCTGTCCTTCGCGAGCATAGGTGGTGACTAATGATGATGGGGATGGATTCCACATGGTTGACTATATGTGCCACCATGCCACATGATAATGAGAGAATCAAGGCTAGGTAGCGGGGAGCCGTATGACATGGTTGAGGTCATGCTGTCTTCGGTGCTGCTTGTGGCCGACTAGGACTGAGGCCACCAGACATCAGTTGAGATTGAAGGACGTCGTCACATAGCTGGCCATATAAGTCGTTCTGACCTGCGAAGCGGAGTAGTTCCTTCTGAGCCGAGAATTGGTGTGACATGGATAGACATATTCTGGAGGAAGGAAGGATGTGCGGAGACACCATTTTGCCATAGTCAGGTCAGGGACCTGCACTTCCTGTGAGTGGGTTTGTCTCCGAGAATATGGCCCCCGCCAAGCTCGCGATATAATATGACTCAGAAAGATCTAACGGTGACCCAAGAAGCCACTGATCAAGCTGACAGGGTTTGTGATTGGCATGTTTGCCAGCTGGTACAATCGATTCGAATCGCCATCTCTCCTGGTTAGTGAGAAACTGAACTGATCTTCTGGTGAGGTAGAGGCTAATAACTTGAACATATTGATTATGGTGAGATGAGGTTGATATCAGTGGATATCGAAAATCATATGGTTGTATTGTCTGCTATAATATCAAGTGATTGTTTAGTATAGCTGCAAACCTTAGTTTAATAGCTTAACTGAAATGGAAGCTAAACCATATCTAAAATTTATAAGTTGAGGAACTACTGTAGTAATGCTTTTTATGCAAAATGTTACTATCCTCTGAGCTCCACCAAATAAGCCTGCATATCCTTGAGAGTCTTTTTATTTACTTCCTGTCGGGTAAGTCTACCTGAGTACAATTGAGTACTCAGGGTTTTATTCCCATTGTTGCAGAAGGAGTAGTCTACTATGCTTATTGCAAGAACTGATTCACCCCTGCGGGCGAAGAAGATTAGACCTGGGGCAAGGTCGTTATCCATCTTTAGTTTTTGTAAGCTGCTGTGACACTGGTCAGCTGGTGGTACTCGTATGTAAATTATGTTGTTTCAAAACTATATTGTCTTCCGCTACTGTTACATTTATGTGAAAGACTATGTTGTACTCTGATGTTTTTAATTCGGTTGTAAACTTATGTATCATTTGATGGGTTGTTGCTGAATTTGTAAGATCCTTGGGGTATGTTCTGTTTAAAATGTTAGAAATCCTTCGAGATTTCTGGACTACCGGGTTTATATTGGCTCAAGTGTGACTTGATTGCTACTAAATTGGCGATCGTCGTACTTGTGCTTGTACAAATTGGTCGGTTCTGTGACAGCACCCCCTGCTCCTTGGCTGCCTAGCGGAGTGCCCCCTGCTTGTTGACTGCCCCCCGCCTCATCTTGGTCTTCGTCAATGAGGTATGTGTCCGACTTGTCCTAGAGCACTTCCTTGTTGACTACCGATTTGAGATACCTGTTGCCGTCAGGAGTAGGTATGTCGATTTCATCATCGACGTGATCCGGTGGACGGAGTTGATGAGCACCCTGGCATACCTTGCCGGAATATTCTTGCCAGAGTAGGTGCGTCCTGGCAATGCCATTCCCGTGCCAACCGCCATTTGTCTCCTGGAGAACCTGCTGAAGGGCACGGCAATTTTGCATGGTGTTGGTTCGACGATATCGTCGACCGGATATCTATCAAGTCCTCTGGTTAGAGGCACCATCATTCCTACTACGGCTAGTTCTGCCGGCGGCGTCGCTATCTCTCCTTCTGCAAGTGGTTTATAATTAGACCAAGTGCCCAGCAACTCCATGCCAGCCTGGCGAAACATCTCTGCTCTCATCTCCACCATCCTTGGGTCGTTGCTTGTGAATGCTTCCCTGATCTTTCCCATCATCATTTCCTGCATTTCCTCATCCTGCCCTTTCTGTACCAGTCTTTCCTTGTATGCCTGCCTGGTGTGGCGGGAGGACGCGTCGGACTGCCATGAGTCGATGGTCTTCCAACTCTTCCAATTCATCATCGCGCATGCCATACAATAGGGTATCAAAGTAGTAGAGTTTATCAAAGCCGAGTGGTTCCAAAGTACTGACTGTCTGGCCGAGAAACAAACATTGCAGATATCACATGTGTTCTTTTCTTGGCACGCACAGTCATTACTCTGGCACCACCTAACGATGATATTTAAGCAGTAAGACTAGAGTAGTAGAGTAGAGTAGTGAGATGTAGGGGTTGCAGTAAGAGTAGTATAGAGAGTAGAGCAGAGTAGTAAGATGTGCAGAGTAGAGTACTAATAGTACAGTACTAATAGTTAGTTGTAGTAAGAGTAATACATGTGTAGTAGTAAGACTAGAGTAGTAGTAGCTAAGAGGCGTAGGAGTAACAACAGTAAGTAAATAGTGGAGTATATAGTAGTAGAGAGTAGACAAATAGTAGACAGAGTAGTAGGTTAGACAGGAGAGTAGTAGTAAGTAGTAATAGTAGTAGTAGGTAGTAGAGGGTAGACGGTAGGAGTAGAGAGTAGTAGTAGTAAGTATCAGCACATACTAGTAGTAAGGCAGTAGGTACCACAGAGCAGATAGTAGGAGTATAGATAGTAGTAGACAGTAGGACAAACACCAACAACGGCAGTATAGTGGTAAGTAGTAGAAGCATAACTGAGGTGGCAGAAAGGGACAGCAGCAGCTGCAACGCAGCAGGCAGCGAGGGCGCCGAGGCGATGGCTACGGGCAACAGCAAGCCGGCTATTGAAAGGGCCGCAGGGGGAGCAGCAGCTAGCAGCTAGGGGTGCCGCCGGTCGATTGCAATTTTGGTTAACATTTATAAAAATATGAACCAATATTGTCCAAATGGCATGTAACTAATAGTAACTAACAGTAACTAATATTTCCGCCTGTTGCACCCCCCTTGTTTGAGCTCTAGCTTCGCCACTGCACAGAGTAGTAACTAATAGTAGACATAGTTGTCAGTACTAGTAGACTGGAGAGTATGAAAATGGCATGTGCTCAGTTTTTTGCGAATGAATTAAGTAGCATCATAGGCATCAAAGAAAAAAGGCATGTGCTCAGGTTATTGAAAAATAATCAAATCGTATCACAGGCATCACAGACTCAAAAAGGCAAGTGCTCAGGTTAATGACAATTAATCAAATGGCATCACAGAATCAAAAAGGCAAGCGCTCAGCTAGGTTACTGTCAATTAATCAAATGGCATCACAGGCATCATAGGAAAGTCATGGCATCACAGGCAGTGGCATATGCTATTCAACATGGTGTTCACATCATAGGCAGCAAAACATCACAGGGTGCGCGCAGCTGGAGCCGGAGCGGGATAAGACAGTGGGAGCTAGAGCTGGAGATCAAGAACCTTAGGCTGTAACAGAACCGTCTAAATCACGTGGCCCACAGGCACCTGTCATCACCACTAATGACATCTGACAGCCGGGCCCGTGTCCTATATGATCTAGGCAGCTCTGCCGGGCTACATAAGCACCCGTATTCTCCAACAGGATCCCATTGCGAAGCCATTATAGGGTTACAACATTTCATAATAAAATACATCAGAGTAAAGGTGCAGAAGACTTCATAGTACATAGATTACAACCAGTTGTTCAAATATAAATTCAAGTACAATTATTACAATCTATACCTAAATAGAAGTAGTATCAGGGTGGCAGATGCACATAATAATACGAACCCTGCCCAAGGGTCCAACATCACTCATCATCACTTCCTTCACAAACCAGCATCACGCAGCAGGGAGCAAGACAGACCTCCGGCTGCTGACTTCCTGCAACAGGGGTTAACAAACCCTGAGTACTGGGGTACTCCGCAAGACTTACCCGACTAAAGAGAAAGATGAGACTCAGGAATGCAGGCTGAGGGGAATCAAGGTAAGGCTGTGAGCAAGAGTTCAGGAGTTTTGCAAAAAAGCATTACTATCCTATTTGAATATTTCATCTCAATATTATTTTAATCATAACCATAGTTTCAATATTCCTTCTCATATGTCACATTCTTTCAATTTCTTAACCATTCTCAAAAACACCTAGTTCCGAACCACTTTTCGGTATAAGTCAGTGGATCAAGTCTCCATTAACCGAGGAGCAACGTTGATTCGAATCCAGAAAGTACCCAGCTGGGGATCCCTATCCACACTGCATATGTAGCACTTAAGCTTGCATATGCCAACCCCGCCTTCCACGGCTTTTCATACCCCAGAACCGGTACTGCAGCACCCGAGAGCACAGTACTCCTCTAGTCTCCAGGCACGCCGGCCACGAGGGTACATGCTACTCTCGCCACCTCTCCACTCCCAGTGCGTGGTTGTCGGTTCCAGCAGTAGAGCCACCGGAGTCAGAGGCTTCCCGTAGTATGTGGCTAGTTGCAAAGTCTCGATCCAGCAGGCCGACAACGAACGGTCCCTAAAGCATTTTTTCGTTGGTTACCATGCATTGGGACTCTAACCCAAGTACAAAGTAGCCGAACGGTTCCAAATTCGTGCCCGTCGGTGACAAGACATGGGAACGCTGCCACATGTGCACATCTATCCGAACGGACTTCCTTTTTCATTTTCATTTTTCCGGCGGCGGCAATGCATTGGGACTCTAACCCAAAGTACAAAGCCAACCGAACGGTTTCCAATCCGTCGATGACAATACATTGGGACTCTAACCCAAGTGCAAGTCACCCGCACAGTTGCAAATTCATATTCATCTTTAGTATATCATCATAGCTCAGAAAATAGCATTTTATGCAAAACTAACTTTAAAGAGCAGGGCTAAGCATTTTCAAACATTTTCATTTTTAAAACAGGCTTTCGAGGTTATATATCAAGGCAGGTCATGCAGCAAGTAGGTGACAATCAACTCCTATCAACC
Source organism: Eremochloa ophiuroides (assembly GCA_038502445.1). Taxonomy (NCBI): domain Eukaryota; kingdom Viridiplantae; phylum Streptophyta; class Magnoliopsida; order Poales; family Poaceae; genus Eremochloa; species Eremochloa ophiuroides. The sequence goes on along the minus strand of JAHLJS010000005.1, from coordinate 14,938,223 downwards.
TAGTGCAATTATTTAACTCAAGGTGATAAAATTTTTAAAACACAAGGAAGGGCTGAATGCACCGGGGCTTGCCTTGGGTTACGTGAAGCGTAGGATCCGGATCAGTACCACAGATGTCAAAATCCAAAACAACTTCGGGAACAATCTCCTCAGTGACTGCCTTCACTTTCACCTCCGGTTCCTCGGTCACTATACGCATGCAATGATGAATGTTTCAATGCGATGCAACATGAAATGACAACTGCAAAAATCCCAGAATAAATAATACCTAATTCAAGCATAACTGTACTTCATCACCTAGTCATAACCATACTAGACTAAGGTGCCCTATGTCATAAGGGTTTTTGACCTAGAACTACAATAAATTCAAAATTCACATCAAACCCTAATCACCAAAGTTTCCTATTTATTTTATTAATCAATTAACCAAGCATATAATTAATACTTACTCAAACTTTTCCCATTTAATGCCAAACTTCACCAACAGTTAGCTCTAGACCTAAAACAGTGCCACATAAAATTTCATGATTGTTGGAATTACAGAGAATTAATTAAAATTGCCTAAAGTTTCATTTTTGATTTAATATACAGATTTTTAACTACTGCAGAAAGTATTCAAAACATATATTTAATATTTTTATAAAATACTACACACTACTAGAGAACATCCACAAAAATTTTCATAATTTTAGGCACAGTGAATTTATTCCTACAAAAATACCAAATCACAGCACTATTCACATAAAATAAAATGAAAAAACTATTTATAAACCCTTCGTAAAATAGAAAACGTCTTCCGGCCCGAGCCGGCCCAGTAAGCCGCAACCGGCCCAGCGCGGCCCGGAAGCTCACCCACGCGCCCCACTCTCTCTCTGAGGGGCTGGCAGGTCGCCCCCACCTGTCAGCTCTCTCTCCCTCCTCTGTTCTCCTTCCCAAGCACGCACGGCACGCCCGCAGGACAGCGCGTCGCGACCGTTCTGGCGACAGTGTGGCGGTAGGGTTTAAACGAAGAGCACGGTCGGAATCAGGGGCTCACCTAGACTTCCAAACACCACTATGACGAAACTCCACCTCCTCGGAGACTAGGGCTCGACACGATGGCGGACCGACGGTGCGGGTTCGACGGCGAGACGGCGTTCCACTTCTTACACTGCAGTAGCGTTTAAGATCACCAACCGAGACGCCTCGCTAGGTTAAGGGAAACATGAAACAGGAACTAGAGCTAAGTTTACCTCACTAATATGACGGGAACGCGGCATGACCGACGTGGCGGCGCTCTGCTGGAGCCGCGGAACAAAAACCGAGCCGCACGGGGTACTCTGGCGGCCAACCGAGGCATGGACGGGCTCAAATGATGCGCAAGCGAGCTGGTTGGCTGGCTGGGAGATGGAGTGTTTCGGAGGTGAACGGTGTTTGCCGAATTTGACCGGAGACCGAGTGATCTCCTCGGCGGCCGAACGGATAAGAATGGAGACGGTAGCGGTGCTTGTCACCTTTAAGAGGTCCGGGGAGGAGTGGATAGGGTCGAGGCGTCCCGGGCCCTCCCTGGGGCGCACCACACGGTGGTGCCCCGGCCCCGGCTGGCCGGACGGCGGCCGGCGCGCGGCGCGGCGCGCGCGTACTGGCGGCACTCAGGAAACAGGGGACCCCCCTCCCCTAGCTATAGTGAATGGCTTAATTAGGTCAAATGCTATTTTGATTTGAATGATGGCCTACAAATTTGAATATGTGAAAATGTTTAAAACAAAAGTTGTAGTACTACAAGTGCTGATCAGTTTTGGTTTTGGAACCATTTTCAAATTCGGCCAAATTTTGAAATTACAGCAAAGGGGGTAAAAAAGGGTTTTGAATTTTAAAACTGAAATTCTAAAATTAATTTTAATTTTTCTCAGCAACTGGAAAAATGGTCAAAATAGAAGTTGTTCCTTTCAGTGAGGTCTACAACTCTTATTAAGGAAGTTTTATAAAATTCCTAATATTTTTGAAATTGAGTTTTCAAATTTAAATTTAAACATAGTAATTTGAGTTAAATTTGAATTTCTGGAACACAACTTCAAAATCTCCAAAAATAAAAGTTGTTCCATTTTAAAATCTCTACAACTTTCATTAAGACACTTCTATAAGGTTCATCATATTTTTTTGAATTAGGGTTTGAGGTCAATTCTAGGGCTTAATTTAATTTCTTATTTAGTTTAATATTTGATTTTTAATCAAGGGTCTAAATACATAATCAATGAAATCAAATCACTCTAGCACCCTAAACACAATCATATGCAAATGATCAAATTAAACATGATGACATGACAGTTTTATTATGCTGTAATACCAGAGGTATTACATATACCCTGTGAAGGAGCACAAGGACGCCGAGGAGAGCAGATCCGAGCACGCGCGGACGCCGAGGAGAGCAGCTCCGAGCACGCGGAGGCCGAGGAGAACAACTCCGAGCACGCGCGGATGAGAGCTTCGAGCGCGCGGACGCCGAGGAGAGCAGCTCCAAGCACGTGCCGACACCGAGGAGAGGAGCTCCGAGCACGCACGGACGCCGAGGAGAGGAGGAGGCCACAAAGGTCGGGGGCGCGGAGGTCGGGAGCGTCGAGGTCGGGGGCGCGGAGTCGCGGAGCACGCCGAGGAGCAGCGGGCACGCGGCGGCGGCGGCGGCGCTAGCTAGGGTTTGAGAAAAATTTCGGCAGCCCTTCGGGGTGAACGAAGAGATGCCGAATACTTGGCTGATTCGGCCAAGTGCTCGGCCTTATATAGGGAAAACTTAACTGAGGCGGGCAAATAGTAATGCCCGCCGCGGTTAATATTAATCAAGGGCAGGCACTCTTAAGAGCCCGCTGCCGCCTCGATTAAGTTTGTCAGGTTCAGTGTTATAACAAACAGAATGTTGTATCAGCTGAGTAGACAGAGTATTACACAGAATTGTAGTAGTACAATGAAGAGAGTAGACAAAGTAGTACACAGAATTGTAGGAGTAGTAGACAGAGTAGTATATAGTAGTAGCGAATAATATTATTAGTAGACATAGTAGACAGAACTGTAGGAATAATTACTATTAGTGGTAGTAATAGGAGTATAAGTTGATAAACACTATGGAGGTCGTTGGATCATATAATACAGATACGATTCGATGACATAGAACATTATTATTACATATATGTGCAGTCTTCACATGCATGTCATTTTGGTTTAGGTGCTGCCACAGACTTGTTCTTGCCGTCGTTGCGTGCCCAGGGCATCATCTTGGTCGTGTTGAAGCGTGCCTCGACCCCCTTGATCTTTTGTGGATGATCGATAAAGAGCCCAACCTCTTCATAGTTGTTGTATTCTTCTGGACTTTAGACCCCGTAAGCTCCAACAATTCTCTGCTTTCCTGAGACAACTGCATGCCTCGTTGACCGCTTGCCGTTTTCCTTAGGCATCGATGGTAGGATACTTGCGCGACACGGCTTGCTAGAACCCACTGGTCATCTTTGTAGCCTACATTGTGGAGCTCCACGGTGTTTATACCATAGTCGTCCATGACAACCCCCTTTGGCTTCACCCACTGGCACTTAAACACGGGTATCTGTAGGTCACCGCCGTAGTCAAGTTCCCATATGTCTTTCGATCTGACCGTAATATGTCCTGGCATGGCCCGTCGCCTTGTTGATTCCCTCATATCAAACTCCGTAGTTTTGTGCCGCGCTTTTCTTATCCTTCTCTTTTGTGTGGAACCTGTACCCAGTTGATGTCGTACCCTTACCACGTGGTGATTTCAGTGGATGGGCCAGAGGCAAGCCTCGAAATGGTGTCCTCATCATCTGATCCTCCATTTGGTATGTTTTGCTTCTTCAGCCACGTTGTGAAGCCGATCTTATGTTGTTTCTGGACCCATGCCTCCATGTAAGTTCCGTCATTAGCGCTGCGGATCTCTTCCAGGTGCTTATCAACGTATGGATCCATGACCACTAACTGATGAAGGACGTTGTGATGAGCTTGTTGGATCATATCGAATTGGACATCGATTCGTACCTTCCTACCTGTGCAGCCCTTTACAGATGTTTTACCTTCGTGCTTGTGGACGGGAAGCCCGATCGCCCTAACATCTCTGATGTATCTGGTACAAGCAGTTCATAGCCTCTTCAAGTGGTGTACGCCTCGATCATGGAGCCCTTCAGATGGGCACGGTTAAGGACGTATCTATTGAGGGTCGACATGAACCGCTCGTACGTCCACATCTAGTGTAGGTACACGGGGCCCAGTTCTTGTATCTGATCAACCGTGTGCATCCATGAGGTGTGGCATGATATCAAAGAACGATGGTGGGAAACACAACTCTAGCTGGCAAAGAGTCTCCGCGATGAAGGCTTTCAGTTCAGGCAGCTCAGCTTCATCGATGACCTTCGATGTGATGCGGTTGAAGAAGTAGGACATTCGTGTGATGACCATCTTCACGTATTCTGATCCGATGCACCTGATCACTATTGGAAGGAAGACTGTCAGCATAACGTGGCAGTCGTGTGAGTTAAAGTTGGTCAACGTTAGGTCTTTCATCGAGACCAGGTTCTTGATGTTGGAAGAGAAACCGGTCGGCACCTTCACTTGCCTCAGCCATAAGCAAAATGCCAACATCTCTTCATGTGTTAGGTTATAGCTTGCGGCTAGGAGTTCGACTTTCCCATTCTGAGGTTGTCTTGGGTGAAGTTCAGGCCTTATGCCCATGTGCACGAGATCAGTGCGTGACTTCAGCCCATCCTTGGTCTTTGTCTTGATGTCTAACAACATGCCGATCATGCTTTCAAAGGACATTCTTCTCCAGATGCATGCAATCGATTGCATGAGGCGTATGTAGCTCCTTCCAATACAACAAGTGCTTGAAAAAAGTTGACTATTTCTTGAAACGAACGAAGACAGATTCTTTCTCCATTTCATCCCTCTTTCTCTTCTTCTTTACCTGGGTCCCTGTCTTTGTCTTTCTTCTTCTTCTTCTTTCCGAACTCGACCTCATCCAAGTCCTTCACCATCTCAAACACCTTCTCCCCGTACTTCGTCCTCTCTGGCTCTTCAAGTTGTGGCTCATCACTGTTGTCGAAGTACTTATTTATCACGGCTCTTCGGTACCTGTGCCCTTTCACAAGGAATCGTCTGTGCCTCGTGTATACAATCTTGTAAGATCCCTTGAGATAAGTGTAGCAGGTTCCTGTTGAGGCAAACTATGCAACCGGTCTTCCCTTTGATCTGCCCTGACAACGAGAAAAGACCAGGATAATCGGTGATGGTGACAAAGATGATGGCTCTTAGAGTGAATGACTTCTTGGTGGACGCATCTATTATGTCGATCCCTGTTTCCCATAGAATCTTCATGTCCTCCATGAGAGGCTCTAAGAACACATCTAATCGTTGTCAGGCTGCTTTGGTCCTGAAATAATCATTGTCAGTAGAAGATACCTGCGCTTCTGACATAACCACGGAGGTAGATTGTAGATAGTCAGGATGACAGGCCAAGTGCTGTGGCTGCTGCTGAGATCACCGAATGGGTTCATCCCGTTGGTACTCAGCGTGAACCGGACGTTCCTAGCCTCTTCGCTAAACTTCGGGAACATGGCGTCGAAACGTTTCCACTGTCGAGCATTGGAAGGGTGTCGCAGCTTGCCGTCATCCTTTGTGAGGTCGCTAGAGGCATGCCACGACATCAGCTTTGCATCCTTGGGGTTCGCAAATAGAGCACGCAGGCGGTCAGTTACGGGTAGGTACCACATCGACAACGCAGGAATCCGTCTCTGTGCGTAACCCTCTTCCTCCTCATTCCTGTTCTTGAGGCTTTGCAGCATTACTCTTCGTGGTCTTCTGCTTCGTCTTTCTAGAGGGTCCATCATCATCATCGCCGCGACAACCAGCTTTCCTCTTCCAACGACTGAAGCTGCAGTGCGGACAACGCTCCAATTTCTCATAGTCGCCCCGATACAGGATGCAGTGGTTAGGGCAAGCGTCGAACTTTTGGAGTTTCATCGCCACTGGGCAGGATCAACTTCTTTGCCTGATAGGTATTGACAGGCACTTTACTATTTGGAAAAGCCTCACCAAGGAGACTTAATAGCTCGTTGAAGCCAGTGTCTGACCAACCATTACGAGCCTTCACCATTAGCAACTTGAGATCAAAACGCAATGCCGTCATATGTTTCGGACACTCGGCATTCTCATATAGCGGATCGATCGCCGCCTGCTTCATCTCTTTGAGATTTTCTAGCCATCTCGCGGATCCAAAGAGATCGTCATCTTCATCGAGACGATTAGCTTTGCCCTTGAAGAGCTCCGCATCCTTTGGCTCTAGTAACGTAGCGCCAACATTGTCATCATCGTCGTCACCCACACCATCATCGTACAAATTCTCTGTTGTGATGTAATCACGCTGATCATCACCAGCAGCACCGGCCGTATGCCCGCCTCCCGATGATGATGGTGCCTGGTGTGCATTCGTCGTCGTTGCAGCCGATGAGTTTCCTCCAGATGCACCGCCTACACCCAAATCGGCTATCTCGCCGTGGAAAATCCAGACTGTGTAATTCTCGACAAAACCAAACCTGATCAAGTGAGATAGAACCACGGTGTCTTCATGGGCTTTCGTGTTTTTGTAGCGAGAACACAGGACATATAGTTGTTGTTCGATTCAGACTCTCTCGATGTTTCTTCACAGCAGCAACAAATTTTTTAGCCTCAGACACGTACTCGACTTCCACTCTCTTCATTTTGTACATCCACTCTGACCGTTCTATAACTGCACAAAACATCTAATTAACACAAAAGCAACATCTAACAAATACAGGAGGGGTGTGTACATATATACCAAAAAATAGCAAAAATTAACACCTAGATCTACTATTTTGTTTATTTCTCTCTCTTCTCTTAAAAACTAGATATTACATACATGTAAAACAACCTTAAAATTTCTCTCTCCTCCATGGTGAACTAAATCTATTCTAGATCTAGAGAGCTCAAAATGATGAAAATTGTTAATAAATAATGTATTGAGACTATATACAACCTTTTTGGGATCTTCAAAAAAGGTCTCTTCCAATAAATTAACAGCAAAACCTCTCCCCCTTCGAACTCCACTAATGGAGGAGAGGCAGCCGATCTGGAGGAAGAAGAAGACTGGGCGCGGTATAAATAGGCGAGCATTTACCGCGGCGGGCAAAATAAAGCAAAACCGCCTTGGTTAAACTTTTAACCGTGGCGGGTAGTTTAACGTAACCGTCTCGGTTAATATGAATTAACCATGGTGGTTTCTTTAAGTTGCCCGCCTCGGTTAATAGTTTAACCGAGGCGGTTTTTATAAAACGACCACCTAGGCTAATTGTGTGTGGCTGAGGCGGTTAAATTACGTTGCCGCCTCCATTAAACTTTAACCAAGGCGGGCAGTTAAGCGGCCGACCGGCCACACCTTAACGGAGGCGGCCGTTTTGCCTGCCCGCCTCCTTTAAATTTTGGCAACGCCATGCAAAATCGATTCTGTAGTAGTGCATCTCTCTAATAGTCTCATGAACTCTAAAGGAGAATATAAAATTTGTGAACAATATTACTATCACTTTCTCGAACGATCAAATGACCAAAACAAAAGTTATAGATCTCACGCGGAGGTACCGGTGGACTCAATCTGTTGCTCCTGATAATTAAGGACATGCAAATCATTTGCAAATATCTACCAAGATTATAGGAGCCAAAAAGGAAAAACGAAAATTAATTTTTCTAATTTTTAGTTTATTAAATAATTTAAAAAATCATAATATTCAATGGTGTAGATTCATTTAAGATATTACCTCTTAGTGAGATAAGATTTAGACAATGGTGTACCTTAGCATTGTCCCTTATTTATATGAATGGCAACTTTATGGTGCGATATCGTGCCACCCTTACATGTGAGACTCCGTAGCGTAACTGATTTGCCTATGGTTATTTCTATTTACCAAAATCTGTTTATGAAATAGCATTTGTTTATTTTGACTATTCTAATTTAAAACTCTTTTAATATATGACAGTCATCCTAGGAAGGTGCGCGGGCCTCCTGGCAGCGGGAAAAAGGGAGGAGGGGGTTGGAGCCTGGGAGGTAAGGCTAACAGCATAGCTGTGGTCGCCGCCTGAATCGTCTTTGGGGGAGGCAAAGCGGGGGCTCTCGCTCGTGTTACGACGAATCACGGTCGTTTATATCCTATGGATTATGATTGCTCCTGCAAATTGACTTAACATCTCCCTGGCGATGTGAGGCCACCGATCACACCTCATCACCTGTTTCTCCTTTGTTTTGATTCGAAGGAACTCCAAGTGTCTAACTTAGTTTAGTCGCACGTAAGCATTCGTCTCTGCATTCACCTGATCCTGACGATTATTGACGCTGTCGCTTGCCGTTTCCCCTTGTCTGCTTTCCGGCTTTTAGAGGTTCTGTTACTCAGTGGCCGACGTCGACCTTCTGTTCTCGCTTTGGAACGTGTTCATGAAAGTTCTGCGACTACAACTAGCTGTCTCCAGAAAGATTAAAACTTAAGCACGAATACGTCGTCACGTCGAGTTTGTGTTAAACAAATGTCAGCTGCTGATCTATTCAGAGCAGCGGGCAACAAACAAAGAAACAGACAGCAGGAGAAACAGCAGTCGTTACACTTACCCTGCAAAATTTAGGAGCTCATCTTTCAGCATCAGAAGGAGAATACAGGAGTGGTTGACTCATTGGGGGCTCTGTGGGCCGTGTGCCGAGTGCTCTGTGTGCGTGTGCGGCAGGCCCGCAGTTGCGGACCGGGCCCACCGGCAGGCACACAGATCAGATTTTAATGCGAGGGGTGGCCTCCATTTGGTGTCACCAGTCGCCAGTCTGCTTCTTCTTTCTCGTCTTCCTTCTCGCAATTGCAGATAAGGCAGCAGGGTGCTGGAACTGGAAGGAAGGAGTTTCTGGTTGGGAGAGTCCGGATGAGGGTTGCAATGGTGTGATGTCCGGTTGGTGATCGTTAGCAGAGGCAGCTTCTCGAATCATTGCTTCAGGGGCAGCCAGCCATGGACAGAAGGAACCGAGCAGCTCCGTTGGTATCTCTCTCTCTCTCTCTCTCTCTCTGATGCTCCTGTTCGTCTTATTTTGCATACATGCGATCGTTGGGTTGCTGTAGTTGAGCAGGTTTTTGGAAATCTCTGACGGCGTTCTGGGTTCTGGCCTGTAGGCCTTAGCCTGTTGTTCTTGGTTAGACATACCACCAGTTCATCATAATGTATTTTCCCATCGATCTATCACTTTGAAAGTGTTTTGGTTGGTCGGTTCATAGGATTGGAATCTAATTCAGAAGGAACACACTAGGAAAAAAAATGGCCAAGCAATCTTGTTCTGAACCAAGATGGAAGTCTGTTGGCATCTATCATCATCCCCGGTTGTAGTCGTCTCACATGCGCTACGATGCCGCTGTGTGGGGCAGGGGTTCGAGGAGTTTTTTTACCTGTGTGAAAAGGTCTTCTTTTTAATGTAATCCCCGGAGGCTGTCTTACCCCGACAGGTTTTTTATCGTCAGTAGTCAGTATGAGCATCTAGATATTTTCTTCTTTCGGTGACTTCTCCATCTGAGAATTATTACCGTTTTTCTACAAAAGATTGTGGTTTTTTTTTAATATAATCGCACATGGTTCTGGGCGGAGTAGAACAAGGCTCCGTTCGGTGAAGTGCTGAAAAGCGCTGAAGTGACGTAGAAGTGCTGAAATCTTGTGAGAGAGAAACACTGTACAAGTGCTGAAAGTTCAGCACTTTTCATGGGATCCGAACGCAGCCCAAGTGAATTCGGTTTATAAATCATTTTCATTTGACCAGGCGAAAATCCAACGAGTTGCTTAGTTGCATAATAATACGCACAGCACTTCTTTTTCGACAGAAAATGTATGTTAATGTAAACATATCATCCGCGCCTTTGCTATTGCACTTCATGGTGAAACTTGCATGGCCATGCCATCAAACTTGGTCCCCACAATGTAGTTGTTCAACTACTTCTGTAGTGACTTCAGTGTCTGTCTCATGCTCTTGTCTGATCACTCTAAAGTTTCATGAACCAATCACGTTTACGGGAAAATAAACACACTCGATTTAATTCCCAACAACACCAATTATGATGCTTCTAGCTCATAATTTTCTTTGCTTTTATTTGTTGAGCAGCAGCAGCCTAACAATTTTTGTTTCTTGTGATGGTTCGCCGCAGGTTGACGACAGCTCTGCATGCTTTTGCCGAGTGGACTGCAGATCATTCGCCGCCGCCGCCGCCGCCGCCGCGGCGGCGGCGAGGCGAATCCCGGCGTCGAAGGCGTGCGTGCAACCGAGCCTGAGGGCGTCGATCCACCCGCTGAAGCCGCGGCCGGGCGGCGGCGCAGACCGGAGCAGCCGCCGCGGGCCATGCCCGCTGCTCCCTGGCCTGCCGGACGACCTCGCCATCGCCTGTCTCATCCGGGTGCCCAGAGCTGACCACTGGAAGCTGAGGCTGGTGTGCCGGCGGTGGCGCCGCCTGCTCGCCGGCAACTACTTCTACGGCCTCCGCCGGCGGCTCGGGCTCGCGGAGCCGTGGCTGTACGCCGTGAAGCGCGACGGGAGGGACGGGCGCGTGTCGTGGGACGTGCTCGACCCGTCGTGCCGGCGCGGCGCGTGGCGCGCGCTGCCGCCGGTGCCGCGCGAGTACGCGGAGGCCGACGGGTTCGGCTGCGCCGTGCTCGGCGGCTGCCACCTGTACCTGCTCGGCGGCAGGGGCAGGGGCGGCGGCGGCGCCATGCGGCGGGTGGTGTTCTACAGCGCCCGGAGCAACCGGTGGCACCGCGCGCCGGACATGCTGCGCCGCCGGCACTGCTTCGACGTGTGCGTCATGGGGAACCGCCTGTACGTCGCTGGCGGCGACACCGGCGGCGGCGGCGTTGGGGGGCTCAGGTCCGTCGAGGTGTTCGACCCGGCCAAGAACCGGTGGTCGTTCGTGGCCGAGATGGCCGCGCCGACGATGGCGCCGTTCGTCAGCGCGGTGCACGGCGGGCGGTGGTACGTGAAGGGCGTCGTCGGCGGCGCGCAGCAGGTGCTGAGCCAGGCCTACTCCCCGGAGGCCGACGCGTGGTCCGTCGTCGTCCTTGACGGCATGGTCACCGGCTGGCGGAGCCCCAGCGCGTGCCTCGACGGCCGGCTCTACGCCGCCGACTGCAAGGACGGCTGCCGGCTGAGGGCCTACGACGAGGCCGCCGACGCCTGGACCACCTGCGCCGACAGCAAGCGGCACCGAGGGAGCTCCCAGGCGGCGGAGGCGGCCGCCATTGTCGCCCTCCGCGGGAGGCTCTGCGTCGTCCGCAACGACATGAGCGTCTCGGCCGTCGACGTCGCGGCCGCCGGCGCAGGAAACCAGCGGTGGCAGACCCTCGCCGGCAAAGCGCATTCCAAGAGCTTCGTCACGGGCCTCTTGTCCAACCTCGCTGGCCGCACCCGCGCCAAGAACAACATCCTCCATTGCCAAGTTCTTGAGGCCTAACTAGAATCACACACTGAAAAAAGTACATATAATGAGAAAATGTGTGAAATCTCCATGTTTGCTCAAGAGTTATTAAAAAGCGAGAGTTACAGGCATCTGAATAGCCTGAAGGATGCGATCGTTGTACAAATACAGTTTATATGATATACAGTATACAGATTGATGTGATCACATTCGCAGTACACACATTTTTTTCTCTTGTATTCGTTCTCAGAACTACTACACTTGTTTTCTTGTTGCCTTCAGTAGCTGTATCAAGAGAAGACCTGACCTGGTAATTGCCCATTAAAACCTGTGTTCCCGACCTGGCAAGCCGTCCAGGTCAACGTCCGGAATTAGGTGCAGCCATGGATCCTCTGGTCTCATTCTGATGCCCTCACATCTGAGAATATGATCCTCTTGCATTTTTCTTCTGATAAAAACAATACCCACGTTGGCAATGCAGTCCGTATCACTGTGGAGAGTGGAGCGGTTGGACGAGTGTTATCATAATCATAAGGACAATGTACGGACAACCACAAACCACGAGATCAAATCGGAGAAGATAACAAGTAGAAAATTCATGCAATTAACCACTCCACTCTGATATTGAAGAAGATTGCAGCAACAGAAAATCCATATAAGAAACTCATTTAAAGATACAAATGTTGATGTTATTTTCGACGAACTATGTGTAAGGGAGACATCCATTCTTTTTGATGGAGTAGCTGTGCTACTCAAGCTCCAAATATTAATATTAATAATTGTTATCATAAAATCATATGCATGCATGCGTAGCATGCCAATGTGGCCAAGGACTATTAGTTGTGCTTGCTATGAAAGACAAGCTGATATTGCTAGATAAGTGATAGGTAAGAGCAACTTCAAGAGACTCTAAATCCTTCCTAAATGCTAGGAATAGGGATTTTGATGAAAAAATACCCTCCAACAGCTTGTCCAAATGGTTATCCAAATGTAGCCATCTTCTATTTCAGATTTTTCGCTAGCCAAATATAAAAGAGGAGAATGGCTCTCCTGAGTGCGCATGAGATTAAAAAAACTGTTAGAGAGTCAAGAAACGTAGAAAACGATTTTTATGCAAATGGCTCTTTAAGATTTATAGAGTGAGATTTAGAAAGACTCTTGTAGATGATCTAAGACATTAGTTGAGAATCTAACATGTCCTAACAATCTTCAACAGGCGAAGGACTTTTATGGTGAAAATTTTTGTCACAAAATGTTCCCTTTTCGCCACAAACTAACCTTTGTGGTGACTTCTTAAATCATCACTAGTCACCACAGATACTTGCCTCACAAATACTCTAGTGATGATTTTTCATTCCCCACAAATACCCATACTCATTAGTGACGAATTGTGGTGCCACTAGTAAAGTGACCATTTATGGCCCCAATTGTTGTCACAAAAACATATGTATCAATGGCAAAATAAATCCACTCATAATATATTTAGCGGTGAGAATAGTTGACACAACTATAGAGTTTTTATGACAATTTAGTCGCCACAGTTACCGTTATAAAAGTGATGAATTATAGATTTGTGTTGAGGACCCTGTCCTTAGTCCTTACTCATTATTTCACATGTTCTTTTACCTTTAGATTGTTCGATTGATACGCGCACATATATTTTCACACGATTAAAAAGTTTGGACTACCCATAGTGTGATGTTCTACCGATGCTTGAAACCTCTTTTTCATTTGAACATCGATGTCTGCGCACTGCACGATGGAATTGAAGCATCAGAAAACCTGGCATCAAGGAAAGTTCATGCCTCGATGCTTGTCTTGGGAGAAATAATGTGGCCCCACCTGTAGGTGACTTGAGGAGATGACTCAGAGGATGATTGATTCCCCAGTCTAAAAAGTATACCTGTCACATTGAATGTTCAGACATATTCATGGAGCATTAAATATAAACTTAAAATATAACTAATTCCATAGATTGTGACTATTTTTTACCCTGATTAGATTTTAAACCATGCAGAATACTTTTAAGCGTCTAACATTTTTAGATCTAGCAAAATGAAAAAAAAACATTTAGAAATTTTGGAAATTTCTCAAGGCATTTTTATCAATATATAAATAGCATTTTTAAAAAATCACAATGAAACATGGGATGCAACTAGCATGGGTGCATTCACATTAAATGTATGTCATATTCTTGTTGGTGGCAGCTCACATGTATACGGAAAGATATAGAATGACCTTAGCATCAATTAGAATTTTAAGTTTTAATCTTGACTAGGTAGTATGTCCGTGCGTTGCTACGGGACAACTAATCTTTTATAGCAAAAACATACTGATCGCACGATGAAGTAACAAATGTGTCACGAAATTAAATACTTAAAAAAGCACAATTCGTGAAATTAACACAGACATGGAGAATGTAGCGTCCCAGGCTCACAAACTGTACTGTATAGACCTTTTCGTAACACAGAAAAGAGGATGTTTTAGGGTTTTGCAGGGATAATATCAAGATATCTCAATCCTCGATCCTTCAGTTACTCGAATCAAATTAGTATATACTACCCATTACACGGTACCAAGAAGCATTCACCTACAGAATCCAACTGCAACAGGCAGGTATCTACTGATCTTATGTATGACATTGAGGGTCTTGCTACAGAACAGATCAAAGAAGAAGCTGGTGTTTATCTTGTGTTGCTTCAAGAAGAGTTAACAATGGAGATGGTGAACAGCCGAGCCACACATGGTCAGGATACACGGCTGATCAGGAAATGTTATCAAGGTCAGGATACACGGCTGCGGAAGGTTCGATGTGTGATAGCTGTGCTGTGCCTAGGAGCTACTCCGGGAGCTCATCGTATGTGTTTGCCTGCAATTGCAGTGCCACACTCAGAAAACAAGTATTTCGCAGAGAAGTCACTGAAATTGAACGATGCTAGAACCCGAAAGAAACAAAGATTGTCTAAGGGTGTTTTATTTACCTGTATAAGAAATGCCATGTCGACAACCAAGGTGGTAACAACACCAAACCAAGCTCAGGACCCTATTGTCTACTGTTGATGAACCAATATCTAGAACCACCTGCAGAATTGTCATGATGTACGAATGCATTCATCGTAGATTTGTAATACGTGCATGAGAAAAAAGAATATGACTTTCTACTTGTTCAATCTGAACTCAACTGAACCGTGTTCACACATGATCAATAGAATATCTTTTGTCATCAACTAAAAATTTTGAATTGGAACTATATTACTAAAAGGACTTACTTCTAAGTAGTCAGGACCACGCAAATAGGTCCACGACTCTCTCCAGTAAACAAGGTGTGCTTCCAACACTTTGCCGCACTATCCAAGACCCCTGAATAATTTGAACATGCTAAAGTGAGAACAGCTTACCAAAAAACATTTGAATGATTTCACACTGGAACATACCTTTGGAACAGATGGGATAAGCTTCAATCTGCTGTTTCAAGAATCATCATCACCATTGACAAAACGCTGCAACAGTGATCCTATCTTCAAGGAGTTTGAGACAAAATAAAGGACCAAGCTGTAATGACTTGATCCCGAAATCTGCAAGAGAACAATGAGTTCACCAGCATAACCTAATTATAGAAGAAAAATCAGAAATAGAAACAAACTTGAAAGAAAGCTATAATTTTATCATTTAATTCTCAAACTTAGTATGAAAGTGATAAATAAGAATGTCTATCATAAGTAAATTTCTTTCTGCATCTGCTCTTGTTTGTGTAATGTTTATGAACTACTCCGTATGATTTATGAATCAATACCAAATAGGAATTTAGAAAAAAGACATGTAGATTGGTGTGCAAGCCACCAATGGATTTTTTGTACTCTGTGCGGTCACCATTCTGTGAGAAAAGAATGTAGGACAGAAAGAAACGACCATGAAAGTATTGTTAGAACACGAACTTACTTGTATTTTTACCAAGAAAGTGAACATTCCCTTCTCAGCACTCAGCAGCAACCTACATTAGTAAGGTTCAGTTAAAATCAGAAATCATCATGTAATGGAAGCACTGTATTAGTTAGGAGCAGGAACACTAAATCCAGATCCAACAATGGTATTTTATTTGCAAGGAAAATTTTGGTTGAACCAATAGTCCTCCAAGAAAACGGTATTCTATTATTCAAAGTTTGTGTTGCGATTACAGAAAAAGTGAGCAGAGATGCGAATGTGTCATTAACCAACCATGACAGGTTTTCTGACCTGAGCCGCAGATCCTTTCCGCCTAGCAACATGATCCAAGCACTTGGTGTCCTTAAACCAGTCAATTGCTACAAGCTCCATAAGACTTCCCTGCTGGTACCTGCAAGTCAAATGAAAAAATACTAAACACTTGTTTGCCTGCTAGGCTTCACAAAGAAAAGAAACCGATTGTGTCACTTGAACACCTGGACCTTTGATTTGTCACGTGGAAAACTCTTACTACGGACTTTAAAGATCTTGCTGTCAGGTACTACCCAACAGTTCGAAGTAGACCTGGGCAGTTCGTCTACCTCACGTCAGTCAACAGTTCAACACAGCTGCAGGTGCCGCCGGTGCCAGAGTGGGATCCTTTTGTTCAGCAACCGTCGGCTGTGGCTCCCCCTTTGTCGGTGCTAATTTTGGCGAGGCTAACACCGGCTAGTAAATATGTGTTTTGCGGTTGAGGCTACGGATGGTGTGCAAGGGGGAACACAGGGATTATACTGGTTCAGGCCGAGCAAGCCCTACGTCCAGTGGAGAGGAGAGTCGTGTTGCCTTGCACCGGGGTGCTTGTAGTAGGGGTTACAAGCTAGTCGAGAGAGGGAAGTGCTCCCAGGTCTCTTGTGTGTGTCTAAGTGTTTACAAGTCGTTTGCTATGGGTACGTTTGTGTGGGTGAGAACTTAGAACTTCTCTCTTGTTCTCCGTCGTTCGTCCGTCCGTCTAAAGCTGGCCTCTGCTCTCCCTTTTATAGTCGCAAGGGAGAGGCAGGGGCAGCTACGTATTTTACAGTGAGGAGTTGCTGTTCCCCGTTTGACTATGCAGCTACTGCCTTTTCTCCGCGTCTCCGGGGCATGGCTGTCGTGGTTCGCACGATCTTGGTGGGTTCCAAGGTGGGAACAGTCGTCTGACTATGTCACGTCGGCCCGGATGGAAGGCGTGCTCGTCCTTTCGAGTGGACAGCGCAGTAGGCGCTTTTCCTGTTCTTGCGTAGCCCGTCGTCAGGCGCTTGTCACAGTCGGAGTTGATAGGTCCCGGCGGAAAACGGGGCGGCGCACCGTGGACCATACCGTGGAGGACAGGTGGTATGGCCGTCAGGCGCGTGCGAAGCACAGTCGCGTCGAGAGTCTCGCCTGACGGGACAGTGCTTGTAAAGTGGTCAGAGACATCTCTTGTGGTCCAAGATTGCTCCGCTGACATCACCTGTGCCTTGGATGCCTTTGCGAGATTGCGCTCCAGGGGGATAGGGAAGCTCGGGCGAATCGGAGACTTGGGGCGCCGAGGATGCCGCTCTCCCGAGCTGGTGCCGCTCTCCTGAGGAGGCTCGGGCGAATCGGAGATTTGGGGCGCCGAGGACGCCGCTCTCCCGAGCTCTCCCCAGGAGGCTCGGGCGAATCAGAGGTTTGGGGCGCCGAGGACGCCGCTCTCCCGAGCTCTCCCGAGGAGGCTCGGGCGAATCGGAGACTTGGGCGCCCAGGATGCCGCTCTCCCGAGCTCTCCCGAGGAGGCTCGGGCGAATCGGAGACTTGGGCGCCGAGGAGTGCTGTCCCGAGGAGGCTCGGGCGAATCGGAGACTTGGGCGCCGAGGAGGCCGCTCTCCCGAGGAGGCTCGGGTGAATCGGAGACTTGGGCGCCGAGGACGCCGCCTCCCGAGCTCTCCCGAGGAGGCTCGGGTGAATCGGAGACTTGGGCGCCGAGGACGCCGCCTCCCGAGCTCTCCCGAGGAGGCTCGGGCGAATCGGAGACTTGTGCGCCGGGGATGCCGCTCTCCCGCTCGCCCGAGCTCTCCCGTTGAGGCTCGGGCGAATCGGAGATTGGGGGCGCCGAGGGTGCCGCTCGCCCGAGCTCTCCCGGGGAGGCTCGGGCGAATCGGAGATTGGGGGCGCCGAGGGTGCCGCTCGCCCGAGCTCTCCCGGGGAGGCTCGGGCGAATCGGAGACTTGGGCGCCGAGGAGGGAGACTTGGGCCTCTGTAGACGCGGCCTTCGTGGGCTTCGACTGGCCTTACTTGGGCCAGGCCAAGTTGGGAATGAACGTTTTTGCATGGAAGTTGGGTACCCCTAACTTTGGTAACCGACAGTAGCCCCCGAGCCTGTGGCGGAGTGAAGGCACTCCTCCACAGGTTCACGCTGGTTCTTCCTGTCAAAAAAGATAAAGTGTGGTTTGTTTTTTCCGGGGGGTGCGCGCGAGCGCACCCGCCGGGTGTAGCCCCCGAGGCTTTGGAGGGATGATATATCCCTTCAAAGGCTTAGAATCGTGTTCGTTAGTCCTCGGGTATTTTTCGATTTATTTAGGTGGGTTGTTTCCTTGGAAGCGGAGCCCCCGAGCCTCCCACCGTGTGGGAGATCGTTCGGTGGTCTTTCCAAGGTGCAGGGCAAGTTTCCGAGCCTCCGTTTTCGTATCGGAGATCGATCGGGTCCTTCCCTGTCTTTTTTAATTCGACCTTCACGCTCTTTTTTCGGGAAGAGGAAGGTTTGGTCCTGCTCGACTTCCCCGCTGGGGCACGAGTCGGCATTTCCGGTGAGCTACAAACGGGTTGGTCCAAGTGGAGGTCCGTGCCCTATTCGTTAAGGGTCGGCTAGTGGCCTGAGCACACTCCAATTATTTCCCGAGGGTCAGTTAGTGGATGTCGGGTCCCTTCGATGGGTCCCGAGGGCATGATGCCTCCCACGGAGGGATTCCACGTAACCGACTCGCTACTGGGACTTGGACACAGCATGGGATGTCCCTTGTGACGTTCCGGGCGTCGGGATACTGGCCGTTTTCGTGACCCATCCACTAGCTGTCCCTAACTCGATTTCCCTGGGGCGACTGTTCGAGCCTCGGAGGGCCAGTCTTCGATCCCCTGGGAACGTAACGGGCGCCCGAGCCCGGGGTTTCTTCGTTGAAAAAACGTAGGTGGAATCGAGGCGCGCGGTTGTAATGACTCGGCTCACCTTTTGAGGCGCGAAGCCTGACGGATGCGACGGTTCGGCTCAGTCGAGTCGGTTTGCGTGCGTGGTGATGGCGGGTCTCTTCCAAGCCGAGGTCGAGCTCCCTCCTCTGAACCTGCCCTGAAGAAGAAGCGGGCCATAGTGCCCTTGTAAAAAGTAACCTTTGTGATGAAAGTTGAGGACCTAGCATTTTTTAGGGATGCCGTAGCCTCGGTGGTGCAGACAGAGCCTAGAGCTGTGTCAGTCCGACCCGAGGGGTTCACACTTTGTCGCGCACACAGCTAGGTATCTCACAGAAGGCTCGAGTGAGATCGTTTTTTACTAAATTTCCCAAACGCCCGTCTCTCTTCTCGCACTCAGGCAAAATTCGCGAAATCTTTCTGGAGCGCAAGTTGACCCTCGGGCGGAGGGTGGTGAGTGGAGGTGCCGTAGCCCGGAGGCGTAGGCGATCTCAGGGCTCGACCAGCCCTGCCCTAAGAGTGTCCTTTTACTTCTTTGGATCTCGCAAGTTTTGCTAGAGTGCAGAAAGGAGTTCGGCGCGGAATTTTCGAAAAAGCGATCGAAAAGGCGCAGAGAAAATTAGATCGTCGGTCCCCAAGCGTCCAACCCTCGTCGCGTACTTGAAAAACTCCATGAAATTGCCTCGAAGCGTAAGTCACCCGTCGGACGGTGGGTGGTGAGTGGAGGTGCCGTAGCCCGGAGGCGTAGGCGGTCTCGCGGCTCGGCCAGCCATGCCCTAAGGGTGTTCTCTTGCCTGTTCGGGTTTCACGGATTTTTTCAAGAGTGCTGGAGAGGTTCGGACGTAAGGGAGGTTTCAGTTTAAATCTCAAAATTCGTGATAATTAAAGAACGCTTATTTATCGATTCCGAGACGACAAATATGAACAAAGCTTGGAAGCTTAAGGGTAACTGTGACTTAGCTGCTCGAGCTACCAGCGTTGCGCTGGTGATGATCGTAGAGGCGGTGTCTCGCGCGGGGGGCACCGGATTGGTCGGGTTGACGCGGATGCGCTTCCCCCGCCTAGTTCGGCGGGAGCGGCGCGTGGCGTTCCCTCTGTTTCCCTGAAACGGGTGGAGGTGTCGCCGGGGTCCCTTTCCCAGCCACCTGCTGGGCCGGGGTCAGGATGATGATGGCTCGGGGCTCAGGTTGGGCGGAGGTTCATCTCGAGGCCGAGGACAGTGGCCCGAACCAGAGCACCGCGCCAGCAGGAAGCGCAGGGACGTTGGCTGCCATCCGCAACCGTGATCAACACGCAAAAGGCCCCTACCTGGCGCGCCAACTGTCGGTGCTAATTTTGGCGAGGCTAACACCGGCTAGTAAATATGTGTTTTGCGGTTGAGGCTACGGATGGTGTGCAAGGGGGAACACAGGGATTATACTGGTTCAGGCCGAGCAAGCCCTACGTCCAGTGGAGAGGAGAGTCGTGTTGCCTTGCACCGGGGTGCTTGTAGTAGGGGTTACAAGCTAGTCGAGAGAGGGAAGTGCTCCCAGGTCTCTTGTGTGTGTCTAAGTGTTTACAAGTCGTTTGCTATGGGTACGTTTGTGTGGGTGAGAACTTAGAACTTCTCTCTTGTTCTCCGTCGTTCGTCCGTCCGTCTAAAGCTGGCCTCTGCTCTCCCTTTTATAGTCGCAAGGGAGAGGCAGGGGCAGCTACGTATTTTACAGTGAGGAGTTGCTGTTCCCCGTTTGACTATGCAGCTACTGCCTTTTCTCCGCGTCTCCGGGGCATGGCTGTCGTGGTTCGCACGATCTTGGTGGGTTCCAAGGTGGGAACAGTCGTCTGACTATGTCACGTCGGCCCGGATGGAAGGCGTGCTCGTCCTTTCGAGTGGACAGCGCAGTAGGCGCTTTTCCTGTTCTTGCGTAGCCCGTCGTCAGGCGCTTGTCACAGTCGGAGTTGATAGGTCCCGGCGGAAAACGGGGCGGCGCACCGTGGACCATACCGTGGAGGACAGGTGGTATGGCCGTCAGGCGCGTGCGAAGCACAGTCGCGTCGAGAGTCTCGCCTGACGGGACAGTGCTTGTAAAGTGGTCAGAGACATCTCTTGTGGTCCAAGATTGCTCCGCTGACATCACCTGCGCCTTGGATGCCTTTGCGAGATTGCGCTCGAGGGGGATAGGGAAGCTCGGGCGAATCGGAGACTTGGGGCGCCGAGGATGCCGCTCTCCCGAGCTGGTGCCGCTCTCCCGAGGAGGCTCGGGCGAATCGGAGATTTGGGGCGCCGAGGACGCCGCTCTCCCGAGCTCTCCCCAGGAGGCTCGGGCGAATCAGAGGTTTGGGGCGCCGAGGACGCCGCTCTCCCGAGCTCTCCCGAGGAGACTCGGGCGAATCGGAGACTTGGGCGCCCAGGATGCCGCTCTCCCGAGCTCTCCCGAGGAGGCTCGGGCGAATCGGAGACTTGGGCGCCGAGGAGTGCTGTCCCGAGGAGGCTCGGGCGAATCGGAGACTTGGGCGCCGAGGAGGCCGCTCTCCCGAGGAGGCTCGGGTGAATCGGAGACTTGGGCGCCGAGGACGCCGCCTCCCGAGCTCTCCCGAGGAGGCTCGGGTGAATCGGAGACTTGGGCGCCGAGGACGCCGCCTCCCGAGCTCTCCCGAGGAGGCTCGGGCGAATCGGAGACTTGTGCGCCGGGGATGCCGCTCTCCCGCTCGCCCGAGCTCTCCCGTTGAGGCTCGGGCGAATTGGAGATTGGGGGCGCCGAGGGTGCCGCTCGCCCGAGCTCTCCCGGGGAGGCTCGGGCGAATCGGAGATTGGGGGCGCCGAGGGTGCCGCTCGCCCGAGCTCTCCCGGGGAGGCTCGGGCGAATCGGAGACTTGGGCGCCGAGGAGGGAGACTTGGGCCTCTGTAGACGCGGCCTTCGTGGGCTTCGACTGGCCTTACTTGGGCCAGGCCAAGTTGGGAATGAACGTTTTTGCATGGAAGTTGGGTACCCCTAACTTTGGTAACCGACAGTAGCCCCCGAGCCTGTGGCGGAGTGAAGGCACTCCTCCACAGGTTCACGCTGGTTCTTCCTGTCAAAAAAGATAAAGTGTGGTTTGTTTTTTCCGGGGGGTGCGCGCGAGCGCACCCGCCGGGTGTAGCCCCCGAGGCTTTGGAGGGATGATATATCCCTTCAAAGGCTTAGAATCGTGTTCGTTAGTCCTCGGGTGTTTTTCGATTTATTTAGGTGGGTTGTTTCCTTGGAAGCGAAGCCCCCGAGCCTCCCACCGTGTGGGAGATCGTTCGGTGGTCTTTCCAAGGTGCAGGGCAAGTTTCCGAGCCTCCGTTTTCGTATCGGAGATCGATCGGGTCCTTCCCTGTCTTTTTTAATTCGACCTTCACGCTCTTTTTTCGGGAAGAGGAAGGTTTGGTCCTGCTCGACTTCCCCGCTGGGGCACGAGTCGGCATTTCCGGTGAGCTACAAACGGGTTGGTCCAAGTGGAGGTCCGTGCCCTATTCGTTAAGGGTCGGCTAGTGGCCTGAGCACACTCCAATTATTTCCCGAGGGTCAGTTAGTGGATGTCGGGTCCCTTCGATGGGTCCCGAGGGCATGATGCCTCCCACGGAGGGATTCCACGTAACCGACTCGCTACTGGGACTTGGACACAGCATGGGATGTCCCTTGTGACGTTCCGGGCGTCGGGATACTGGCCATTTTCGTGACCCATCCACTAGCTGTCCCTAACTCGATTTCCCTGGGGCGACTGTTCGAGCCTCGGAGGGCCAGTCTTCGATCCCCTGGGAACGTAACGGGCGCCCGAGCCCGGGGTTTCTTCGTTGAAAAAACGTAGGTGGAATCGAGGCGCGCGGTTGTAATGACTCGGCTCACCTTTTGAGGCGCGAAGCCTGACGGATGCGACGGTTCGGCTCAGTCGAGTCGGTTTGCGTGCGTGGTGATGGCGGGTCTCTTCCAAGCCGAGGTCGAGCTCCCTCCTCTGAACCTGCCCTGAAGAAGAAGCGGGCCATAGTGCCCTTGTAAAAAGTAACCTTTGTGATGAAAGTTGAGGACCTAGCATTTTTTAGGGATGCCGTAGCCTCGGTGGTGCAGACAGAGCCTAGAGCTGTGTCAGTCCGACCCGAGGGGTTCACACTTTGTCGCGCACACAGCTAGGTATCTCACAGAAGGCTCGAGTGAGATCGTTTTTTACTAAATTTCCCAAACGCCCGTCTCTCTTCTCGCACTCAGGCAAAATTCGCGAAATCTTTCTGGAGCGCAAGTTGACCCTCGGGCGGAGGGTGGTGAGTGGAGGTGCCGTAGCCCGGAGGCGTAGGCGATCTCAGGGCTCGGCCAGCCCTGCCCTAAGAGTGTCCTTTTACTTCTTTGGATCTCGCAAGTTTTGCTAGAGTGCAGAAAGGAGTTCGGCGCGGAATTTTCGAAAAAGCGATCGAAAAGGCGCAGAGAAAATTAGATCGTCGGTCCCCAAGCGTCCAACCCTCATCCCGTACTTGAAAAACTCCATGAAATTGCCTCGAAGCGTAAGTCACCCGTCGGACGGTGGGTGGTGAGTGGAGGTGCCGTAGCCCGGAGGCGTAGGCGGTCTCGCGGCTCGGCCAGCCATGCCCTAAGGGTGTTCTCTTGCCTGTTCGGGTTTCACGGATTTTTTCAAGAGTGCTGGAGAGGTTCGGACGTAAGGGAGGTTTCAGTTTAAATCTCAAAATTCGTGATAATTAAAGAACGCTTATTTATCGATTCCGAGACGACAAATATGAACAAAGCTTGGAAGCTTAAGGGTAACTGTGACTTAGCTGCTCGAGCTACCAGCGTTGCGCTGGTGATGATCGTAGAGGCGGTGTCTCGCGCGGGGGGCACCGGATTGGTCGGGTTGACGCGGATGCGCTTCCCCCGCCTAGTTCGGCGGGAGCGGCGCGTGGCGTTCCCTCTGTTTCCCTGAAACGGGTGGAGGTGTCGCCGGGGTCCCTTTCCCAGCCACCTGCTGGGCCGGGGTCAGGATGATGATGGCTCGGGGCTCAGGTTGGGCGGAGGTTCATCTCGAGGCCGAGGACAGTGGCCCGAACCGGAGCACCGCGCCAGCAGGAAGCGCAGGGACGTTGGCTGCCATCCGCAACCGTGATCATCACGCAAAAGGCCCCTACCTGGCGCGCCAACTGTCGGTGCTAATTTTGGCGAGGCTAACACCGGCTAGTAAATATGTGTTTTGCGGTTGAGGCTACGGATGGTGTGCAAGGGGGAACACAGGGATTATACTGGTTCAGGCCGAGCAAGCCCTACGTCCAGTGGAGAGGAGAGTCGTGTTGCCTTGCACCGGGGTGCTTGTAGTAGGGGTTACAAGCTAGTCGAGAGAGGGAAGTGCTCCCAGGTCTCTTGTGTGTGTCTAAGTGTTTACAAGTCGTTTGCTATGGGTACGTTTGTGTGGGTGAGAACTTAGAACTTCTCTCTTGTTCTCCGTCGTTCGTCCGTCCGTCTAAAGCTGGCCTCTGCTCTCCCTTTTATAGTCGCAAGGGAGAGGCAGGGGCAGCTACGTATTTTACAGTGAGGAGTTGCTGTTCCCCGTTTGACTATGCAGCTACTGCCTTTTCTCCGCGTCTCCGGGGCATGGCTGTCGTGGTTCGCACGATCTTGGTGGGTTCCAAGGTGGGAACAGTCGTCTGACTATGTCACGTCGGCCCGGATGGAAGGCGTGCTCGTCCTTTCGAGTGGACAGCGCAGTAGGCGCTTTTCCTGTTCTTGCGTAGCCCGTCGTCAGGCGCTTGTCACAGTCGGAGTTGATAGGTCCCGGCGGAAAACGGGGCGGCGCACCGTGGACCATACCGTGGAGGACAGGTGGTATGGCCGTCAGGCGCGTGCGAAGCACAGTCGCGTCGAGAGTCTCGCCTGACGGGACAGTGCTTGTAAAGTGGTCAGAGACATCTCTTGTGGTCCAAGATTGCTCCGCTGACATCACCTGCGCCTTGGATGCCTTTGCGAGATTGCGCTCGAGGGGGATAGGGAAGCTCGGGCGAATCGGAGACTTGGGGCGCCGAGGATGCCGCTCTCCCGAGCTGGTGCCGCTCTCCCGAGGAGGCTCGGGCGAATCGGAGATTTGGGGCGCCGAGGACGCCGCTCTCCCGAGCTCTCCCCAGGAGGCTCGGGCGAATCAGAGGTTTGGGGCGCCGAGGACGCCGCTCTCCCGAGCTCTCCCGAGGAGGCTCGGGCGAATCGGAGACTTGGGCGCCCAGGATGCCGCTCTCCCGAGCTCTCCCGAGGAGGCTCGGGCGAATCGGAGACTTGGGCGCCGAGGAGTGCTGTCCCGAGGAGGCTCGGGCGAATCGGAGACTTGGGCGCCGAGGAGGCCGCTCTCCCGAGGAGGCTCGGGTGAATCGGAGACTTGGGCGCCGAGGACGCCGCCTCCCGAGCTCTCCCGAGGAGGCTCGGGTGAATCGGAGACTTGGGCGCCGAGGACGCCGCCTCCCGAGCTCTCCCGAGGAGGCTCGGGCGAATCGGAGACTTGTGCGCCGGGGATGCCGCTCTCCCGCTCGCCCGAGCTCTCCCGTTGAGGCTCGGGCGAATTGGAGATTGGGGGCGCCGAGGGTGCCGCTCGCCCGAGCTCTCCCGGGGAGGCTCGGGCGAATCGGAGATTGGGGGCGCCGAGGGTGCCGCTCGCCCGAGCTCTCCCGGGGAGGCTCGGGCGAATCGGAGACTTGGGCGCCGAGGAGGGAGACTTGGGCCTCTGTAGACGCGGCCTTCGTGGGCTTCGACTGGCCTTACTTGGGCCAGGCCAAGTTGGGAATGAACGTTTTTGCATGGAAGTTGGGTACCCCTAACTTTGGTAACCGACAGTAGCCCCCGAGCCTGTGGCGGAGTGAAGGCACTCCTCCACAGGTTCACGCTGGTTCTTCCTGTCAAAAAAGATAAAGTGTGGTTTGTTTTTTCCGGGGGGTGCGCGCGAGCGCACCCGCCGGGTGTAGCCCCTGAGGCTTTGGAGGGATGATATATCCCTTCAAAGGCTTAGAATCGTGTTCGTTAGTCCTCGGGTGTTTTTCGATTTATTTAGGTGGGTTGTTTCCTTGGAAGCGAAGCCCCCGAGCCTCCCACCGTGTGGGAGATCGTTCGGTGGTCTTTCCAAGGTGCAGGGCAAGTTTCCGAGCCTCCGTTTTCGTATCGGAGATCGATCGGGTCCTTCCCTGTCTTTTTTAATTCGACCTTCACGCTCTTTTTTCGGGAAGAGGAAGGTTTGGTCCTGCTCGACTTCCCCGCTGGGGCACGAGTCGGCATTTCCGGTGAGCTACAAACGGGTTGGTCCAAGTGGAGGTCCGTGCCCTATTCGTTAAGGGTCGGCTAGTGGCCTGAGCACACTCCAATTATTTCCCGAGGGTCAGTTAGTGGATGTCGGGTCCCTTCGATGGGTCCCGAGGGCATGATGCCTCCCACGGAGGGATTCCACGTAACCGACTCGCTACTGGGACTTGGACACAGCATGGGATGTCCCTTGTGACGTTCCGGGCGTCGGGATACTGGCCGTTTTCGTGACCCATCCACTAGCTGTCCCTAACTCGATTTCCCTGGGGCGACTGTTCGAGCCTCGGAGGGCCAGTCTTCGATCCCCTGGGAACGTAACGGGCGCCCGAGCCCGGGGTTTCTTCGTTGAAAAAACGTAGGTGGAATCGAGGCGCGCGGTTGTAATGACTCGGCTCACCTTTTGAGGCGCGAAGCCTGACGGATGCGACGGTTCGGCTCAGTCGAGTCGGTTTGCGTGCGTGGTGATGGCGGGTCTCTTCCAAGCCGAGGTCGAGCTCCCTCCTCTGAACCTGCCCTGAAGAAGAAGCGGGCCATAGTGCCCTTGTAAAAAGTAACCTTTGTGATGAAAGTTGAGGACCTAGCATTTTTTAGGGATGCCGTAGCCTCGGTGGTGCAGACAGAGCCTAGAGCTGTGTCAGTCCGACCCGAGGGGTTCACACTTTGTCGCGCACACAGCTAGGTATCTCACAGAAGGCTCGAGTGAGATCGTTTTTTACTAAATTTCCCAAACGCCCGTCTCTCTTCTCGCACTCAGGCAAAATTCGCGAAATCTTTCTGGAGCGCAAGTTGACCCTCGGGCGGAGGGTGGTGAGTGGAGGTGCCGTAGCCCGGAGGCGTAGGCGATCTCAGGGCTCGGCCAGCCCTGCCCTAAGAGTGTCCTTTTACTTCTTTGGATCTCGCAAGTTTTGCTAGAGTGCAGAAAGGAGTTCGGCGCGGAATTTTCGAAAAAGCGATCGAAAAGGCGCAGAGAAAATTAGATCGTCGGTCCCCAAGCGTCCAACCCTCGTCCCGTACTTGAAAAACTCCATGAAATTGCCTCGAAGCGTAAGTCACCCGTCGGACGGTGGGTGGTGAGTGGAGGTGCCGTAGCCCGGAGGCGTAGGCGGTCTCGCGGCTCGGCCAGCCATGCCCTAAGGGTGTTCTCTTGCCTGTTCGGGTTTCACGGATTTTTTCAAGAGTGCTGGAGAGGTTCGGACGTAAGGGAGGTTTCAGTTTAAATCTCAAAATTCGTGATAATTAAAGAACGCTTATTTATCGATTCCGAGACGACAAATATGAACAAAGCTTGGAAGCTTAAGGGTAACTGTGACTTAGCTGCTCGAGCTACCAGCGTTGCGCTGGTGATGATCGTAGAGGCGGTGTCTCGCGCGGGGGGCACCGGATTGGTCGGGTTGACGCGGATGCGCTTCCCCCGCCTAGTTCGGCGGGAGCGGCGCGTGGCGTTCCCTCTGTTTCCCTGAAACGGGTGGAGGTGTCGCCGGGGTCCCTTTCCCAGCCACCTGCTGGGCCGGGGTCAGGATGATGATGGCTCGGGGCTCAGGTTGGGCGGAGGTTCATCTCGAGGCCGAGGACAGTGGCCTGAACCGGAGCACCGCGCCAGCAGAAAGCGCAGGGACGTTGGCTGCCATCCGCAACCGTGATCAACACGCAAAAGGCCCCTACCTGGCGCGCCAACTGTCGGTGCTAATTTTGGCGAGGCTAACACCGGCTAGTAAATATGAGTTTTGCGGTTGAGGCTACGGATGGTGTGCAAGGGGGAACACAGGGATTATACTGGTTCAGGCCGAGCAAGCCCTACGTCCAGTGGAGAGGAGAGTCGTGTTGCCTTGCACCGGGGTGCTTGTAGTAGGGGTTACAAGCTAGTCGAGAGAGGGAAGTGCTCCCAGGTCTCTTGTGTGTGTCTAAGTGTTTACAAGTCGTTTGCTATGGGTACGTTTGTGTGGGTGAGAACTTAGAACTTCTCTCTTGTTCTCCGTCGTTCGTCCGTCCGTCTAAAGCTGGCCTCTGCTCTCCCTTTTATAGTCGCAAGGGAGAGGCAGGGGCAGCTACGTATTTTACAGTGAGGAGTTGCTGTTCCCCGTTTGACTATGCAGCTACTGCCTTTTCTCCGCGTCTCCGGGGCATGGCTGTCGTGGTTCGCACGATCTTGGTGGGTTCCAAGGTGGGAACAGTCGTCTGACTATGTCACGTCGGCCCGGATGGAAGGCGTGCTCGTCCTTTCGAGTGGACAGCGCAGTAGGCGCTTTTCCTGTTCTTGCGTAGCCCGTCGTCAGGCGCTTGTCACAGTCGGAGTTGATAGGTCCCGGCGGAAAACGGGGCGGCGCACCGTGGACCATACCGTGGAGGACAGGTGGTATGGCCGTCAGGCGCGTGCGAAGCACAGTCGCGTCGAGAGTCTCGCCTGACGGGACAGTGCCTGTAAAGTGGTCAGAGACATCTCTTGTGGTCCAAGATTGCTCCGCTGAGATCACCTGCGCCTTGGATGCCTTTGCGAGATTGCGCTCGAGGGGGATAGGGAAGCTCGGGCGAATCAGAGACTTGGGGCGCCGAGGATGCCGCTCTCCCGAGCTGGTGCCGCTCTCCCGAGGAGGCTCGGGCGAATCGGAGATTTGGGGCGCCGAGGACGCCGCTCTCCCGAGCTCTCCCCAGGAGGCTCGGGCGAATCGGAGGTTTGGGGCGCCGAGGACGCCGCTCTCCCGAGCTCTCCCGAGGAGGCTCGGGCGAATCGGAGACTTGGGCGCCCAGGATGCCGCTCTCCTGAGCTCTCCCGAGGAGGCTCGGGCGAATCGGAGACTTGGGCGCCGAGGAGTGCTGTCCCGAGGAGGCTCGGGCGAATCGGAGACTTGGGCGCCGAGGAGGCCGCTCTCCCGAGGAGGCTCGGGTGAATCGGAGACTTGGGCGCCGAGGACGCCGCCTCCCGAGCTCTCCCGAGGAGGCTCGGGTGAATCGGAGACTTGGGCGCCGAGGACGCCGCCTCCCGAGCTCTCCCGAGGAGGCTCGGGCGAATCGGAGACTTGTGCGCCGGGGATGCTGCTCTCCCGCTCGCCCGAGCTCTCCCGTTGAGGCTCGGGCGAATCGGAGATTGGGGGCGCCGAGGGTGCCGCTCGCCCGAGCTCTCCCGGGGAGGCTCGGGCGAATCGGAGATTTGGGCACCGAGTGATTTGGACGCCGAGGGTGAGGCTCGCCCGAGCTCTCCCGGGGAGGCTCGGGCGAATCGGAGATTGGGGGCGCCGAGGGTGCCGCTCGCCCGAGCTCTCCCGGGGAGGCTCGGGCGAATCGGAGATTTGGGCGCCGAGTGATTTGGACGCCGAGGGTGCCGCTCGCCCGAGCTCTCCCGGGGAGGCTCGGGCGAATCGGAGATTTGGGCGCCAAGTGATTTGGACGCCGAGGGTGAGGCTCGCCCGAGCTCTCCCGGGGAGGCTCGGGCGAATCGGAGATTGGGGGCGCCGAGGGTGCCGCTCGCCCGAGCTCTCCCGGGGAGGCTCGGGCGAATCGGAGATTTGGGCGCCGAGTGATTTGGACACCGAGGGTGAGGCTCGCCCGAGCTCTCCCGGGGAGGCTCGGGCGAATCGGAGATTGGGGGCGCCGAGGGTGCCGCTCGCCCGAGCTCTCCCGGGGAGGCTCGGGCGAATCGGAGATTTGGGCGCCGAGTGATTTGGACGCCGAGGGTGCCGCTCGCCCGAGCTCTCCCGGGGAGGCTCGGGCGAATCGGAGATTTGGGGGCGCCGAGGGTGCCGCTCGCCCGAGCTCTCCCGGGGAGGCTCGGGCGAATCGGAGATTTGGGCGCCGAGTGATTTGGACGCCGAGGGTGAGGCTCGCCCGAGCTCTCCCGGGGAGGCTCGGGCGAATCGGAGATTGGGGGTGCCGAGGGTGCCGCTCGCCCGAGCTCTCCCGGGGAGGCTCGGGCGAATCGGAGACTTGGGCGCCGAGGAGGGAGACTTGGGCCTCTGTAGACGCGGCCTTCGTGGGCTTCGACTGGCCTTACTTGGGCCAGGCCAAGTTGGGAATGAACGTTTTTGCATGGAAGTTGGGTACCCCTAACTTTGATAACCGACACCCTTCTTGGCCTTGGTGGCCTTCTATGGCATCCTCCCTCCCTCCTCTCCTACGGAGGTAGTGTGAAGCACCAGAAACCCTAGCAAATCCATGTTCCTTCCCGCCCAACTTCAGGCTGCGATTGGAGGGGGGCATATCGACGTGCTGGTGCAAATTTACACGGCAGGAAGGGATGGGGAGGGATTGGCACACCTGGCGCAAGGCAGAAGCCGCGGCGGGCTGCTGCGCTTGTCGGGGCGGCGGCGTTGCGGACGTAGATGCCGAGGCGGCAGTTCTGCTCCGTCTTGTCGGGGCGGAGAGGAGGAGGCCGAGGTGCGCGAGGAAGAGGCCACGGCGGCTGAAAGGTCCTAAATGGCTAGAGGGGGGTGAATAGCCTATAAAAATCTATAAACAACACTTAACAAGCCGATTAGTAACAATAGCAAGCTTAGCAAAGCACTAGCTCTAAACTACACTATGCAAGCCACCTAGACAAGTATACTACACTATGATCACTAGTTCACACTCAAAGGCTATGTCACTACTATACACTACTCCTAAGTGAGCAACTAACTAACAAACTACACAAGAGAGTAAGTACACAAAAGTAAAGAGTAAAGGTGATTTCAATACCCCCGGTGTAGAGAAGATATGAAGTCCAATATGACCAATCAATCAAATACAAGATAAATCCTCGGTAGAGAGATGACACAAGATTTTTACCGAGGTTCACTTGCTTGCCGGCAAGCTAGTCTTCGTTGTAGCGATACACCCACTTGGAGGTTCACGAGCTAATTGGCATCACACGCCAAACCCTTCTCAAGGGTGCCGCACAACCAACACAAGACGGGGATCCACCAAGCTACGAAAGATGCCTTTCGCGATCTCTCGCGGGGATAAGCTCAAGAACCCCTCACAATTCCTTGATCGGAGGCGGAGACAATCACCAACTCCCCTCAATGATCCTCGCAGCTCCAAGCCGTCTAGGAGTCGGCAAACTCCAAGAGTAATGAGAGAAACCGCTGCAAATCACCACTACCAAGTGCCTCTAGATGATCTCTATCAATGCAATGCACTTGATGCTCTCCAAACTCACCAAATGATGATCACAATCAAATAGGATGAGTGAGAGTGGAGTGGGAAGGCTCACAAGTATTCTATGATGTTTAGGAGTGCCAAAA
This sequence comes from Eremochloa ophiuroides, assembly GCA_038502445.1. Taxonomy (NCBI): domain Eukaryota; kingdom Viridiplantae; phylum Streptophyta; class Magnoliopsida; order Poales; family Poaceae; genus Eremochloa; species Eremochloa ophiuroides. The sequence goes on along the minus strand of JAHLJS010000005.1, from coordinate 14,907,185 downwards.
GCTACTCCCCAAACCAGCCAAGTGACTATTTATAAGCCACACAAGAAAATAGCCGTTTAGACTTCAATGCGTACCGTCGGACTGTCCAACGGCCAGACCATCGGACTGTCCGACGGCCAGACCGTCGGATTAATCGGCACGGTCCGACGCCCCGGATGAACGCCATGTGTCACTAGTTGTTTGAAGTCGAACGTTGGATCACAACGGCTAACTTCCCGCGCTAAACGAACCGTCGGACGGTATATCGTCGGACTAAACCATATGGTCCGACGCCCTCAGCTGACCACCGTCGGACTCAGCCAGACGGAGCCATCGGACTAACGAACGCGGCAGTCCGACGCTTCCAGAGAGCTCCCCGAGCGCTGAAAACCGTCGGACGTTGGTCCGACGCTCACCGTCGGACTAACGCCGAGAGTCCGACGCTCTCAGAGCTCGCCACGTGTCATCTCTCGCATGATCTGCACCGTCGGACGCTTCGGCTAATGGTCCGACGCTCAGGGACTGAGCGTCCGACGCTCTCAGCAGTGTTAGCCATCGGACCGAAGACATTGGTCCGACGCTCTGAGACTCTACGGTCCGACGCTCTATTTTCTCAGGATTTTCACTCAAACCTTTCACCCTTTGTTCCCATGTGCTAACACCAAGTGTTCTACACCTTGTGCACGTGTGTTAGCCTTTTCAAAAGAGTTATCCAAGGGTTTGTTAGTGTCACTAACATTTATATGCAATGCAATGATCATGAACACCTAGTGGCACTTGATAACCGTATTTCATCAACGATTTCGCCCCTCTTGATAGTACGGCTATCTATTCTAAATGTGATCACTCCCTCTATGGAGTCTTGATCACCAAAACCAAAAGAGCTTCTATTGGTTATACCTTTGCCTTGAGCTCCCGGTTTCTTATCAACTTTCTTCTCATCTCTTGATGGACCTTGTGGACACCTTTGATAATGGACTTATACCATTTGCATGGATGCCGTCATTGCCCTTCACTTGTGACCTCCACCGACCCGGTCCTTTGCTCCATCTTGTTTGCTAATTGTTCTCATGAAACACTTAGAGCAATCGTTAGCAAACTAGGTTTCATCAATTACCCAAAACCAAACATGGGCTTTCAATCTCCCCCTTTTTGGTAATTGTTGACAACCTTCACAAAGATATGAGATGAAAACCAAGTTTGCATTTTGATAGTATTAGCTCCCCCTACATATGTGATTCCTTGTGTTTGGTTCAATTTTTCACATATGCATGAATTTTAAGGTTTAGGTGAGCTACCACTATCAAATGATGCTAAGGTATATAGAATGGACCTTTGAAGCGTGATACCATCGGAGTTGCGGAAATATACCTTCCTTAGCACCATTGTTCACTAGTCATACATCACAAACTTAAAAATACCTCGTGAGATCAACATTTAAGTAAAAGAGGTACTTTGTATGACATGTAAGTCCTATGTATGTTAGTTTGTCAAATCACCATTCAAATCCTATTTCTAAGCATTTTACCAATCAAGCAAATAAAGAAATTGAGGTTTTGACAATGCAACAATTCATATGTTAATGCACACACAAATGCAACAACTTATTCATAATCTTGCTCCCCCTACTTATGTGCTTTTAAATTTTTAATTGACCCATTTCCTTTCTTATCTTTGTGACTTTCTTCTCCTCCTTTGTCAACAATCACCAAAAATGGTGCAAATTATGGGAGTATCAAGCCAATAAATGGGGTTTAGTTTATGTTCACATTGGTTCAAGCTAGATCGCTTGCCTAGAATATGTAACTAAGTTTGAGCCAAGGACAAGCTTCTTCACACCTCAGTAGTAGGGTTATCTTGACCATGTTAAGTTACATATCATGAGCTCATGTTCTACATTCAACACTAGGTTTGCAAGCCCATCAATATGTCATATGCTACCACTGGATCATACAAGCATAAAGAACAAAAGTGGTACCATATATACATGAAAGCATTTGATTTTTCATGAATGAACCTATAAGATGTATTTCATGTCTACATGAACTAGACAAATCCTTATCAAAGTATGAATGCCATGTCAACCAATTGTACCTTGCTTAGTCGAAGAAGAGGCATGTCATATAATGTAGGATGCTTTTCACTTCATGTTGGAGCAGTCTAGTATGTTTAACTCATTTTTCAACTTGCAAAATCGTGACTCATCAAGTGGCTTGGTAAAGATATCCGCTAATTGATCTTCGGTGCCAACACTTTCAATTGCAATATCCCCTTTGATTTGGTGATCTCTAATGAAGTGATGCCTTATGTCAATGTGCTTTGTTCTTGAATGTTGCACGGGGCTGTTGGTTAACTTGATAGTACTCTCATTGTCACATAGCAAAGACACTTTCTTATATTTCAATCCAAAATCATTCAAAGTTGCCTTCATCCAAAGCAATTGTGCACAACAACTTCCGGCACTAATGTACTCCGCTTCGGCCGTTGAGAGAGCGACACTATTTTGCTTTTTTGAAGACCATGATACAAGTGACCTTCCAAGCAATTGACAAGTTCCACTAGTGCTCTTTCTATCCACCTTACAACCGGTATAATCAGAGTCCGAATATCCAATAAGCTCAAAGTTTGACCCCTTAGGATACCACAACCCAACATCTTGTGTGCCCTTCAAGTACCTCAATATTCTCTTCGCGGCTTTCAAATGACTTTCTCTTGGTGAGGCTTGAAATCTTGCACACATGCACATACTAAACATGACATCCGGTCGAGATGCGGTCACATAAAGGAGACTTCCAATCATTGATCTATATAGCTTTTGATCTACCATTTTGCCACTATCATCCAAGTCCAAATGCCCATTAGTTGCCATAAGAGTATTCATGGGCTTTGCATGTTCCAATCCAAATTTCTTCACCATGTCCCTTATGTACTTTCCTTGACTTACAAATGTACCATTCTTCATTTGCTTAATTTGAAGACCAAGGAAGTAGCTAAGCTCACCAATCATGAACATTTCAAACTCATTTGCCATCATATTTTCAAATTCTTCACAAAAATCTTGATTTGTTGATCCAAAGATGATATCATCCACATATATTTGCAACACAAATAAATCATTATCAAGCTTCTTAGTGAAGAGAGTTGTATCAACCTTTCCCATTTTGAACCCTTTAGAGAACAAGAAATCTCTCAATCTCTCATACCATGCTCTAGGTGCTTGCTTCAAATCATACAATGCCTTTCTTAGCTTGTACACACGGTTGGGTTTCTTGACATCTTCAAATCCGGGAGGTTGTTCCACATAAACTAACTCATTGATGTACCCATTGAGAAATGCACTCTTGACATCCATTTGATATAACTTGATGTTGTGGGCACAAGCATAGCCTAATAAGATTCTAATGGCCTCCAATCTAGCAACCGGTGCATAGGTTTCTCCAAAATCAAGACCTTCTACTTGAGTGTAACCTTATGCAACCAATCTCGCCTTGTTCTTTATTACTATGCCATCTTGATCTTGCTTATTTCTAAAGACCCATTTTAATCCTATCACATTGTGTTTCTTTGGTCTTTCCACTAACTCCCAAACTTGATTTCTTGTGAAATTGTTGAGCTCTTCATGCATGGCATTGACCCAATCAACATCTTCCAATGCTTCCTCAATCTTGGTTGGCTCTATGGTTGACACAAATGAGAAATGCTCACAAATTTGAGCTAGTCTTGCTCTAGTTTGAACTCCACTTTGAATACCACCAATGATTTGATCCAAAGGATGATCCCTTGCAATAGAGACCGGTTGGAGAATAGGGACTTGATCATTGGATTGAGATGAACTAGCTTGTTGACCTTGCACTTGAGATTGATCTTGTGAGTCACTTGCACTTGCTTCATTTTCAACTTGCATACTAGTATGAATTGCACCATCATCATCATCATCATTGACTTGCCTTGGCCTAATATCACCAATATCCATATCTTTCATTGCATTTACCAAGTCATTGCCTCTCACGTCACTAAGATTTTCAACTTCATTTTGAGAGCCTTGGGTTTCATCAAATTCAACATCATGTACCTCCTCAAGAGTACCACTAGCCAAATTCCAAACTCTATATGCCTTGCTTGTGGTTGAATACCCAAGTAAGAAACCTTCATCACATTTCTTTTCAAACTTGCTCAATCTTGTGCCTTTCTTGAGAATGTAGCATTTGTAACAAAAATCCGAAAATATGCAATGTTGGGCTTTCTACCATTCAACAGCTCATAAGGAGTCTTTGCAAGCATACCATGGCAATATAAGCGGTTGATGTAGTAGCAAGCGGTGTTGATTGCTTCGGCCCAAAAAGAATGACTAACATTGTATTCACTTAGCATTGATCTTGCCATATCTATCAAGGTTCTATTCTTCCTTTCAACAATGCCATTTGATTGTGGTGTATACTTGGGTGAGAATTGATGTCCAATGCCATACTCATCACACAATTCATCAATCTTGGTGTTCTTGAATTCACTACCATTGTCACTTCTAACTTTCTTGATAGTTGTTTCAAACTCATTTTGACTTCTTTTGACAAAAGACTTGAATATATCATACACTTCACTCTTGTCAACTAGAAAGAATACCCATGTATATCTAGTATAGTCATCTACAATCACAAATCCATACTTGTTCCCACCAATGCTAGTATATGTGGTTGGTCCAAACAAGTCCATATGCAAGAGCTCAAAAGCTTTACTAGTACTCATCATGCTCGTCTTAGGATGTGTATTTCCAACTTGTTTGCCGGCTTGACATGAACTACAAAGCTTATCTTTCTCAAAGGTGACATCTTTCAAGCCTCTAACTAGATCATGCTTCACTAGTTTGTTCAATTGTTTTATTCCAACATGACCAAGCCTTCTATACCATAACCAACCCAAACTAGACTTAGTGATCAAACAAGTTGACAATTGAGTTTCACTAGCATTGAAATCCACAAGATATAGGTTGTCATATCTAAACCCTTTGAATATCAAATTTGACCCATCAACACTAACAATTTCAACATCATCAACCCCGAATATGCACTTGAAACCGAGATCACAAAGTTGTGCAACAGAGAGCACATTGAAGTTCAAGCTTTCAATTAGCTACACATTTGAGATAGACATATCATTGGAGATAGCAATTTTACCAAGTCCTCTCACTTTCCCTTTCTTGTTGTCACCAAATGTGATTGCATCATAGCCACTATTTGCACTTGTGTTGAGAGAGCCAAACATACTAGAATCACCCGTCATATGTTGAGTGCATCCACAATCAAGCACCTAATGTCTCCCTCCGGCTTTGTAATTGACCTACAAAAAGAGATCAATTCCTTTTAGGTATCCAAACTTGCTTGGATCCTTGAAGGTTAGTGACTAAGCTCTTTGGTACCCAAACGGTCTTCTTCTTTGGACCCAACATGGATGTACCAACAAACTTAGCCTTCACACCGTTTAAGCCCTTTGTAAGAATGTAGCAAGAATCAAACTTAATTGAGGATACATATGCATTGGATTTCTTGCTTTTGCAATCTTTGACTAACTTGCTTGCATTTTGTGCAATACCGGCCATTTCTCTTCACAAAACAAGTCTTGTGAGGAGCAAAAGTGGTTTTGCCTTTCTTGGGGGTATAGCCCAATTCCTCTTTGTGGACAGATGCCCTTTGGCTACCCAAGCACATAAGCAAGCGGTTCTCACCACCATAAGCCTTAGGTAAGGAGTGATTGAGCTTTTTAACCTCCTCATTTAGGTTCTTGTTCTCAACTACTAGTGAAGGGTCACTAGTGGGTGAGGTAGTAGTGAGGGTGCTACAAGAAGGGTTAGTAGTAGCAACAATAATAGGTTCACAAGATATATCACATGTTACACCTATGTTACAAGTTTTAGTTTCTTTCTTTTGCACTTATTTTTGCAAGTCTTCATTTTGCTCAACTAGAGAGGAATGAGCTTCATCAAGCTTAGTGTGAGCCTTTTGGAGCTTCTTATGGTCTTCCTTTAGACTCTCATAAGATGCTCTAAGCTCCTCAAGTTCTTGCTCAATTGATTGTTTATCCTTGCGCAAACCCTTACATTCCTTTCTAAGTTTATCAAAATGAATACGTGCATCATCAAGCATTTCAATTAATTCTTCTTTTGTTAGGTCATCATCACTATCATCATCACTAGATTCGCTATCGGATGATACCTTAGAGCCCTTGGACATGAAGCATGAAGGAGTATCGAAGATGAAAGGCTTGTCATGAATGGCAATGCTTGCATGTGCCTTCCTCTTGCTCTTCTTGTCATCATCACTCTCTTCATCACTTGAAGAGGCATCACTATCCCATGTCACCACATGAGAATAGTTCTTCTTCTTCTTGTATGAGGATTCCTTCTTCTCTTTCTTCTCCTTCTTCTCATGCTTGTTCTTCTTTTTGCCCTTGTGATCATCTTCACTTGAGTGTGGGCAATCAGCTACCAAGTGATCTTTGCTTCCACAATTGAAGCATCTTCCTGGGCCATCAAATTTTCTTGCATTCTTCTTCCTTCTTGCCCGGTAGCCCTTCTTCTTCATGAACTTGCCAAATCTTCTCACTAGAAGAGCCATCTCCTCATCACTCTCACTTGTGCTTGATGAATCTTCACTTGATTCAACTTTTGCTTTGTCCTTGTCCTTTGATGATGATGTGGCTTTGAATGCCACACTCTTCTTCTTCTCATCTTTGGAGTCTTCATCTTTTTCTTTCTTCTTCTTATTGATCAACTCCTCCTTGTCATCATCATCTCTATAGGCATCGTCGGTCATCACCTCCGCAAGCACTTGGTTTGGTGTCAACTCACTCAATGTAGTCTTCACCAAAACCGTGATCAAGGTAGCAAATCTCTTGGGCAAGCTCTTCAAGAATTTCATTGAGAAGTCACTATCCTTCACCTCTTCATCCACGGCCTTGAGATCATTCACAATGACTTGCAATCTATGGAACATCTCCGGCACGGTTTCATTATCCTTTATCTTAAAGCTTGCAAACTTGTCCTTCAAGATGTATGCTTTGACGGCCTTTACACCCTTGGTGCCCTCATATGATTCCTCAAGCTTCTTCCAATCTTCATGAGCACTTTCAATGTTCTTGATTTGCTCAAACACTTTTTTATCTACGGCCTCATGAATAGCATAAACCGCAATGTCATTGAGTTGAAACAATCTTTCTTCGGCGGTTGTGGGGTTTACCGCATCGGCAATCTCAATCTTGGTCTCCACAACCCTCCAAACCTCTCTATTGATTGACTTGATGTGTGAGGTCATCTTGCTCTTCCAATATGCATAATTTGTGCCATCAAATTGAGGTGGCTTCTTGGTGTTGTTGATGTGAATGTTGAGTTGAGCTATTTTTACACCGTAGGTTGTTAAGCCTCAAATCAACGGTGCCTCGGCTCCGATACCACTTGAAAGGTCCTAAATGGCTAGAGGGGGGTGAATAGCCTATAAAAATCTACAAACAACACTTAACAAGCCGATTAGTAACAATAGCAAGTTTAACAAAGCACTAGCTCTAAACTACACTATGCAAGCCACCTAGACAAGTATACTACACTATGATCACTAGTTCACACTCAAAGGCTATGTCACTACTATACACTACTCCTAAGTGAGCAACTAACTAACAAACTACACAAGAGAGTAAGTACACAAAAGTAAAGAGTAAAGGTGATTTCAATACCCCCGGTGTAGAGAAGATATGAAGTCCAATATGACCAATCAATCAAATACAAGATAAATTCTCGGTAGAGAGATGACACAAGATTTTTACCGAGGTTCACTTGCTTGCCGGCAAACTAGTCTTCATTGTAACGATACACCCACTTGAAGGTTCACGAGCTAATTGGCATCACACGCCAAACCCTTCTCAAGGGTGCCGCACAACCAACACAAGACGGGGATCCACCAAGCTACGAGCAATCCACTAAAGATGCCTTTCATGATCTCCCGCGGGGATAGGCTCAAGAACCCCTCACAATTCCTTGATCGGAGGCGGAGACAATCACCAACTCCCCTCAACGATCCTCGCAGTTCCAAGCCGTCTAGGACTCGGCAAACTCCAAGAATAATGAGAGAAACCGCTGCAAATCACCACTACCAAGTGCCTCCAGATGATCTCTATCAATGCAATGCACTTGATGCTCTCCAAACTCACCAAATGATGATCACAATCAAATAGGATGAGTGAGAGTGGAGTGGGAAGGCTCACAAGTATTCTATGATGTTTAGGAGTGCCAAAAGCTACTCCCCAAACCAGTCAAGTGACTATTTATAAGCCACACAAGAAAATAGCCGTTTAGACTTCAATGCGTACCGTCGGACTGTCCGACGGCCAGACCGTCGGATTAATCGGCACGGTCCAACGCCCCGGATGAACGCCATGTGTCACTAGCTGTTTGAAGTCGAACGTTGGATCACAACGGCTAACTTCCCGCGCTAAACGAACCGTCAGACGGTATATCGTCGGACTAAACCATACGGTCCGACGCCCTCAGCTGACCACCGTCGGACTCAGCCAGACGGAGCCGTTGGACTAACGAACGCGGCAGTCCGACGCTTCCAGAGAGCTCCCCGAGCGCTGAAAACCGTCGGACGTTGGTCCGACGCTCACCGTCGGACTAACGCCGAGAGTCCGACGCTCTCAGAGCTCGCCACGTGTCATCTCTCGCACGATCTGCACCGTCGGACGCTTCGGCTAATGGTCCGACGCTCAGGGACTGAGCATCCGACGCTCTCAGCAGTGTTAGCCGTCGGACCGAAGACATTGGTCCGACGCTCTGAGACTCTACGGTCCGACGCTCTATTTTCTCAGGATTTTCACTCAAACCTTTCACCCTTTGTTCCCATGTGCTAACACCAAGTGTTCTACACCTTGTGCACGTGTGTTAGCCTTTTCAAAAGAGTTATCCAAGGGTTTGTTAGTGTCACTAGCATTTATATGCAATGCAATGATCATGAACACCTAGTGGCACTTGATAACCGTATTTCATCAACGATTTCGCCCCTCTTTATAGTACGGCTATCTATTCTAAATGTGATCACTCCCTCTATGGAGTCTTGATCACCAAAACCAAAAGAGCTTCTATTGGTTATACCTTTGCCTTGAGCTCCCGGTTTCTTATCAACTTTCTTCTCATCTCTTGATGGACCTTGTGGACACCTTTGATAATGGATTTATACCATTTGCATGGATGCCGTCATTGCCCTTCACTTGTGACCTCCACCGACCCGGTCCTTTGCTCCATCTTGTTTGCTAATTGTTCTCATGAAACACTTAGAGCAATCGTTAGCAAACTAGCTTTCATCAATTACCCAAAACCAAACATGGACTTTCAGCGGCGCTGCTGCGCCTCGTTGGGGTAGCGGCGTCGCAGATGCCGAGGCGGCGGCGGCGCTGCCGCGGGGAGTAGGGAGAGGATGGAGCGTGTGTGGTGGCGGTGTGCCTAGATGCGGTGCCGCAGCCCTGCGCCCGCCACGAACGCCGTTGGGGAGGGGCGACTGCGCAGGGCCGCAGGGGAGGGGTGACGGCGCGGGTTTCTTCTTTAGGGACCGAGGGAGGGATGTTGGGTAGGGGCGGGGAGGCGGTGATCGCAGGGGTGGGCGAACGGACGACCCAAACAATGTCGCACTCTTTAGCCTTATTGTTGTAGAGAATTCCTATCATTTGATCGGATTGGCAAATTATCGGCGCCACTCTCACGCTATGCGTGTGTGTGTTTTGAGAAACACCACTCTTACAATCTCACCCTATGTCCCTCTGTAATATATGGACTTTTCAATCGGAAAAAAAGGAAAAACGGAATGTGCCTAAGGCCCGTACAATTTCTGGCCTCGAACGGCTCAATCCGGCCCATGATTCCGGCGAGCCTGTGTGGCTTCGAAGTCTCAAGCGGGGCCACCGGTCAGCGATACGGGCTCTCGACGGCCTCCCCCACGGCCTAGCTTCCACGCTCCCTCGCCCGCAGCCGCTGGAAGAAGACGAAGACGACGGGAGTGCGGGGTGGCGTCGCCGCCAGAGCATCACCTGTAGGCTGTAGCTCGCGGATAGGCCTCCGTGCCACTCTCCTCGGCCAACACGCCGTCATGCTCGCGGCGTCGGCGCGGCGGCTGTCCGCCGCCGCCTCGTCTTCGTCTTCGTCTTCTTCCATGCGCTCCAGCCAGCTCGCCGCCACACTGAACCCACAGGTTAGGGCGTGTCGAGTGGGGGCGTGGGTGGATCTCATCTGATGATAGCCATGTTAATACTGGTGGTGCTGGTGGCGAGCAGAGATGCTGATGCGGTTTATTTCTTATTTTGGTGTCTGGTTGTGGTTGCAGAGGTGGATGCACGACAGGAACAAGAAGGCGATGGAGCTGGTGGCCAAGGGATGGAGCGCGCTCCAGGAGGTCGACCGCGTCATCGACTACGCCGACCGCAACGACAAGCGCCTCATCCCCTTACTAAGGGTACGGCTTAGGGTTTATCTTCATTTCTGCCCCCATTTCTCCAAAATAAGATGAGGGAGCACCTAATCCACAGAAAAAGGTTCGCTGATTGTAGCCGAGTAGATAAAATTTGTGATATCTCCAGCATCGGCAGAGAACTTGGGGTTGAGTGGTTGACATCTCTAGACATTCCGTGAATTAACTAGCCGGAGCTGTAGAGTGGAGATATTCCACTAGATCGCAGTGACCTTGTATTTTAACCTGCTTAACCTTCTAAGTTCTACCTCTCATGACACCTGCTTGACACTGCTTCTACTTAAGTATTGGTCTTAACATCTCGCTTTACAAAACTTTCTTCATGTGTAAAGGGTGCTAAGGAAAACTTTGAGCTGGCATTGGAGATTGACAATGATAATACACATGCGAGGTATTGGCTGGGCAGAATGCATTTCAAGTATCATGTTCCTGGAGCTTGTAAGGCAGTGTGAGTAACTTCTTGTAATTTTAATGTAGTGTTGATTTTTTTTTTTTGTTATATAAATTATATTGCTGCTATGTGCTGTTCTATTGCTTCCAGGCACATGTAAATGCACAAAAATAGTTTAGTCAATGCTTTTGTTGTTGTTTTGACAACTCTTTCACATATTCCTTTTAAGTTGATTTGAGTCCTAAACCATTGATCGGTGCACAGTAGAAGTATTATGTATTACAGTGTTATGGTTCCAGAAACTTGATATTGATTATGCATCCTACATTAGCAGGCATGCTGCTCATCCTGTATTTTCTGCTATATGATACCATTATGTATCATTTGGTGGATGATAAATATGTTACAATATTAGGCTTCTAGGATTGTGAATTAGCTAGCAGAGTTGGCAACTGATTTTTTTTTTCCGATTACACAGTACAACATAAACACTCACAACGCGCACACGCTCACCCCTATGAACGCATGCACGCAAACCCTACCCCTATGAGCATCTTCGAAGACTGAACCTTCTTTTATTCATCAATCTTAAGTCTATTTGAAAATATATAGCGTGGTGCTAGAATTAGTTAAATTCTTTTTTTAGGTCATATAATTTGTTCAAGTCATGCATTCACATACTGATCTTGTTATTGAGGCTAGTATGCTGAGCAGCACATGTGTTATGCTAGACAACTACTCGTGTCCTATTTCCATCCAAAAAGTGTCATTGCAATTGAAAGTTTGGTGTATAGAAGTGCGGAATTTTGTATTGTGATGCAACTATGCCCAAGAATCTTGATCAATGGTTACAAGCTATAGAAAAGCATTAGAGAAATAGGGTACTATGTATTTACTATTTAGTGGTTGAAATCTCATCACTAACCCACAAGCTGTGAGAAATCTCAATAGTAATCAGTAATCACTATTCACTATTCTGTAGTATGTTTATAGTGGTTGAGATTTGGCTGTTGGAGATCACTGCTGTGAACAATATATTTCTGTTACGGAGTACACAAGAATAGTATTATGCATCATTTAGTTGCTTAAAAAAATTGCTACCTTAGCATTCAATTGAATTACATTGGGAGACAAATGTATTGGAATTAGCAACTCGACATAAAACAAAATTGAAAGAGTAGGGGCTGAATTTGGGTCACCTTAAAAAAAATGCTCACACAATTAGGCCACAAAATACCATAGGAGGTAAAATCGACCTTGCCTGTTGTTCTCTTCTTTTTGGAACATTTGTCTTCATTGCTACCATCACATGATACATGACTTGACTCAATAGAATTCCATGTGAATTAAAATCTGTTCCCTTTTCATGTCTGCAGTGGTGCTGCTTTGTTGGTTGAAGCTGCAAATATGGGTGATCCAGATGCACAGTATGAACTTGGATGTCGACTAAGAATTGAGGTTTTCACAGTTCATACCCCCTGTCCCTTCCACTCATTGGGTCAATCACCTAGTTTTTTGTTAGGCAGTGGGCATTTGGTATTCATGGAATTTGTGTTCATTTTAATCGAGGTTTGTCTTTCTTGCTCTTGTAGAATGACTATGTTCAGTCGGATCAACAGGCTTTCCATTACATTGAGCAGGCTGTTGATCAGGTATGCAGTGTGCTGCTTGCCTGAATGCTGATCCTGTGTTTTCTGATGTGCCATTTGTCAGGGCCTTTTTTTTTTTTTTGACCTGAGTCCTTGATTGCAGCTGCACCCTGGCGCTTTATATCTTCTCGGTGCTGTATACCTAACGGGGGACTGTGTTAAGAGAGATATAGCTTCCGCGTTGTGGTGTTTTCATAGAGCTTCAGAAAAGGTGTCAAATTTTTATTGTATGATATGAATTACATGCTCAAAGTTCAGTTTCTCATACTTATACATAACTTGATTGTGGTTTGTGTTCTGAGACTTGAACTCTGACCATCACCAGGGACATGCTGGTGCTGCTATCGCATATGGATCCTTGCTTCTTAAAGGTCTGTGAGATAACTAGTGTCTGGTTAACTTAGTTACACGTTATTGTATCATTGATTGTGGAATACTGGTTAGTTTCGACATTCTAAAGCATGTAACATCTTATTACAAATTAATTATTCGTTGCACCTAACATTGCAATTGTTTTCAGGTGCTGAAATACCTGAAGTAATTACGAGATTCAACTCAGGCAAGAGTCCATCAACTGGGAAAATGCGGAAAAGGACCTTGCAGCAGGACCCAATAAAGTTAGCTAAAGAGCAGTTTCAAATTGCAGCTGAGGCAGGCTGTGATCTTGGTTTGCGGTGGTTGAAGAGGCTTGAAGATTATGAAAACCAAGAAGAAAAGCTAAAGCAGATCCAGCATTGACATGCACTGAAAGAATCTCAGTGCATTTTTTGCATCCATGTATAGTATATGGCAGCACGCTTGTTGCACACAGGTATACCAATAAATTTGTTCCGTCTTTCACTATATAGGAGGCCGTTCGATTCTAGGATGTTCTGGTCAACTGAATTGCAGGGAATTATACCGAAATTCTGATCTTTAGACTAACTGGTTGGACTCTAGGTGCTTGAATGTATCCGGCTTTTAAAAGCACAATCTCAGTACCTAGTAAGAAGTACCAATCTGAAGTAGGGGGGGCGATAGCTATACTCCTAATCTGGCATTTGTAAAATCATGTTATAGTTGTTTATGACCTTGAGAAGTGTATTAAATAATTCAGGCTTAAAGACCACTTTTAAACATATCTCGCCTTGGACACTACTCATTGCCTGTAACGGTAATTTGCAGCTCAATTTATTGTGCAATCGTGTGCGTTCCATTGCTAATGCAGTGATGTGTATTTGTGTAGCAAAATTCTATGTAGCAGTGATCGTTATTTCCTTACTGTCACCATTTGCTTGTAAATTGGCTGCTTATAAATTGCCTATAATGATAACTTGCAGTTCCAGTTTATTACATAGTAATGTTAGAATATTATAACTGTTGAGTACAACACTGCAGCCAAGTGTGCTCATCTGCGTTTGCATTGCAATACTTTGGTATTGCGATTTCTAGTAAATTGGCTTTGATGAATTTTAACTTCCTTGATGTTTCAATATAGTTCAGAATTTGTTCTGATGTCTGTTCCTCTGCATTCAATTGATTTCATCAGGTAACAGAGAATGGAAAGCAGGAAAAGCACCTTTGCTACAGTGGGCAAATTCAGTGTCATATGGAATTTTCAGCAAGTCAAGGACAGCAACCATGAGTGCTATCGTGATCACCAGGGCCTCAAGAGCTGCTACTGCTACAAAGTTGTCCTGAAGGATGAATCAATTGTCGACAGCCGATTTATGCACAAGTTTGCAACCAGTGACTCTTCTGAGGCTCCACTCGTTGTTGCTACACCGATGAAAGTTAGCTCTTTTTGATGTTCATCAGGTGCCCTTTTAAGTGGATACATTTGGGATTAAAACCCAATCAACCGAACACAGTCTAAGTGCTGCTTTCGATGTCCATGTACCTCCATCAATCCATGTGTCTTGGACTCTTGGAGTGGTTCAGTTAAAATTTCATACGAAACCACTCCAATGATTCAAGAAGATACATGGGCGTCCAACAAAGACCTAAGATATATTTTTTTTTTTTGGAAAATTTCAACTTTCATTAACCAGATGAAATAAAATCTTCAGCAAGTATATGATAGATATGTGTCGGCAATGAGGCCAAGACGAAATCCTCATCCGAATCACACATGCTACCTAGGATGGCCAACTCGTGAGCTACCCTATTCATTACTATTACAAGAGCAAAGGCGTTGCTGGATAAATTAAACTCTAACAAAACCTCATAAGAAGGATGTTATCTCATAGGAGTTCTAATCCTCCTCGACTCCCTCTCATTACATTTGAGAATCTCCATCTCATAGGACTTCTACCTAAATTTTTGTTTAGATAGCCATCAATTTTTCTACTCCTCAAATTTTACTCCCAACTCCAAGCAGTAATACGTAAACCAGGCTACGCAAAAATATCCTAACAGAGAATGACACACAAGTCCCACATGTTATGTTCTGCGCCGCGCTCTTTTTCACGGATTTGCTTCGAAAAAGCTCCGCCGACAGCGATGGCTGGTCGGAGAGGCGCGCAAGGCCAGCACGGACCACTAGGGTGGCCATGACGCGGCCTAGGACGCTCGACTATGACTTGGCCATGCAAGCCGCCGTGTCAGGGGTAGCAAGCAACGGTTTGCTGGATTTGGGTTGTCCTGCCCTCGCCATGCGCCGGAGATGGTCGTCCTGGAAGGTTCCCCCGGTCCGTCGGGGAAAGATGGCTCATGTCCTTGTTGTGTGCTTGCGAAACCATGGGGAAGGGCCGGGAGCAGACCGCAGGAGGCAGTGGCGGCCGGATTTGGCTTCACCTGAAAGGTGGAAGAAGATGGCCGGCAATGGAGATGTGTGAGCATGGGGGGCTGCGCGTGTGCATGCGAGTGCGTAGAGAGAGGAGCATGGCTAGGAAGAAATATAGATAATGAGATTTGTTAGACCAATAGAAGTAGATAGCGAAAAGAAAAAATTGTTGAACTAATATAGGCAACTTATTAAAGTGTTTTTTTATCTTCACTACCTAAATTGGCTAAATGTAGAACGTTGAAGTTGCTCTTATCTTGAAACCAAACGCAGACCCTCCTTAAAAAACCAACAGGCCCTGAGCCGGTGCTAGATACGGACCCTATTTTAGGGCCCCGCCGACCGCCGTAACCCTACCCCGTATAAAAACGCGGCAGCGATAGGGCTTGCGTTCCAATTCCATCCGACGCCGCCGAAATCCCGTTGCCTTTCTTCGCGCGCGTCACCAAGCTCTCAAGTTTCCTCGCGGCGACGGCGATGGAGGAGGTAACCGAGGCCGTGAACAACCTCAGCATTTCGGGTGGAGGAGCCGCGGCCGGTGCCGGGGTGGAGGGGCACAAGAAGAACCGCATCCAAGTCTCCAACACCAAGAAGCCCCTCTTCTTCTATGTCAACCTCGCCAAGGTACTTTCAAAAAAAAAAAAACCCTCGCCAAGGCGAGGAGGGGGAAGTAAACCCGATCTTCATAATCACGGTGGACGATAACACAAGAGTTTGGGGTTATTTGGGAATTCTTTATGATTTCGATTTGTTCGCGGGGTTTAATTAAATCTATAGATAAAATGGCTTCCCTTTAGTTGGGTTTTTGCCTGAAGAGATGTATATGCCGGCGATTTAACTGGATTCGAGCGTATTCCCGAGTATAGGGGATGCAAACAGAGGCCTAATCTGCTGTTTGTTCTTATGCAGAGGTACATGCAGCTGCACAACGAAGTGGAGCTGTCGGCCCTCGGCATGGGTAAATCTTTTGCCTCCTGAAGCTTTCCGTTATTTGTTATAAAACACCTTTCCCGTTCGTTTAATTTCCTCAGAGCTATGCCTGCGAGTGATTTAGATTTTGTAGTACATTTGTGGAAAGATGTGTAGCAATGTTCATTATTCCATCCTATATACATGATTGTCAATGTGTGGTATTTTTGTAATTGCCAAATGTTATGTTGTAGATGGTTACTTTGGTACTTGTTTACTTACTAGTTTAGTGCTCGTCTTCTCTCTTTATTTTTTTGGATTTAGCATATATACTCATTGTATATGTCCCCATGTATAGGAGTATTCACGTAGGGTAGTGTAAGTAGGATATCTGGATGCTTTCTGTCTTTCTGTTAAACTCTTTAAATGCTGTATTTCTGTTACACGTTAATCGAAATGGGGAGGCCCTCGGTTTGGAAAAGATGTCTACGGCACCACTTTCCTTAATTTTACATCTGTGAGCAGATATCTCATTGTAGTATTATTCTACCTAGAGAATAAGCGGCAGATACAGAGTAAATGCAGAGCAACTAGCTCTCAGATAACCCTAGCCCATATCGGACGATCTGTGGCTGGTGTTTCTTTTTTTCTTTGAATTGGGTACAACTTGACTGCACACAACCCACACACTCACACCACCACACGCACGTGTGCGCGTTCGTACACACGCAAAGTGAAATTGGGAGATCCCTCTAGCCTCCAGTGCGCTGGAAACGTGCAGTACCACCGAACGCGCACGCGTGCGTGTACCCTGCAAATTCTGGAAAATATCGAGAAAAGGTGCAAACACCAGGGTTTGAACCCTGGTGGGTAGCGTCCCACTAGGGCTAACCTACCACTGGACCACAGGCTCATCTGCGGCAGGTGTTTCTTTATGATGTGAGTAGTATCCACATGAGGACAGGGGTGAGCTTATCTGGAAACAAATGTGGCATACAGACATGTAGTAGATGGTATGGAATTGGGCACAAAAGTGGGTGATGAGTTTGGGCCTGTAGTATGAGGTGGCATTAAAGGCGTATATATGGGGCATATGCGTGCCTTATAAAGCTTGGTTCAGGACTGGGTTTCATGCATTCTTGCGCCTACTATCCCCTGAATAAATCAATATTGGTTCCCAAGGCCACGGTTCAAACATAGAAAGTAATCTTGGTTTTTAATTAGTTGTGGCTAGCTTCTCTGATAGAACATGGAAGAGTGTTCCTGACCATCATTTGATCAATTGTGGGGGTGGTTGTTTCTCTAAAACTAGGGGCAAAGTGTTTTAGAGTTCTGGAACTTCCAGTGTCTGATCACAAAAACTAGTGCCCTCATAGCATGCTGATGAGAGTTGTGGTTGCTCATGTTGTTGCAACCCGCCATTTCTACTTCGGCTACTACTTTGATTTAGTCATCATGTACAGCATGTTGCCATAAATTTTATTGCAAACAATGTCTAAGCTCAACTTTGCATCAATATATGATATGTTAATTTACACTTCAGGCATTGTGTTATGAATCATTTTCCTGTTGCGTATGCTCTTTTCGCTTAACTGAACCTGCTAACATTTGTCTTTTACTCTTTTCAGCCATTGCAACGGTGGTGACAGTAGCAGAAATTCTGAAAAATAATGGCCTCGCTATCGAGAAGAGTGAGTCTTGTTTGTAATAAAGTAAACGTTCATATAGTTGTTCTCTTTTCATCCTAACCTTGTTGAGAATCACATGCAGAGATCATGACATCTACTGTTGATGTCAAAGATGAAACTAGGCCCCGACCTATCCAGAAGGCCAAGGTAAATGTGCTTTCCATTGTCAGTGGTTGCACATTTTTCAAATTTATTTGTTGGACTCCTTTCTTATACTCTTGTATGGCACGCGCAGATTGAAATATTGCTTGGCAAGACGGACAAATTTGACGAGCTGATGGCAGCGGCTGCAGAGGAGAGGGAGGCTAATGAGGCTGAGGAACAAAGCTGAATAATATCTGCAGGACCCTGTTGTAGCTTATTTACTGTTCTGCAGCTAGATTTGTCCTCTTCATAGTTTTGTCGAATCGGCAAGAGACGATTGCTTGTATAATCAAGTAAGGGCGCAGCTTATTTAGTGTGCTTTTACTTGATTCATTTAGGTTGGAATGGTGCAAGTTGTGTTCAGTATGATACTCCTGATTCATCACTATTTTCCATTTCGAAGATATCTTGTTGCTTCTGAATTAGGTGCATCTTCTGTTTGGTTGTCGTGGTGTTGCGATTTTCCCCACATCTCCTATATGACTTTGTGAGACCTTAAGAGCAACTTTAACGGTTTGGGATTTTTTTTAAAAAAGCTTGGAGTTTGGCAAAAGGAAAAAAAAAAGGGGTCAATCTCCAATATCATAATTCACTTGGCAAAATCAAAATATCCATGTGTCTCTTTTTTTTCGCGAGAAGGGGAGGGATCGTGGTCCGTAGCGACGTCTCATTCGATGCGCGCCCTTGGACTTGGGACTGTTGTTGCTACCAGCTCCTCTGATAGGATGTACTCCACAGCCTGTTCCACACCCGCGACCGTGGCCCTGGGCGTCGAGTTCTCGTCGTTCCCCTTCTTATTCTTGTCGCCGCTGCCCAACGAGGCGGCCTTGACGGCGGTAGCCGGGACGACCACCTTAGCCACCCTCTTGGGCCGCTTTTGGACGGCTGCGGGCATGCCTAGCGCGCGGAGGGCCATGGATTCCTGTCGTGCTCGCCGGAGTCGGATGCTGCTGTTGGAATGGTGCTTGAGGATGGGCAGTGATTGATGCGAGTGGAGATTGGGGAATGGAAGAAGATGAGGTGGAGTTGGAAATTTTAAATGCGGAGGGTGGATGAATTGCCGCCGGTGTGCTCTCCCCTGGATGTCGATGATGTTGTCACCTGATCCAGACTTCGCACGCGAGGGAACTTCGCCTTGGCGCGAACGGGTGGTCAGGCCCAATATTTTATCTAATTAAATTGAATAATACTAATACTCATTTTAAATATTGTGCGTTAATATTATATGAACGAAATACTGGAGTGAGATATATACATGCATGCAATGTATGTATTTGTTTTGTCATTCAAGACAATTATGGCCGGAAGTTATAAGAGTTTTTACTCCTAAATGACATTAATTGGTTGAAAGTTTTTGTCCTAAATGGAGAGAGTTTTCACTCCTAAATGACATTATAGGCTGGAAGTTTTTAGTCCTAAATGGAAGGAGTTTCTATTTCTAATGGTGAGAGTTACGGGAGTTTCTGCTCATGAAGACGGGAGTTTCTTTCGTGAGCATTTCTTCCGCTTTCTTCTCTTGATCTCTCTGCGCTCTTTGGTCTTCCTGGCCGCCGGATAAAAGCAGAACGTACTCCAACATTCAGGCAACTAGTTTTCTCATACGCACACTGGCGCCACCAATTCAGCTGTACTTCAAATTCTCCCCGTCCCGACTCATGCGCGCACACGAGTTGGGAGAGTAGAAGCCCCCGAAATGCATGCCGACATCGAGTTCACCTGTTCGGGTGGAGATCGGCGATCACGTTTTCAGGGAGTGTCGTGGCACGACTACTCGCTACGTCGTCGTCGTCTTCTTCTTCTTCTTCTTCTTCTTCTTCTTCTTCTTCTTCCCGGCGATCGAAGGAGCTCCCTGGATGGTTATGTTCGCGGGCGGAACGACACTGCAACTCCTCTGCACTGCACCGATCGGGACGACTACATCAATAGGCAACATGGCTTCCTCTTCTGCTACAACCGGCTTTGCTGTAGGGTATGATTCATATATGGTATTCAATCATCCGCTTATTGTCGGTGCTAGTTTTAACGGGTGCTAACACCGGCTAGTGATTTTGTGTTTTGCAGTCGAGGCTTCGGGTGGTGTGCAAGGGGGAACACGGGGTTTATACTGGTTCGGGCCAAGAGGGCCCTACGTCCAGTGGAGAGGGGAGTCGTGTTGCTTTGCACCGGGGTGCTTGTAGTAGGGGTTACAAGCTAAGCGACAGAGGAAAGTGTTCCCAAGTCTCTTGTGAACGTGTAAGTGCGTACAGATTGCTTGTTGTTTTATGTGATGTGGAGTGGTGCGTGTGAGAATAAGTCCTTGTCGTCAGGCTGACCTCTGCTCCCCTTTTATAGTCACAAGGGAGAGGCGAGGGCAGTGCGTACATTGCCATGCATGTTACACTGGGGAGTTGTTGTCTCT
The DNA here is from genome assembly GCA_038502445.1 of Eremochloa ophiuroides. Taxonomy (NCBI): domain Eukaryota; kingdom Viridiplantae; phylum Streptophyta; class Magnoliopsida; order Poales; family Poaceae; genus Eremochloa; species Eremochloa ophiuroides. The sequence goes on along the minus strand of JAHLJS010000005.1, from coordinate 14,886,764 downwards.
ATTTGACTGTCGTCAGCTACAGTCTTGTCTCTGCGTCCCAGGGGTATGGCCGTAGTGGTTCGTACGATCTTGGTGAGTTCCAAGGCAGCAATAGTCGTCGGGATTATGGCATGGCGTAGTGTCATACCTGATGGCCGTCTACCTGCACGATGTGACAAAGAGGGTAAGTCGCCTCGGGGTGTTGTCTCCCGAGGCTCGGGACTCCTGGAGGCGTGATGGAACGGAGCAGGGCGATATCTTCCCTCGGGTGCATTTCCGACTTTCGGACGGTGTTTACCGAGGGTCAGGTGGGCCCGGATGGAAGGCGTGCTCGTCCTTTTGAGTGGACAGTGCAGTAGGTGCCTTTCCCGTTCTTGCGTAGCCCGTTCGTCAGGCGCTTGGACTGTCGTGGTCGTAGTTGGTAGATCCCGGCGGAAAACGGGGCGGAGCACCGTAGACCATACTGGGGAGGGGACGGCCGTAGTGGGTCCGTCAAATCCGTCGCCAGGGAAACCCTGACAGGTGGTATGGCCGTCGTGCGCGTGCGAAGCACGGTCATGTCGAGAATCTCGCCTGACGGGATAGTGCTTGTAAAGTGGTCAGAGAGGTCTCTTGTGTCCAAGATTGCTCCGCTGACATCAACTGTGCATTGGATGCTTTGGAAAGGTTATTCCCGAGGGCGATGGGGGAGCTCAGGCGAATCGGAAAATCGGCGCCCGAGGGTGTTGTTTTCCTGAGCTCTCTCGGGGAGGATCGGACGAATCGGAGAGGGTAGGCTGGCATTGATGCAGCGCCATCATGGGCCTCCGTAGGTGCGGCCTTCATGGGCTTTCACAAGCTTTGCCTGGGCTGGGTCGTGTTGGGAATATGTGTTTTTGCATCGAAGTTGGGTACCCCATACTTTGGTACCCGATAGTAGCCCCCGAGCCTGTGGCGGAGTGAAGGCACTTCTCCACAGGTTCAAACTGGCTCTTCCCGTTGAGGAGATGAAGTATAGGTTGTTTTTTCCGGTGGGTGCGCGCGAGCGCACCCGCCGGGTGTAGCCCCCGAGGCTTTGGAGGGATGTTATATCCCTCCAAAGGCTTAAAATCGTAATTACTAGTCCTCGGGTGTTCTTTGATTTATTTAGGAGAGTTGTTCCCTTGGAAGCGTAGCCCCCAAGCCTCCCATCGTGCAAGGGAGGTCGTTCGGTGGTCTTTCCAAGGTGCAGGGTAAGTTCCCGAGCCTCCGTTTTCGTATCGGAGATCGATCGGCTTCTTTCCTGTCTTTTTAGTTCGACCTTCACGCTCTTTTTTCGGGAGAGGAAGGTTTGGTCCTGCTCGACTTCCCCGTTAGGGCACGAGTCGGCATTTTCAATGAGCTACAAATGGGTTGGTCCAAGTGAAGGTCCGTGTCCCATTCGTTGTGGGTCGGCTAGTGGCCTGAGCACACTCCAAATGTTTCCCGAGGGTCAATTAGTGGATGTCGGGTCCCTTCGATGGGTCCCGTGAGCCTGATGCCTCCCACGGAGGGATTCCACGTAATCGACTCGCTACTGGGACTTGGACACAGCACGGGATGTCCCTTGTGACACTCGGGCGTTGGGATACTGGCCGTTTTCGTGACCCATCCACTTGCTGTCCCTAACTCGGTTTCCCTGGGACGACTGTTCGAGCCACTGTGGGTCAGTCTTCGATCCCCTGGGAACGTAATGGGCGTCCGAGCCCGGGGTTCCTTCGTCGAGAAGGAGAATGTATCGGTGGAACCGAGGCGAACGGGCGTATTGATTTGGCTCACCTTTTGAGGCACGAAACCTGACGGACGCGACGGTTCGGGGCAGTCGAGGCGGTTGCGTGCGCGAGGCCGGCGACGATGCTGGGATTGTGGCGGGTCCCACACAGTTAATGCGGCGGATTATCCGTATCTAACTCGATTCGCCGCTTGGGTATATAAGGAAAATCGTGATTTTTTCTTTCTACCCTAGCCATTCGCTTGCGCAGTCGTTCGCCTTCTTGCTTCCACCGTCCACCTTCTCGCCTTGTTGCTTGCTCGAGTAAGAAGCGCCGCCGCGGCCGACATCGTTGCCTTCCCACAGCTCTTGTTCTTTAGTTCGCCATGACTTCCTCCCCTGTTCCCACCGATGCCGCTGCCGCCGTTGGCATTCTGAGGTTGGAACCGTGGCCGTGCAGTGCCGTGACGGAGGAGGATCTCGAGCGGCTCGTGGGGCTGGGGCTCCTACGCCCCCGCACCGACGTGGAGCGTCCGGAGTGGGTCGTGCCGTCGAGCGACCGTGACGAGCCGAACCCCGACGAGGGGTACGTGGTGAGCTTCATCGCCTACCACGAGCGTAAGCTCGAGTCGCCACCGAGCCGCTTCTGCTGGGTGCTCCTCTTCAACAACGGGCTGGAGCTCCACAACCTCACCCCCCAACTCCTTCACGCAGGCGTCGATTTACGCCGCCCTGTGCGAGGGTTACCTCGGGGTACCCCCGCACTGGGACCTATGGCGCCGCATCTCCCGCGTTGATTGGTACACTAAGGTGGCTAGTTCGAAGAAGCCGCGGGAGATCCCGCGCACGGGGGGCTGCGGTTTCGTGATTCGCTCCAGCTTGTACATCCCCTGCAAGGCCCCCTCCTCCAACAAGGGCTGGCACCACAGCTGGTTCTACTCCGCAATGACGGGGACGCCTTTCCCAAGTATACAGGAATGCCGTTCATCGCTCCCCTTCCTCAGTGGGAGTGGGGGTGCCCGGCTAAGGAGGCCAAGCATCTAAATGCCTACTTCGACGCGCTCCAGGTGCTGCGCGACCGGGGTCTCACGGGAGCCGCTGTGGTGGCGCAGTTCCATACGCGGACGGTGCTGCCGCTGATGGAGCGCAGGCTGGCGCTGAACCAGATGCTCATCGGGACGTCGCGGGAGGGCACGGCGGTGCTGGCCCAGGACATCAGCCAACAGGAGATCATGCGCCGTGTTAAGTACAGGGTGGGCGGTTATTATACCTGGGACGAGCTGAACCGGGTGCCCATGCGCCCCCGCACGAGCTTCATCGCGCTGGTGAGCGTTGTCCGCTCTATCGAGTTTGCGATTCCTCCATCTTCTTCCCGATTTACTTTTTTGTTTGTCGCAGGGTCTTTCAAGGACCGGAAAGCCTTCCCTTCCACCTGTCCCGGAGGACAAGGCTCGGCGGACCTAGAACCGCCTTTGGGACGAGGCGGCGAAGGCGAAGAAGGACCAGAAGACTGCGCTGAGGCAGAAGAGAGCTCAGAGGACGGAGGAATCCTCCCAGCGTCGTCGTCGTCGTAGGGAGGCGGGGGAGCCGGAGGAGGACACCCTCTACGACGAAGATGAAGAGGAGGATGATGAAGAAGAAGATTTTTATGATGAAGCTTTGATGGAGTTGGAACGGCCCTTTGTGGCCACAAAGCCCGTGGTGAGCGCCGACGAGCCTGGGAAGGCTCCGATGTCGGTGTCCACCGGCGAAAGTGCCGAGGCTCGTGACCCGAGCCCCCAGGCAAAACTGCCGGAGACCGTGTCTGAAGGCACGGTCTCTGACAGCGTGACTATTGGAGCCATGGCTCCGCCTTCCAGCTGCCGCGAGGGCTCGCTGGAGAGGCCGGGAACGGGCCCGGACCCAGCGCCCGAGCCAAGCCTGGCTGTTGCCGGCAGGACCGGGGGGTTCTTGTTTCCGCGCACCCTCCCCTCCGACGCGTCGTTGATCGGCGCGACGGCCGAAGGCGGGAGGAGCGGTGGGCGGACGTCGTCGGAGCCGGAGCCGACCATCGCCAAGACACCGGAACTCGAGCTGGGGTCCTCCCGGACTCAAGCTTCCCCGCCGAGGGGCGGCGGCGTCGAGGCGACCCCCAGCGCCCAGGCAGGGCCCCCGCCTCAGGGCGGGGCTGGCCCGTACGCCGAGGTGGTGCCCACTCCTCCGCCGCCGGTGCGGCCCACGCCGTCTGTCATCCCTCCGAGCGCGGGGGCGGCGAGGAGGAGGAGGGTGGTTCCAAAGACGAGGTAGGTGACGTTACCTGTTACTTCTTTTGTCAGAGATCTGTCCTGGCATTACGAACGTTCCTTCCTTCCTCTATTGTTTCAGGAAGCGCTCAGGGTTGGATCTCCAGGTCTCGCACCTGAAGGTCCTAAAGGTGCAGGGTCACGACACGGCCAGTGGGAGTGCCCGATCGACGGACGAGGAAATCCGTCCCTCCACGGGTCCGGTCGTGGCGTCCGAGATTCCTCCTTCGGGAGGGGTCGTTCCGGCTGTGGCCGCCGTCGTCACGCCCATTGCTAACATGGAGACGGCGCCAGCGCCGGCTCCCAAGGCTTCGGTCGTCAGCTCCGGAGACGCCTCGGGAACGTCAGCTGATGTCGACGCGGGAGCTCCTCCCACTCATGAGGAAGGTCCCTGGGCGTTGGCACGGAGGCAGCCCCTGCCTCGGGAGTTGACCGCCTCCCAGATCGAGTGGGCAGACCGAGCGGATCCTCAAGCGCCGCCCGTCTTCTTGCTTCGGGACGACCTCGAAGCTCCCAAATGGGACGCCGTTCAAGAGCTCAGGCTCAGTTCGGCGGTGAGTCTCCGTGCGATCGCCGACATCCTCGAGACGGAGCTCCTGGCCCAGCTTCAGGTGAGCCTCCGTATTTCATAACTTTACCTGTGTATGAGTGTTGTTTTCACCGTCTCCGCTCTTCTCTCCTTTCTAGGACCTTATGCATACCTCCTGGGACAAGTCCCGCTTCCTCCGCGGTGGGCTCGGGCTCTGAAAGCAGCTTGACCTCAAGAGGAAAGCCCTTACCTGTGCCCAGAGCGAGCTCGCCGCCGTGACCTCCAAGTTCGCCGAAGTGAGTGTCGACAACACTGTCTTGAAGGAGGAGGTCGAAGAGGCGAAGGGGCGAGCCGCTGCCTTGGCGACACGGGTGCAGGAGCTGGAGGGCGCCCTGGCCGAGGGGACGAGGGAGCGCGATGCCGCCCGACAGCTTGCCACTGAGAAGACTTCTGCTGCTGAAGCCTTGGCTTCCGACCTGAGTGAAACTCAGGCGGCATTGCGTCAGGCGGTTAGCGCGATGAACTCGGCCCGGGAGAATGCGCAGAAGGCTCGGGAGGAGGCTGACGGTATGTGCAGTGTCATGCTTTTCGCTCTGTTCGTCTTGGTTGCTTGTTGCGTTTTTGTCACCTCCCTGTTTTGCTCCCGCAGTTCTGCAGGCGGCTTATGACGGCGAGGCAGCCGATCACCTGGAACTGTAAAAGGAAGCGCGCGCGCTCTGCGACTCTATCGGCACTGGTGGGGAACCTTCGGGGGTCTCACTTCGGAGCCGACTGGAGGCGCTTTACAGCAGCGTCGGCGGCTGGGTCAAGGAGGCCTTGTTGACGGGAGTCCAGAAGACATTGGCAGTCGTGAAGTCCCATTATGGGAACTTTGACGCCGGCCCTGTCAGCGAAGGCTTCCTTGAGGCCGACGACGCCGAGCTCCTGGCGCTGGAGGACTCGATGAAGAAGCCTGGAGAAGCGCTGGCATGAAGAACAGCCTGGCCGCGGTGCCCTTGTAAAAAATAACTTTTCGTGAGTGGCTGGGAGAAAATAAACATGTGGCCCTTCGTGGCCTTTATATTTATGTAAATATTTGCTGCATGCTCATTTTCGATTCGTTCCGTGCTTTTTCCTTAGGTATTTTTTCTTGCCGATCCTGTGCCCGGGCCATCGAGCCTCGGGGGACTTTTTTGGGTGTCGTAGTTTTAGCAGCGTAGACGCCATAGTCCTAGGAGCTTTGGCAGGAAGAATCCTTGAAAAAAAGGTTTAGTTGTTTCTTCCCGAGTCTCCTCCCTTTGCCGAGCGTAGATCTTATAAGTTTTCTTCCGAGCGCGAGTTAGCCTTCGAACGCGGAGTGGCGAGGGGAGATGCTATAGCCCAGGGGCGTGAGCGGTCTCCTCGACTCGGCTGACTCTGTCCTCTAGGATTTTTCTTACTCTTCTGAGTCTTATAAGTTCATGCTTGGTTTTAGGAGAGAAGCATGTTTTAGGGAGAAACGATTTCAACGGGTTTTGAAATTTTTGTGTTTTTAAAATCGTTGAGGCTCAGGAGAGTCCGGGGGTTCCTCCCGTCCTAGCCCCCGAGGGAGGGTCGGCCTTTCCATAGGTTAGGTCGAGCCTCTCTTTTCTAATGTGCGGTGAAATGAAAGGTCATTTCGCTCCCGAGTGTGGGCTCGGATCAAAAATCTAAAAATCAGATAAAAAGAGTAAAAGTCGGGTCTTTTATTGATTTCAAGATTTTATAAATTGTACAATGCTCGGAATTTTAAGAATAGAAGCGACGTAGTTGTTCGATGTTCCAAACGTTGCTATAGACCTCACCCTTCTCGTTTGCGAGCTTGTACATTCCGCGTCGCAACACCTCGGCGATGATGAATGGTCCTTCCCACGGTGGTGTGAGCTTGTGGCGCCCCTTGTTGTCCTGTCTGAGCCGCAGCACCAAGTCGCCTACGCTGAAGGCTCGGCCCCGGATGCGCCGAGCATGGTACTTGCATAGAGATTGTTGGTACTTGGCGGAGTGTAGCAAGGCCATGTCCCGAGTTTCGTCGACTTGGTCTAACGTGTTTTCGCGGGAAGTCTGGTTGCCCTGTTCATCATAGGCTTGGACCTTCAGGGCACCGTACTCCAAATCTGTGGGGAGGACGGCCTCGGCACCGTACACTAGGAAGAAGGGCGTGAAGCCTGTGGCTCGGCTTGGCGTAGTCCTTAGGCTCCATATCACTGCCGGGAGCTCGGCCAGCCACCTCTTGCCGAATTTATTCGATCTGTTGAAGATTCTTGGCTTAAGGCCTTAGAGAATCATGCCATTGGCATGTTCTACTTGGCCGTTTGTTCTTGGTGGGCTACGGCCGCCCAGTCCACTCGTATGTGGTACTCGTCGCAGAAGGTCCGAAATTTCTTTCCGGTGAACTGCGTGCCGTTGTCAGTGATGATGGAGTTCGGGACACCAAACCGATGGACAATGTCGGTGAAGAATAACACCGCTTGCGCCGAGCTGATTTGGGCGATCGGCCAGGCTTCCATCCACTTTGAGAACTTGTCAATGGCGACAAGCAGGTGGGTGAAGCCCCCAGGCGCCTTTTGGAGGGCCCGACAAGGTCCAGTCCCCATACGGCGAATGGCCAAGTGAGGGGAATCGTCTGGAGAGCCTGGGCTGGAAGATGTGTCTACCGAGTGTGGTACTGGTATCCCTCACAGGAGCGTACCACCTCGGTAGCATCAGCCACGGCGGTTGGCCAGTAGAAACCCTATCGAAAGGCGTTACCGACAAGAGTTCTTGGTGCGGCGTGGTGACCGCAGGCTCCGGTGTGTTTCTCTTCGAGTAGACGCTTGCCCTGACTGAAGGGGATGCAGCGCTAGAGGACTCCCGAGGGACTCCGTCGATAGAGGTCGCCGTCGACCATCGTGAAAGACTTAGCTTTACGTGCTAGCCGTCGTGCTCTGGTTTTGTCCGAGGGTAAGACTCCTCGGACAAGCCAGCTGACCAGCAGCTCGCGCCAGTCCGGCTCGTCATCGTCCATCTCGGCTTCAATCTCCATCGCCTTGGCTTCATCGCCGTCTTCAGCCAGGGTCTCAGGTGGCTCCCCTTTGTCCGAGGGGTCGGCAGCCCCCGAGGGGCTTCCGTGGCTTGAAGACGCTCCGGGTTCTCCCGGGGGCTCGGAGGTCTCCTTCCCCTTGGCCCCTGAGGGATCAATACTGACCAAGGGATTGTGGAGATCATTGGCAAACATGCCCGTCGGGACCGAAGCCCTCTCAGACGCGATCTTCGCCAATTCGTCGGCCTCCTCGTTGTACCTGCGCGCGATGTGGTTGAGCTCGAGGCCGTCGAATTTTACCTCGAGCAACCGTACCAGCTTGCAGTAGACGGCCATCTTGGGGTTCTGGCACGTTGACTCCTTCATGACCTGGTCCACGATGAGCTGGGAGTCCCCTCGAACCTCGAGGCGCCGGATCTCGAGCTCGATGGCGATGTGGAGTCCGTTGACAAGAGCCTCGTATTCGGCTATGTTGTTGTAAGCCATGAAGTGCAGCCGCAGCAAGTACTTGAGCCGGACCCCGAGGGGTGAAACGAAGATGACGCCTGTGCCAACACCGGCCTTCATCATTGACCTGTCATAGTACATGACCCAATACTCTTCTTGGGTCGGGAGTGGCGGTAGCTGCGTCTCGGTCCACTCTACCACGAAGTCCGCTAGTACCTGGGACATAATGGCTTTGCATGGTGCGTAGGTGATGCCATCACCCATGAGCTCGATAGCCCATTTAGCGATCCTCCCAGTCGTCTCCCGATTCTGAATCACCTCCCCGAGAAGGAAGGATGATACCACGGTCACGGGATGGAATTCGAAGTAGTGCTGCAACTTGCCCCGGGCAAGAATGATTGCGTACACCAGCTTCTGGATCTGAGGGTAGCATGCCTTGGTCTCGGACAAGACTTCGCTGATGAAGTAGACCGGCCGCTGTACTGGTAACACGTGCCTTTCTTCTTGCCGTTCCACGACGATAGTTGCACTCACAAGCTGGTTAGTAGCAGCGACATATAGCAAGAGATTCTCCTCTTTCATAGGAGGCACGAGAACCGATGCTTTCGAAAGCAGAGTCTTAAGCCTTTCGAGGGCTTCCTGGGCCTCGGTGGTCCAGGTAAAGTGCTCATTTTTCTTTAGCAACCGATACAAGGGAAGTCCCTTCTCGCCGAGCCTTGAAATGAATCGACTCAAAGCCGCGAGACATCCCGTGAGCTTTTGCACACCCTTGAGGTTCCGAATCGGACCCATCTGTGTGATGGCCGATATCTTTTCCGGGTTGGTTTCGATGCCACGCTCGAAAATGATGAACCCGAGGAGCATGCACCGAGGGACCCCGAAAACGCACTTCTCGGGGTTTAGCTTTATGTTTCGCTTCTTGAGGCATTCGAACGCCTCTTCTAGGTCGGCTACTAAGTCACCTGCCTTCCTAGATTTTATCACTATATCGTCTACGCAAGCCTCAATGGTTCGCCCGATGAGGTCCCCAAAAACTTTGAGCATGTAACGCTGGTAAGTCACACCCACATTTTTTAGGCCAAATGACATGGTTACGTAACAATATGTGACAAAAGGAGTAGTGAAAGAAGTCACTAATTCGTCGGACTCTTTCATGCAAATCTGATGGTAACCGGAATACGCATCAAGAAAGCAAAGTCGTTCGCAGCCAGCGGTAGAATCAACTATTTGATCAATGCGAGATAATGAAAATGGATACTTAGGACAAGCTTTATTCAAACTAGTGTAATCAACACACATTCTCAATTTTCTATTTTTCTTCTTAACCAAAATAGGATTAACTATCCATTCTGGATGGAAGACCTCCTTGATGAATCCGGCCGCCAAAAGCTTCTGTACCTCCTCCCCGTTGGCCCGGCGCTTCTCCTCGTCGAATCGGCGCAGGCGCTGCTTCACCGGCTTGGATCCGGCCCGGATGTCCAAGGAGTGCTCGGCGACCTCCCTCGGGATGCCTGGCATATCCGAGGGACTCCATGCAAACACGTCGGCGTGCTTGCGGAGGAAGTTGACGAGCACGGCCTCCTATTTTGGGTCGAGGGTGGTGCTGATCTTCAGCACCTTGCCGTCGGGGGAGCTTGGGTTGAGGGGCACCTCCTTTACCCCCTCAGCGGGCTCAAAGGTGCCCGTGGCCTTCTTGGGGTCGGGGACCTCCTTTGCCATCCTCTCGAGATCAGCAATGAGGGCCTCGGACTCCACCAGCGCGCCGGCGTACTTGCAGCACTCGACGTCGCACTGGTACGCGTGCTGGTAGGAAGCGCCGATGGTGATCACCCCCTTTGGCCTCGGCATCTTGAGCTTGAGGTAGGTGTAGTTCGGGACCGCCATGAATTTGGCGTAGCAAGGCCTCCCGAGGATGGCGTGGTAGGTGCCGTGGAAGCCCACCACTTCAAACGTCAGGACTTCCTTCCAGAAGTTATCAGGAGTCCCGAAATAGACGAGCAGGTCGATCTGCCCGAGGGGTTGCACGCTCTTTCCGGGCACTATCCCGTGGAACGGGGACGTCGTGGCCCGGAGGAGCCAGCGGCTGATCCCCATCGAATCAAGGGTCTCAGCGTAGAGAATGTTGAGGCCACTGCCTCCGTCCATGAGGAGTTTGGAGAGCCTCGTGTTGCCGACGACGGGGTCGACAACGAGTGGGTAACGCCCTGGCGATGGGACGTAGTCCGGGTGATCGTCCTGGCCGAAGGTGATGGTGTCAAGGGACCAGTCGAGGAAGCATGGTGTCGCTGGACCGACGGAGTAGACCTCCCAACGCTCGTGCTTTCGCTGTCGCGGCGTAGGAGCGGTCCTTAGCCCGCCGAAGATCATGAGACACTTGTCGATGGGCGGGAATTTATCGTCCTTACCGTCCTTGTCCTCCTGGTCCCTGCGAGCTTTTTGCCGGCGTCGTCCTTGAACGCCTGCCGGCTGTAGTGCCTTTTGAGCATCACACACTGCCCAAGCATGTGATGCACCGGACCCTGATGGTAAGGGCATGGTTTGTTGAGCATCTCGTCGAAACGGCCCCGAGGGGGGCGTGCCCCCTTGGGCTCGGTGGCTGCCACGAGGGAGTCGTTGCGGAGGGGGGCCTTTCCCTTTCCTTCTTTTTCTTGCTGTTTGGGCCTCGGGAAGAGGTGCCCTCGGGGGCCTCCTCCTTCCGTTTGCCCTTGGCGTTGGAGAAGAGGGCTCCCACCGTCTCGTCCCCCGAGGCGAAGCTAGTTGCTATCTTCATGAGCTCGGAGACGCTGGTGGGGGTCAGGCGTCCCAGCTCATGCACGAGCTCTTTGCAGGAAGTTCCTGCAGCAAATGCTTCGACGACTCGGAGTCGGTAACCTGGGGCAGTTCATTATACTGCTTAGAGAATCGCCGGATGTAGTCGCTGAGGGACTCGCTCGGCTTTTGTTTGCAGATTCTGAGATCCCAGGAATTGCCAGGGCGCACGTATGTGCCCTGGAAGTTCGCTACGAAGATCTTGACCAGATCGCTCCAGTCAAAGATCAACCGCGGGGTAGGTGTTCCAGCCAAGCTCTTACAGAGACGGCGAGGAACAAGGTTAGGTTGCGGATGATGATGAGATCATCCTGCGCACTGCCAAGCTGGCACGCAAGACGATAGTCCGCTAATCACAGTTCGGGGTTGGTTTCCCCCGAATACTTGGCTATGTTGGCCGCCTGTCGGAACCGGGGCGGGAATCTGGCCTTTCGGATGGCCTCGCTGAAGACGCGAGGACCCGAGGGCTCGTGTGAGGGCTCGCGGTCCTCGTCCGAGTCGTAGCGCCCGTCCCGATGGACATGGTAGCCTCGTGCGGCTGGTCATCCGCCGACCGTGGGCTTGAAGGATGGCTCGGACGTCGACGTCCTTACCAAGCCGTTGGTGAACCGACGGGGCCCTCGGGACCTCGAGATGCAATGAGGTCTCTCGCTCGTGGCATGCTGCACCACCACGTTGGTGACCTTCATCGCCATGATAGCGTGACATCGAACTCTCCGCCTGGAGGACGGCCGCATCCTCCAGGAGATCCTTGAGCTGGTTCCTGAGCTGTCGTGCCTCCTCGGTGGAGGGTTCGGGCATGCTCCGGAGCAACATTGCCGCCTCTGTGAGCTTGCGACTTGCTCGAGGCGGGACTCCTGGTGTCCCGGCTCCATGTCGGTGATGATACGAGCCTGAACATCCCGGGCCCGGCAACGAGCTGCTCCGCCGGTGCCCTGCTGCTCCTCACGCTTGAGCGCGGCTCGCAAATGGGTGAGGCATAGGCGGTCTTCATCCATCCGCGCCTCGAGTTCTCGGAGCTGCTCTACCTCCGGAGACTGGTGCGCGGGGCGAGACATCTCAGCCCCCGGGTCCTGCGGCGAAGCTGACCACGCAGGCCGCGGAGTCCCCGGAGGTGGAGTATGTTGCGGCTGGAGTGGGGAAGGTACTTCGTTGTCGTCCCCTGAATGGACATCTTCCACCCGTCCGTCATCGGGGTGCACCAAGTGGTAGCATTTCCAAGCGGGGTCGATGTAGGACTGGTCGAAGTCGGTGACGACGCTCGGGGCATCCTTCCACGAGTCGACGGGATGGGCGGTGAAGTCCACGTTCATCCAGAACTCATCATCGTCGTCGCTACGGCCTCGTCGTGACGGCGAGATCCAATCGCGACGATCCCACTCCTCCGAGTATTCTCGAGAAATGAGGCTGTCAGTGGAGTCCGTCTCCCCCCCGCCATACACCCTAGGACTGCTCCCGGGAGAAGACGATGGGGAAGCCACGTGGTCGCCCACGAGGTCATCTAGACGCTCAAGGCGATGGACAGGTGTCTCCACCAAGTCGTGCAGTAGAGCACGGACTGTGCAGACGTGGGCGTCCACAGCACTTTGGAGCCCAAAGAGAGATGACGGCACCGTCTCTCTCCCTCAATGACGGTGGAGAGAGAGCCCTATAGACGCCGCGATCCCGCCCCCGCCCGTCCTTCAGGGGGTTGGCGGGTGTGTGGCCGCCGGCGCCGGAGGTATCGCGGTGGCGGCCGGTGCCGAGTCGGCGTCCCCTGCGGGGGGCACCTGGTTGGTCGCGCCTCCTCCTCCTGGTCCGCCGGGAAGCGTGGCGTGCGGCGTTCCCCTCGTCCTCTGGGACGGACGGAAGCATAGCCGTGGTCCCTTCTCCGGCCGCCTGATAGGCCGGAGTCAGGATGATGATGGTGCGGGGCTCGGTTGGGCGCAGGTTCATCTCGAGTCCTTGGCCGGTGGCCACGAACTCAAGACTCCCGAATCGGAGCACCGCCCCAGCAGGAAGCGTCATGGAGCTGTCAGCCATCCGGAACCTGAGTCAACACGCAAAAGGACCCCCAACCTGGCGCGCCAACTGTCGGTGCTAGTTTTAGCGTGTGGTAACACCGGCTAGTGATTTTGTGTTTTGCGGTCGAGGTTTCGGGTGGTGTGTAAGAGGGAACACGGGGTTTATACTGGTTCAGGCCAAGAGGGCCCTACGTCCAGTGAAGAGGAGAGTCGTGTTGCCTTACACCAGGGTGCTTGTAGTAGGGGTTACAAGCTAGGCGAGAGAGGGAAGTGTTCCCAAGTCTCTTGTGAACGTGTAAGTGCGTACAGATTGTTTGTTGATGTATGTGGTGTGGGATAGTGCGTGTGAGAATGAGTCCCTGTCCTCAGGCGAGGGCAGCGCGTACATTGCCATGCATGTTACACTGGGGAGTTGTTGTCTCTATTTGACTGTCGTCAGCTACGGTCTTGTCTCCGCGTCCCAGGGGTATGGCCGTAGTGGTTCGTACGATCTTGGTGAGTTCTAAGGCAGCAATAGTCGTCGGGATTATGGCATGGCGTAGTGTCACACCTGATGGCCGTCTACCTGCACGATGTGACAAAGAGGGTAAGTCGTCTCGGGGTGTTGTCTCCCGAGGCTCGGGACTCCTGGAGGCGTGATGGAACGGAGCAGGGCGATATCTTCCCTCGGGTGCATTTCCGGCTTTCGGACAGTGTTTACCGAGGGTTAGGTGGGCCCAGATGGAAGGCATGCTCGTCCTTTCGAGTGGACAGTGCAGTAGGTGCCTTTTTCGTTCTTGCGTAGCCCGTTCGTCAGGCGCTTGGACTGTCGTGGTCGTAGTTGGTAGATCCCGGCGGAAAACGGGGCGGAGCACCGTAGACCATATTGGGGAGGGGACGGCCGTAGTGGGTCCGTCAAATCTGTCGCCAGGGAAATCCTGACAGGTGGTATGGCCGTCGTGGGCGTGCGAAGCACGGTCACGTCGAGAATTTTGTCTGACGGGACAGTGCTTGTAAAGTGGTCAGAGAGGTCTCTTGTGTCCAAGATTGCTCCGCTGACATCAACTGTGCATTGGATGCTTTGGAAAGGTTATTCCCGAGGGCGATGGGGGAGCTCAGGCGAATCGGAAAATCGGTGCCCGAGGGTGTTGTTTTTCCGAGCTCTCTCGCGGAGGCTCGGGCGAATCGGAGAATCGGCGTCCGAGGGTGTTGCTTTCCCGAGCTCTTTCGGGGAGGCTCGAGCGAATCGGAGAATCGGCGCCCGAGGGTGCCGCTTTCCTGAGCTCTCTCGGGGAGGCTCGGGCGAATCGGAAAATTGGCGCCCGAGGGTAGGCTGGCGTTGATGCAGAGCCATCATGGGCCTCCGTAGGTGCGGCCTTCATGGGCTTTCACAGGCTTTGGCTGGGCTGGGTCGTGTTGGGAATATGTGTTTTTGCATCGAAGTTGAGTACCCCATACTTTGGTACCCGACACTTGTGCTGTTGATCAAAACCTTACTGGTTAGCATGTTCTACATGATTATTTGCTTGCTGCTAGACAAATCATTCATGATTTTTATGCTCTGGTCCATTGTGAATAAGCACATATTTGTCACTGTTATTTTCGTGCTATTTTTCTGGAATAAATTAAACCTGAATTTACCTAAAATTCTAACACTGGGGAGGGATTTTTTCCAAGTAGCTGAAGATGGGGAGGAGTGATGAAAAACTGTTGATATTTTTTTTGGTCAATTGTGCTGAAATTGCTCTAAATGATCACATCAGGGTTTACTAAACACAACGAATTGGGGTTCAGAACTGAAATGGACAAATTGGGCTTCAAAACATGCAACGTGACAACAAATTCAGTTCCAGATAGGCAAATACTTAAAGGTAGATGAATCAGGAAACATGAAAACATTAATTAACTTCGACTCCAAACATGACACCTTTTCCATTTGAGACAAGCACACATATACGACCCTAAAACGCCACGTCCAACTCCAAACAAATATACTTGTCCATTCATTTCTAGTTCCATGCTTCACGACATTGTGCCTATTCTTGGTCGAACCTTTCATCACTCAACCTTCTTCTTGTCCTCGTCTCCGGCGCCGTCGTCCTCCTCATCGTTGTCCTCCTCGTCGACGAGGATCTTCTTGCACGCCTCGTAGCACATGAAGGCGATGCCGGCGGCGGGCATGAGCTTGATGCAGCTGGGGCCGAGGCCTTGGTACAGGCCGGTGGCGCCCTGGTTCTTGAGGATGCAGTAGATGGCGTGGAGCACGTTCCGGTACACCTGCCTGCCGCCGACGGCGCCCACCTGCATCTGCTTCCGTGCCACCTCCAGCGGGAACGTGGCCGTGCTAGCGATGGCGCCCGCCGCCGACCCAATCAGCAGCGTCGCCGCCGCGCCGGGGCGCCGCCCCGTGGCACGGCGGTACAGCCGCTTCAGCAGTCTCGTAGGCGTAGAAGTTGCACGCCGCGTATGGCACCACGCCGATCAGGCTCGGCGCTAGCCCTCGGTATAGCTCCGACGGGCCCTCGTCCCGCACGATCTTCATGAACGCGTGCGCCACGTTATCGTACTGCGTCCTTCTGCAACATGTGAGCACACATTGTTCAGTGCAAAAGCTACTTTGCGAGCTGTCGTGTGTTTGTTGTCGCTAGCTACCTACTCCCTCCGTCTCCTAAATAATTATTGCTTTCGCTTCCTGAAAAATAATTTTGACTAAATATATATTAAATTACATTAATATCATAGTATATAATTAGTATCATTGGAAAGATCTTTGAATCTAGTTTTTTTACAAATTTATTTGGAGATATAAATGTTGCACGTTTTATCTACAAATTGAGTTAAACTTGTGGCACGCATATCAACGACAACAATTAAATAGGGACGAAGGGAGTATATGCTATATTTTACCTCGATGGTGATCCTGGTCTTGATGAGCTCCATGGGATAGGTGCACAAGGTCGAGGCGACTCCGGCAAGAGCTCCGGCGACCAGCGGCGTCGGGATTGGGATCTTGGGCTCCTCGTCGGGCTTGGGGGTTAGGAACTTCTTGGCCGTGTCATAGGTGAAATGCTGTGCGCCGCCAGACCACCACCATGGAAACAATAACATCAGAGCTAGCTCAGAGGAAGGTGTAGCAGTAGTCGTCACTGATGCAGTGGATTGTGGACGTGTACCTCGATGGCCTTGCTGGGAGCGACGCGGAGGACGTTGACGGCGTTGCCGCGGAACAGGCCGGTCCAGCCCTCGTTGCGCATGATCCACTGGAACACGCCGATCATGGAGTCGACGCCGGCGCCGACGCTGCCGACCATGAGGTGCGTCCGGATCGTCTCCAGCGGTGCCACGAACGTCCTCGACACGGCGCCGGCGATGGCGCCGCTCACCAGGCGGCGCAGGTGCGGGTTGCCGATCTTCACCCTCACCGCCTTCCTCACATCGCCCTTCTTCTTCGTCTTCTTCGCTGCCTCCTCCGCCTCGCCGGCGGCCTGCTGCTGCTGCTGCTGCCCGGGCACGGCGGCGCCGAGCTGGCGCGCGACGTCGCAGTTGTCGACGGCGCTGCCTGCTGGCCGAGCCTTGGGATCGGGCTCCCGCGGGTTGACGCCCGGGCACACGTTGAGGCTGACGCTGGCGAACATCGCCCGCCGGCGGGGGAACTCGAGGCCGGTGGTCTTGGCGCCACCACCTCGTGGCTTCCAGGGGAAAGCAACCGCCGGGACCTGCAACGACGACGGCCAGCTGTCCTTGCTCCTGGTCACCATCGTCGTCACCGCCATTGTCGCCGCCATGAAGAATCAATTCAGAGCAAGTCCGATCCTTGCCTGCCTGAAAAAAACACCATGACGACGACGCATATCAACGTAACCGTGCATGTAGTATCATTCTTATATGAGATTAAAAGGGTTTGAAACAAAGGGCAACAAATTAAACTAAAAATTACCTCGAGTAAGGAAGCTCGATCGATGTGATGCCCTCTTGCTCTTGCGCCTTTTATATATGAGCGCCATTCATGACTGTTCATCATCATCGATCAGGTGCCGTGTTCACTGAGCACTGAACGTCCCACTCCAGTGGCAATTGTCGTCTATGCCCTCCCAAAACCAAATGCGGGCACTGTGGGAGCACCGTACACCGTGTGCTTCAGGGGTAGATTGGTCATCAGGTGTGAAGATTGAACTGACTAGGATCGAGGGCGTGGAGCCGGAGCTGTCGATTTGGCAGCCCTCCTGTGGGGCTGGCTGGCTTTCTAGCTAGCAGCGTCACAGTGCCGTGCACACTGTCTCTGTGTACTGGAGTGTACGTGCCAAAATACAGTACAATCTTGCTTGAGATACGGTGCCTTCCGGAGAGGCCTGCTGCACGCGTCCATGGCCGGACTCGTTAGTTCGCAACAGAAATGGCGGCGCGGCCGGGTTGCTTCGCCGCTTCAGCCTTCAGTTAGGACATAGGAAAACGCCGAATGCTCCGGGAGGACGAGGCCAAGGGCGCCCACTGTACTGATCCCTAGCATAACGCCACGCAGTCGGCCGTAAGACACGCAGCACGCCCCTGTTAGTTCGGTGGTGTGGCGAGGGATGCACTATAGGCCCTGTTTGGAAGCACTCCAGCTAAAGTTTAGCTAGCTAATTGGATTAGCTGGGTTGGTCCAGCTGATAGGATTAGCTGCTTTTTATTAGTTGGGAGACCTTTTAGCTGCTAATTAGCTGAGTGTTTGGATGCACAACAGCTAAAACTAGCCAGCTAAACTTTAGTTGCTGCTTCCAAACAGGGCCATATTCGTTCTGCAATGTGAAACTTAATTTGTGTAGTGTTTCGATACTACGTGTCATCTATAGGTGTCCTACTACAACTGTAAAGACAAATACGGCGCTTGAACAAACAAGCAAGTGGCAATCGACAACAGAAGGGAGGAAGATGACGCCAGTAAATCGCTTGTCGGGAGTAGCTAGCAATGGCGTGAGGGAAATGGGAGTAAGGCTATATAGCTGTCGAGATGTGAGATGTTATTCTAGACGGTCTTTGAGCACGAGTGCATGCGTACACCACGCAGTGCTAGCCGCCAGTATGTATATGTACGATACAATCATACAACAGCTCACGCGGTGTTTGTGCCTTGTAGCCTTGTAGGCGTGCTCTGCTCGTGGGTCATCATTCCCTACCTGAGGACCTTGGACCTTGCATGTTCTACGCATTGTCCTGCGAGGTTCGACCTTTTGAGAAAGAGATGTTGTGTAGTATGTGGAGAAAATGTTGTCGCCTTGTTCAGCATCGTTGATATGTAGCATGGTTTATATGTACGTACATGGTTGATATGTACTTTGACTTCTTCCGATCGATAACATATACTTTTCGTTATATGGAGCATTTGTTTGATAAAGCGCGCAACTCATCTCCTACGATTATGTTGTGAAGTTGCCCCCTCCATATAACTGGAGCATTCTTCACATTTATAACGAATTTGCTTAATTTTTTACTACCCAAAATAAATGCATATCTCGCTCTTGGAGGAGGTGATTTTTCTAATGTTTGACTAAAGATATAGAAATAGTATCAATATTTATATCATTAAAAAAGTTTATTTTGAAAGTATAATAGTATTTACTTATACATCAAAAGTATCAATACTATCGAATAGGATGCCTAGCTATACTATCGAATAAGTATCAATATTTATATCATCACAAGTTTATTATTTACTTTTCTCCAATAGTCTGTAATATTTGGTTGTTACTAAATAAAAGTCCAAACTTGTTGCCTAGCTAGATTAAAGTTTACTCCATTTTTAGATAATAGGCTAAACATGGACTAGCCTCCATTAGTTTTTATTAGACCATAATTAGTTTATGTCTGGACCTTTAATTTGGCATCCAAAACATGAACTAAAGTTTAGTTTACTTCATCCAGACAGACACTAAGCTAGGGAACAAGAAACACGTGAGAGGGACCAGAAAACATGCTATCAGGAAGGAAATACCGTTGGATAACCATGCAGGGTTAAAGGAGGAATCTGCCAAGATTTGTTTTATGGAGTTATATAGAGTTCTAGAGGGATTTATTATTATTTTTATTTAATTGAAAAGTAAATTAGGGAATTGTTTTATTACAGGAATTGAAAATGTTTTTTACAAATAGCTAAAAAATAGCTGTTCCCTCCATCCCAAATTCTAAGTCACTATAAGAATTGTAAAGAGTTAAAACATCTCAATTTTGACCAAACTTATGTTATAAAATAATAATATTACAACATCAACCAACTATCATTAGATTCTTCATCAAATGTGTTTTTATAGTACACTTATTTAGTGTTCTAAATTTTTTCATATTTCTCTTTTTTTTTAGTTAAACTTGAAATGTTTTGACTATTTAATATTTTTGAAATGACTTATAATATTAGCGCGTTTTGGGCCGCGCGTGGCCAACGGCCCAGATGCAGATTTGCCACAGGCGCCGGCGCGTCTTTGCTACGCGACCACGCTCGTCTCGTCCCCGCCTCGACGAACAGCCTGCCTAGTGTTGCTCCGCTTTCCTTCCAAAAACCCAGAAGCCCGCCTGCCCCGTGCTCGCCCACTAGGGTTTTACTTTTGAATCCCTTCCGTACCCTCCCAATTCCGCCCACTCCTCCTAGGGTTCCGGCCGGCGACCGGGTTTGTCCTCCGGCGATGGCGCCGCTTCCGCCGCGCGAGCTCCTCTCTGTCGTCGAGGCGGTGCTGCTGGGCTCCGAGGCGCCGTCGCCGGCGCAGCGCGTGGAGCTCCTCCACGCCGTCCGCGACGCCGCTCCCGCATTCCGCACGTTACTCTCCTATCCGGTGCACCCCCTATGCCGTACATTGGCTTGATTGTACTAGGACTTGTTAGGGCCGCCTTAGAAATCGGTTTGATTATGCTGGGTTTTTGGCGTGTGTCTGGACAGGGGCCGAAGCCGTCGGATCGGACTCAGGTGGAGAGCAAGGAGGTGCGGCTACCGGGCATGCCGCCCATCACTCTTGATGACACAGACGTGCAGACTGTAAGCTCCTTTCATCCTTGCTTCCCAGTAAATTGTAGTGTGCAGTCATGTAGCTAGTGTCGCTTGATTATGCTGTCTATGATAAGGTCAGGTCGAATGCTTGTTCTCTTGATTAGAGTTCTGGAATGAAAACGCTGCGCTATCCTCTAGCTAGTACATCACAGTACAAACCTGTTTGTTCGAACTAGTCTCTGATAGAGAGAAAAAAAAAAGAAAACGTCTTTATCATTTGTAAGCCTGTGACTTCTGTTGAGATGGTCTATATTTTACGTAGTATTTTGTTTTCTGTGTAGTTTGGTATTGGATATTTGAAATGGTGAAGCTCTAATTTCCTTATGTCAGGGCCTGTTTGGATACCACAACTTTAGTCCATACCTCCACTAACAGCCAGTTAGCTAGTTGGCAAGAGAGAGCTAAAGTGGACTAGTACCTATTAGTCCATGTATCTAAATAGCCTGGGCTAAACTTTAGTCACCTAACAAATATTCTACAACTAGTCCTAGGCAGTGGCGGATTCAGGAAAAATGTTACATAAGATATTGCAATAGTAGTCCATATAGAGCAATAAAGTAGTCCATATACACTCGGAGTACGGAATATAGAAGTAGCTACTGGTACGGGTCATCAGAACAAGTATTCCTGCTAAACCAAATAAATCCTAAAATGAAGAAATCAATTAAAGAAGTACTACTACTGCTATGGGCCATCAGAAATTGAAGTAATAAGTAATAATCAACAATTTATTAGGCATAGTCAATCAGATGCAACCTACGGGTCCTTACCAGCCAAACGGAGAGAGACTTCAGAGGTTTGTCTGATAAGCGATATTGGTGCCTGGTGCTCCAGGAGTCCAGGTTTCAGTGATTTGGGTCGTGCTCCCTAAACCCTAAATCCTATACTCATCCATTCCAAAATGTAGGTCATTTTAGTTTTGGTGGGATTAGTCCCTAAACCCAAATCCCTAAACCATTAAAGAAGTACTACGACTGCTATGGGCCATCAGAAAAATGTAGGATTTTATATTTTGGTGGGATTATTGTCTTTGTGGTGTCCTATATATATCCTTATTTTCATTTTCTCCTTTCCCTTTTTATGTAGTGGGTCAAGCTACCACAATTTGCTCGAGACTTGACTTTAGTGTCTGCTGTTTTTTTTTTTTTGGCTTTTGGGGATTATGGTGGAATGCGGCTTCTACTACAATGTTCTGTGGACAGATAGGTTGTCTTCTGGTACTTGGCAAGACTTGGTTTAAGATGATGGATTGATTCCACTCTTGACAGTCGGATTGAGAAAATAGGGTTTTTTTAACACATTAATGCCTGGCTAATTAACTTCTAGGATATTGCTAACTTGGGCACTGGGTAGTAAAAGTATGAACATGCTTATAGATTCCTGGCTTGATGCAACATTATTACTGCTGTAGTGCTGTTAAGTGGAGATCAATGTTCAAACTACGAACTTTTCCTGTAGGCTTTCACATCATATGCTTAAAGTTGTACAACAAAAGTGTATGGCTTGATTTATTGGTGATAAAACAAGTGCAACATATTCTGCACTTTACTGTGCTAGCTGAAGAACCTGTGGTTGCACCCACAAATCTTTACCACTTGCTCTTGACAATTATGAATGCCCATGAGAGCACAACTTGTTTGTTTCTATGAATCCTGACAAGAGCATGACTTGTCTTTTTTGTCTATTGATCTACTTAAGCCTTTGATGTATGACATCAATATTTGGCAGTTTCACTTTTGCTTTTTAAAGTCTTCAAACTTGTATCTATGTGTTTTTCAGGCACTTAAGTTGAGTGATGAACTCAATCTTAATGAGATTGAGTGTGTTCGTTTGCTAGTTGATGCTAATAGAGAGGTAACATTTGCAGAATTCAAATTCATTTTTCTATTGTTATCAACCAAGTTGGAACTGTTATTTGATCATCTTACATGTATCCATGTGGTGATTTTTCAGTGGGTTTTGTATGGTCGAGAACCATTGGAAATATATAGACTTGCAGCTGGCCTTTGGTACATGGAGAGAAGGGATCTTATAACCTCTCTGTACATTCTGTTGCGAGTAATATACTAATCATTTTCATTCCATTTGTGGAACTACTTTGCTTTAAGGGTGATTTTGATGTTTTTTTTTCCATGTCTTTTGTAGTCTGTTGCACTTGACCAAGGTCTTGATGCTGATCTGATGTCTGAAATCGAGGAGCAAATCCAGCCTTTATTCAATGATGGTCTCCGACAACGGATAATTGCCCTTGTAAAGGTTGGACCTGATGAAACTTGAATACACCATTTGTATGCCTTCTCTCTCGCTCTCTCTCTTTTTTGGTTCAACAAATTGAATTGGGCACATTTTTTTAAAAAAAATCATGGTGATGTTAAGGCCTCGTCCTGTAAACTCAGTACTCAAAGAAAGGTTCTAAGCTAACCCTTTGGGCTCAAGTTTAAACTTTAAACGCTTAACAACATGTAAAATAGTGTACAAGGGCAGGGGTCGATCGTTTGCACAAAGCTAGGTGGGCTTAAGTTGGTTTTGTGCTGGCTTCTCCCTGGTCACCTGTTCCATCATATTTCTTTGCAGTTATATCTGAAGCTAGTTAATTCCATCTATTTATAGTACAGCTTAAAAATCATTTTAGAAATGCACCTTCAAAGGTTTAGTCCTTTTTCTTTGTGAGAAATGATGACTGAGGTATATTTACCTTTCCATAAAGGAGCTGAACAGGGAAGAACCTGCTGGAATTGGCCGTCCAAGTTCTGAGCGTTATGTGCTTGATTTCAGAGGGGCTCTTGTGGAAAGAAGGGCAATTGTCTCGAGAGAGAGATTAAGTTTGAGTCACTGCCTTGCTATTTCTGCACTTATTAAACTAATGAGTAAGTTAAATCTTATGTTAAATTTCATCTATCAAATTGGCCTTTTTTTCCCTATCGCTTACCAGGTAATTTTAATTATTCAGTGGCATGAGCCTTCGTATTGTGCTTGTATAAACTTCTGGACATTCCAGTTTATGGTAAGCAAGCACTAATGCTTTATTAAATTTCATTTAGGCCCCAGAGAGGTTAAGGATGTATTTTCAATATTGAAAGACTGTGCAGCTGAAGCAAATCAAAATAGTAGTGTGGAGCTCCAGGTTTGAAGTTTGAACCAACTACTTTGGAATGGCATGATGGTTGTTGACATGTTGTTTGTTTGCATCTGTATAATGTGATTTTGATACACAAAGTTGCCAACTTTATCACTGCAGATTACCCATGGAGTTCTGTTCTCTCTTGTAGCAACTTTTATTTCTGACGCCTTAAGTACTTCTCTCGAGAAAGCATCATTATCGTCGTCTGATTCCTCATTTAGACGTGAATTTCACGAACTTGTAAGCTTTGACATGTGCATCTTCATCGATCACTGTTTAATACTTTGATGTTTTATCATGACAATCTGTGATTTCTTTAAGGTGATGAGGACAGGTAACAATATGACTATCGAAGGGTTTGTTGGTGTTGTGCGACTTGCATGGTCTGTTCATTTGATGCTAACTCAAGATCGAAGTAACTCAAGAGAAATGTCAGATATTTGGTCATGTCTGGAAATTATCTGTCGTCAAAATTCTTTTGAGTTTTTGCAGGAGCGAGTGTTGAAAACAGCTGCATACCAGGTATAGCAAATATGGGGTTCAATGCAGTCTTATACGAAATCTGGATTTCAATGCAGTCTCTAGCCACTGTATTTCCAGTTAACCATGGTCTCAGGGGTTGTGCAATTTTTTTAAAAAAAATTGAAATGTTTTGTGTTCTGCACATTTTACATTATTCTTCTAATGTGTTTGCATGATCTTGCAACAATAATTTTTTTTGTATGTTTCCCGTTTGTTTTGTCATGTTAATCTGTTGTCTCTACCAGTTGTATTAGTTTGATTTGCACTGTGACATACTAGAAGCAAATTAAAGAAATTCCATCTTCATCTAGCTGATTTTTGTTGGTTCCATTAATTTTGTTGTTGTTTCTAGCTTCATTCCAGTCAAAAGATTTCCTCAATTTGAAATCCTTGGCCTCTTGAAATCCAAGCATACCTTTTACTCTCTGTCAAAAAATGTAAGCATGTATGGTTCTGTCCTAAGTCATACTATCCTAAGTTAGACAATATAGAAAAGAAGGAAAAGAAATGCATATCGTCCCCAAATTCTTACTGTGGAAGGAAAAAAAAAGGACTAATGAGTTTATGAATGTACACATTCTTCACTAACTTCCCTGTTATTCCAAGTTGATATATTCCCAAACTTTGAGGTATATATATTGGTATTGTGTGCAGATAATTGTTTGTGCATCATTCCTGATTGTGTGAATTAGAGGGTGGCAGATATCAAAGGTCATGGTTCGGGCATTAGCTTTGTTGGAAATCATTAAAATTGTGTATCGTGAGTATCTGGTTAAAATATACATATTCTAGTCCACATCCAACAAAATGATATGCTTCAGCTTGACCATGGCAGGTACAAGACCGGAAGTGGAGCCTGCTTATAGGCTTAAGTATTAACTGATTTTTGCATCAGTTTTTGGCGTGTTTGGTTGCCTTTGCCTGCATGAGGTGGGGTCAAGCCCATGACTTACAGAATGCCTGATGCAGGATTTCCTTTGGGCCAGGCCCATGGGAACCGTGCAAGTTGGCCTTATCTGTTGAGCAGGTTCAGCCAAACATGATTAGTGCATATCATGTGACATTACTATATATATATTAAAGTAGATAAGGTAGGCTAGTAGAGTATATTTCTGTAAATACAACCATGGTAACGCCTTGTTTCCATGTTGTATTATGTGTCTTGGTGCAGCCAGCCTAACATCTCATAGGGCAGGCCGGCAGGGTGATCCAACCAGCCAACCCAAAAAATGTTTCATTGCATCCTGAACCTCTGTAGTGGCAACAGAACATGCTCATGTGCAATTGCTGTTGAATTTGATCATCCTTCTATTGTATTTACCCCCATATCAAAGTTTGTCCACCAATATATGTAGAATCATCGATTGGCCCTACCAAAAGATGTGTTAATATTTCTTGTGGTTGGTCTTGATAATTCCCATGTATTAGTGCCTTAGTGGTCAAAGTTGGTTTCCAGGTACAGTGTTTTTCTTGGTTATCACTATTTCTTCTCATCTAATGCAGAATGATGATGAGGACATTGTCTACATGTACACTGGCTACACTCACAAGCTAATGATGTGCTTTATTTCCCACCCAACTTCTAGAGATAAGGTTAGAGGAGTACATCATTGAAGCATATAATAACCTTGTTGAATAGTCTTGTCCGAGAAAAAAAAACCCTAGTAGAATACTCCCTCCGTACATGTATGACACTGTTGACTTTTGCACACAATCTTTGTTAATTCGTCTTTTCAAATAAAATATTTTGCAAATATGCAAGTATATAAGTCATGCTGGCAGTATCTTTAATGATATAACAAGTTGCAACAAAACCAATAATAGTTCCATAGTTTTTTCCATAAGACAAATTGTCAAACTGTGAACTGTCATGTGCAAAAGTCAGTGGTGTCGTATATTTTAATGAGGGATTATCCACTTTTACTTTCTTGCCACCTTTGGGGGTCACTATATGATTAGTGTCCTACGCTGGGGATAACAGCCAAGCAACTTCCCTAATTCGGTGTGCAAAATTGATAATATTATCTTCTTGACAGATAAAGGAAATTAAGGAGAAAGCAATGACTGCCCTTAGTCCATATGGTCCACCGCGAGGTCATCGAGAAGATCTTGGTAGAAATGGGGAACAAATTGATCAGCCTACTAAGGAGCCTTTTGTATCCCTGCTGGAACTTGTTAGAGAAATCTATCAGGTAATGCTTCCGTCATTTATATAGTCAAATCAAATCTGTGGACCTGAAAACGCATATGATTTAGCTTGTCTTGGGTCTTGCGTCCCCCCATGTGTTAGTCTTGTTTTGTTTATATAACGATATTATTTGTCATCTTGTTTTCACTTGGTAATTAATACTAATATATAGATATATAGAAATAGATATCTAGCAATAGAAATGAACTAATATATAGATAATCAAAATTGAAAAGAACTGTCTTTTCTGTATACTTTCCCCGTTCTATTGCTATCGGGGTCTTATGCAATCGATCGGATCATATAGGTATCCCTTCAACACAACATAGGTCATCGAAAGGATCTTGGACGACGCACCAAAGCATGAAATCCAGTTAGAAAACGGATTCCTTGAAGAGTGCCTACAGGGATAAGCTCACATTAACCTGTCAATTTTGGATCCAATTCGGGATTTTTCTTGGGAAGTTTCAGGAAGAAATTGGAACGGAATAATATCAATTCAAAAAGTTCTCTATTGATGCAAACACTGTACCTACAGGATAGGGATAGAGGAAGAGAGAAAAATCGAAATGAAATAAATAAAGAATAAAGCCAAAAAAAAGTCGAAGATAGAAGAGCCCAGCTTCAAAATGAAGAAATGGAAACTCGAAAAGAATCCTGATTCTCAAAGAATGAATGGGCTGGGGATTGATAATGAGGAAGATTTCTTCTTATTATAAGACGTGATTTGATCATAAGTTTGGTAAGAGAACAATCTTCTCCTGTAATCATAAATGGAAAGTGTTCAATTAGAACATGAAAATATGACTCAATTGGTCTTAGTTAGCCTTCGGGACGGAGTGGAAGAAGGGCGGAGACTCTCAAACGAGGAAAAGGATCCCTTCGAAAGAATTGAAGTAGGAGTCGTATGAGGTGAAATTCTCATGTACGGTTCTGTAGAGGGACAGTAAGGATGACTCATCTGTCAGACTTTTCCACTATCAACCCCAAAAAACACAACTCTGCCTTATTTAAAGTTACCAGAGTATGACTAACCTCTTTCCTCTGGATTTTGCTAGTGCTTCCCAGACAATAGATGCAAATGCATTGTTCCGAAGTAAAAAAGTAAAACTTTCTTTTTGCTTCTATCTACTTGCAAAATGGACCTTTTTTAATAAACATTGCATGTGCACACAACATTCTGCACTCACATGTCTTTTTCGGATGTATACGCACTTTCCAGATACCTTTCTAGGGTATCAATAATAAATTGAATGACTATCAAATGCTTCTAGGACACAGTGTTCATTTGTTTTGCCGGTTTATGAACTTGAGCCCGAGTCAGATTCTGGCAACATGTGTCCAAGCTTGACTGTTGTTTCTTTCTCATGATCGATATTTCTTTTTACTTGGACACCGCTGAGGCAGTCAGACACCTGTGTTCTTGTTGAAGGTACTATGCAATGATGATATGTGTTTATGTGATGAAATGTAATTGATGCATCTATTTCCACCACTGTGGGTCCTCATAATATAATACACCATTTATGTTTTATAGACCTTGACTCATTTCCGATTCAAGGTTGAGATTTTTCTTCCTCTAATCAAGTAACTGCTTCCATCTGTTGTGATTATGACCATCAGAAGTATGATCATGAATTTTCATTGTGGAATTTAAGTATTTTCTTATCATCACTTCAACCCTGTGATTTGATCTTACAAATATACATGAAGCAGTAATGATATTTTGAAGCGCAGTAGATGTCCGTAAGGTTACTGCATTTCTATTGAACACATACTATTTGATTAGCCTTTTTGAGTCTAATATTTTGTATGATCTCTCAAATGTTCCTTACTGTGTTTTTTGTTTGAGAAGTTTACATAGCAATAACATATGTTTTTTTTGTTTGTTTGTGTGTGTGTGTTCTCTTCAGAAAGAGCCTGAGCTAGGGAATGGAAATGAGGAACTGTGGACTTTTGTTATATATGCTGGAGAAGACCACACCAACACACAAACTCTTGTGGCCTTCCTTGGACTTCTCAGTACTTTGGTATGCATTATTGTTACTGTGCTGTTCAGTTTTCCATTGTTTGCACTGACTGAACAATTGGACATGTCAGGCTTCCACCGAAGTTGGTGCTGCCAAAGTCTATGAGCTGCTCCAGGGAAAAACTTACCGTTCAGTTGGTTGGAGCACTTTGTTTGATTGTTTATCTATCTATGAGGAGAAGTTCAAAAAATCAATTCAATCTTCTGCAAACATACTACCTGATTTTCCTGAGGGGGATGCACAGGCACTTGTTGCATATTTAGCTGTTCTTCAGAAGGTGTGAGATTTCTTGCACTTATTCATTTGTTTTGCTTGTCTTGGTCAGCTTTGTTCACAGTAAACTGCACTTGCACCTCTGACAATGATGATTTTGGAATGACTATGTTACCTTTAGTATTACCCTCATCCTATGTTGTTGATTTCATTAATCAGAAAATGTGCATCCGTGCATCTCTTTTACACTTCAATTCTGTAGTTGTGACTGAACATCGTCAGCTATGCATGTTTATTTGAACAACCAGAAAATTTAATCAGCCTTTGTCTCAACATGTCACTCTTTCTTATCTTATATACCCATTGAGGGGTTTGTTACTGGCTTACAGCTGTATCTAGATTCTGGAAGCTTAGTAGAATTTTCAACGAATCAATACACTTTCTGATCCCTCAGCTGTACTGGCCATAAATGAGTAGTACTACTATTACTATTACTAAGTGGCTTGTTATGCCGTATTGCTGTGCACTATATATGTCTAATAAAGTTCTTTCCTCATGCATAATTGTAACTGTTGCTTCTGTGATTTGTTTTCTCAAAGGAAGCTGCTTTGAGCTGTCTACATAATTAGATATCATTAAATTGTGTACATGCTGTAGGTGGTGGAAAATGGGAATCCTACGGAACGCAAGAAGTGGTTCCCTGACATTGAACCTTTATTCAAGCTTCTCAGCTATGAAAATGTGCCTCCGTACTTGAAGGTACAAGCATTCATGTTTTGAGGTTATCTGTACATCTGGCATCCTTTTTCTTTTTTTTTTTTGGTTGTGTGGCAATTATATTTTCTCGTAATATGTGCTTGAAACATGTGCAGGGAGCTTTGCGAAATTCAATAACTGCATTTATCAAAGTGTCACCCCTATTAAAAGATGCTATTTGGAATTATCTTGAGCAATATGATCTTCCGGTGGTTACAGCTCCGTTAGGTCACCATACAGCAACACAGGTACGCTTAATGTTCACCATTTCACTAATTTCCTAATTTTGCTGGCAACTTTCTACCTCATTTGTTTTTGGTCCTCAAGCAAAGTCACATAATTCTTCTAGTCATAAGTGTTGTTTTGGGCATCAACACAACCATCAACCTACTACTTGAACCACTAATTGCTTTTTTAAAAATTTGAACTGATTGACATGTTCAAAAGCAACGTTTGTGGCAAAGTTGAAACATGTTGACTGAATGGCACCCCAAATGACACAATGGAGTATTAAAAAATGTTATTTTATTCCCTTTTCACATATTTTTTTATTAATGATATAAGGAAATTAAACTAGGATAAAGTTTTTTTTCCTGTTGTCATAAACAATGAATCTGTGCATACTATTCATAATAACACATTTAGTATTTCATGTAGCACTGAACCTTGCATCTTAGTCTCTAGTCTATCATTTCTCTTACTCCCATGGTGCTCTCATCAGGACGCTACTATGATTATGGTTTATATTTCATTATTTCATAGTTGGGACTGAGCTATTTCCTCAGTTTATATGATTTTACTATTTGATGTTTTTTTCCCTTGTTCTGTCTTGTTTTGGTTGCCTTAATACCTTTTCTCTGAAATTCTGAAACCACAACTTTCTTAGAATGCCAATTATTTATGACAACTAGCAAGCACTTAGGTTAGGTATTTTTTTTTTTTTAGATAAAGACTTAGGTTAGTTAATGCAAGTTCTGGTTCTTAAATAGTTAAATGGTCAGCTTCTTCTAAGGAAAGGCTTGGTACCCATCGCCTGATACAATGGAAGCAGCAATTAAAGTTTGTCAGCCTTTGGCAAGGTTTAGATTTGCAAATGTCTTTTAGTGGGTTGTTTTAAAATATTAATATTAATTGAAAAAGGTTAAATAAAAAATACAGACCACTATGCATTTTACTAGTTGACTTTTGTCCTTAGTGCTGGTTTTTTAATGGAAAAACTAACAAACAGTTAGTTTAGGTGAAGCAAGGCCTTTTCTTAGGTATTAAAGCAACTACAGCTTCCTCTATCAGAGGATTTGGTGCCTGTCATCTGAATATTTGATGCACTGAACAGAAACTAAAGATTGTTGATGTTACAACCCAATCCCTTTTTTGCTCATTTTTTTCAATCTATGGGTCAATAAATTCTTGGAATAATTGAATTCAATCTATTCTGGCCAAACCCTTAATGATAGGTGGTCATCTTTCTTTTGTTTGATATGAGGTCTACTAATATTCATATGAGGTCTACTAATATTCATATGAAAAATACTACTATAATCTCTAACCTATTCGAGAAAACTATAATCTCTAATCGACATTGTGTTTTTTCTATGTTGGTGGTAGGTCTATGATATGAGGTTTGAGTTGAATGAAGTAGAAGCGAGGAGGGAGAGTTACCCTTCGACCATATCTTTCCTCAGATTGATCAATGCACTTATTGCGGAAGAAAGGAACATAAGTGACAAAGGCCGGAGGTGCATAATTTTAACTGATTGTTTTGTTTCATATCCTCATCTTCAACGTCTTTGAAAGTAAGATACTATTTCTAACAGGTTCATGGGTATCTTCAAGTTTGTTTATGAGGATGTCTTTGGACCTTTTCCTCAAAGAGCTTATGCTGATCCCCTGGAAAAATGGGAGCTTGCACTTGCCTGCTTGGAGCATTTCCGAATGTGAGTAGAATAAATTTTTTGTTTGAAAATTTAATTGCTTATCTTTTTTTTTTGTGTGTGTGGACGGGGAACCATGCAATGTGAACCCTGATGATGCAAATACGCCCTTATAACAGGATAGCTTCTTTGGTCTTCTAATCCCTGAGACATGTTTTGCCGTAAAATGCAGCAGTCCACATGGTAACTAATTGACTATTTATACAGGATTTTGAGCATGTATGACATAAAGGATGATGATATTTATGCTTCTGTGAACACATTAGCTCCTTCCTCTATCGAGAGACAGCTCCCTCTGCTAGAACTACTCAAAGTATGTCCATTTACTGATTTTGAGATGCCCTAATTGATAACATATGATGCTCAGTCTCAGATTATTTATACCACTTGGAAGTCCACTTAAAACCATGTTGCTATTGGAACAGTTTTCATTTCAAATCTTGTGCACTCCTTACTGAAGATTCCCTCCTCGACGTGCCTATAATATTTCTTAGCTAGTGTTGACAGGCATTTAGCGTGTTTGCAGGATCACCAAGTAGAGGTGGAGCTATGATTAGGATTATGTATGAACTTGGAAGGCTATTATCTGTGTATTGCTAACAAACATAGACGAATACATATTGTCTGCTATATTCAGAACTGTAGGCCAGAGAACACTAGGGTCACCAGTCAAATAGTGAGCTGTGAGATTCTTTCCATGTGTACTTTCTTCATAGCAGCAGTAGTTAGCTAAAAATTTAATTTTCTTTCTAGAATGTACTGTTGATTTGATATTTCATGTTCACAAATCACAATATATATGGTGATGTTCTTGTTTTAAGAACATTTCTTTATCTTTAGCAGAGAAATATAAGCTTATGTCCTTCAGATCACCTGAATTA
Organism: Eremochloa ophiuroides; assembly: GCA_038502445.1. Lineage (NCBI taxonomy): Eukaryota > Viridiplantae > Streptophyta > Magnoliopsida > Poales > Poaceae > Eremochloa > Eremochloa ophiuroides. The sequence goes on along the minus strand of JAHLJS010000005.1, from coordinate 14,855,356 downwards.
ATATGTTTTGCTTTGGTGGATAAGTGCTTGCTTGTTTGCATTTTTCTTTGTGGCATATGGTTTAACCCATGTATGTATGCCTGTTTAAAGATACCAAAGTTTTGCGTTGGTTCTATTCCACCTACATTTTGTATAATTTGTGGTTGTGAAATTCTGACTCAGGATTTCATGAGTGGGAAAGTTGCTTTCCGGAATATTATGAACATCATATTAGTGGGTGTTGACTCTCTTATCAATGAGCGAACTACCCAAACATATGGTATCATTTTGGAGAAAACTGTCCTTCTATCTCTTGAAATATTTATTCTTGTCATGGAGAGAGATCTGGCTCTTGCTGATGTTTTTCGGCCGCTCTACCAGGTTTTGCACTTCCTATCTCAATTGTGGGGTTTTGGTTGGTTGTTACTTCTTCTAACTGCTTTTCTGCTTTCATTTTGGATTATGCAGCCATTGGATGTTATATTAGCTCAAAGTGATAGACAGATTGTAGCATTGTTAGAGTTTGTACGATATGATTATCTTCCCCAAATTCAACAGTGTTCTATCAAAATTATGGGCATCCTGAGGTATATTCAAATTATTTATGTTTTTGCTTCGTGCTGCCTGTCACTTGGCTATTAAATGTCTATTATTAATTCCATATATGAAATTTCTATAGCAAATTGTAGGATGCTAGTTTGCTTATTTGTGTTTATATGATTGGCAGCTCTAGAATAGTTGGTTTGGTACAGTTGCTTTTGAAAGCGGATGTTGGGAAAATGGTAATAGAAGATTATGCTTCTTGCTTGGAGTTCCGGTTTGATGATTTTCAGGTCATAGAAGATACCAAAGATGATGTTGGGGTTCTAATACTGCAGGTTGTGATTTGTATTTCCTTTGACCTAGGAGATCCATTTAACAGGCTTGTTTTAATTATGCTAATCAATTATATATGTGCAGTTGCTTGTTGACAATATTTGTCGTCCAGCTCCAAACATTACACATTTGCTCTTGGGATTTGATGTCAATGGATCCATTGAGCAAACAGTTCTAAAACCAAAATCCCACTACAGGTTGACACTCCAGACTCTTCCTTTATGCTTAGTGATATATTTTATTATTTCAACTCACTTCGTTATATCTCAGTTGTTTGAAGATAATCCTTGACAATCTTGAAAAAGCGACAAAGCCGGATATAAATGCCTTACTGCATGAATTCAGTTTTCAGGTTTGTTTTTTTTTGTTTTTTTTTGTTTTTTTGTTTTGGTGTGTGTGTGTGTTTTAGTAGTCAGATGTGATGTTTTTCATCTTATTTTTATGTTATAATTGGGTTTTCTCCTTCTTAATTCAGCTTCTCTACGAGTTATGTCTTGATCCGTTAACTTGTGGACCTGTTATGGATCTCTTGAGTACAAAGAAGTACCAGTTTTTTTCTAAGGTTCAATTTCTTCTGTGTTCTTTTGCATCATTATAACTACATTTAGAAAGAACTTATATTTTCCTTACCCACTAATGTCAGCATGTTGGAACCATTGGAGTGACACCGCTTCCGAAAAGGAACAGTAACCAATCTCTTAGAATCAGCATGCTCCATGAGGTATACATCCAGCAGTCTTCTTTTGTTAAAATTCTAATTACTTAGGACACTGAAAAGTTAATAGAAGTGCAAGTGTGCATATCTTTGCTAATGTTTCATGAAGCCAATGTATTGTAAAGTGAACCTTATATTGAATTATCCTTACTAAATGGCACAGTAGTTACTACTGGGGTTACAATTGGATCGGTTCAGTAGTAATAGTGCGTCAGTCATACAGGAATGCATATTTGCAACATCGAATTCTGTTGTTATAAATTGCAATTGGACAGCAAATTTAGGCACATGCCTGTTTTTAGGCTGCTATCGCTTTTGATGGTCTCCTGCCATGTTTAACTATATTGGTATTTTTCATTCTGTTGAAACCTTGATTTGTTTATTTTCAGAGGGCATGGTTGCTAAAGATGTTAGCACTGGCATTACATATATCCGATATATCATCATCTGTATACAGGGAAGCCTGCATGGCTATTCTTTATCATACTTTTGGTCAGTGTGCTGAGAACTTCCAGAGCACAAGCTTGTTCCATTCACGTGACGCTTTGACTAGCGTTAGCGATGTACCAGCAAAGAGGAACAAGGTAATAATGTTAGGCATCTGTTATCCCCCACCCCCTCATTTTCTTTTTCTTTTTTTTCCCAAGGTGATGATTCCTTGGATTGGAGGGTGTGGAACGGAAGCCAGCAATCCATGTGCCCAAGACATAACCTTGCTTATCACTCTGCTTTCTATGTTTTTTCTTCCTTTTAAACTTTTGTTGCTTGTCAATGGTGTCTCGTGTTGGTTTTCATCTCTAGCCTGCCCCAAATCGCTTGGGACTAAAGAGTATGCTGTTTTTTTTTTCTTGGTGATTAATAAATCTGTCTTATATATACTTTTTTTACTTTTTAACCTTTAAAGTTTTGTTTGTGCGAAGCTCTGTCTGTATACTTTTGTGGTCCTTATTAAGCTCGCTTTTATGTGGACATTGAAATCTGCAGTGACATGCACAGCGTATATGTTTTTTAAAAACTAGTTACACAAGGAGAGCATATATGTTTTTTAAAAAACTAGTTACACAAGGAGAGTTTAAATATCATTCATTTGCTGGTCAAGTATGATATTTGATCTACATAGCCATTATCAAGAACCTTATATTACTTGAAACATTGCACTTAGGTTTTGGACTTGCTTGAGGTTCTACAGTTCAGATGTCCGGACACTTCAATGAAGTATCCACAGCTGCTTTCCAACCTGGGAATTGAATCGAAGGTATGACCCTTAAACTTCCAGTTCCTTAGTTTTTTTAATTCTCACTATATTTTGGCGCACAGATTGAAGAAATCCTAAGGAACTCTGCAACTTTTGAAAATGGTGGTGTATATTATTATTCAGAGAGAGGTGACCGACTGATTGATCTTGACGCTTTCCATGAAAAACTTCTCCAGGTTGTGTGTTCATTCTTATGCGCCCTTGTCGTGTTTGATTTGTTTTTTCAAAATTAATCTTGTGTTTAATGATTTTTTTATTTAGATGTCACAAGAATTGAACTCACAATTAAGCGAGCCTGAGAAAGCCGGACTAAAAGAAGCAGTTCATCATTTGCTCAAATGGGCTTGGCGATATAACAAAAATCTTGAAGAGCAGGCTGCCCAACTTCACATGTTGACTGGCTGGTCACAGATTGTTGAAGTGAGTTGGGTTTATGCTTATCTGCTTACCATTTGTGTAAGCTGGAAAATTTTATGTCATGCGCTGATTTCTGTTTATGCGAACCAGGTTGCGGTATCGAGAAGGATGTCATTATTTGAGGACCGTTCTCAGCTATTGTTTGAGTGAGTGATGCCTGCCTTCATGCAGAATTTTTTAAAAAATACTATTGTTTTGATAACTGTACCAATATTGTTTTATGCAGGCTGCTTGATGCTTCATTGAATGCCACGACATCTCCAGATTGTTCAGTGAAAATGGCATATGTTTTAACGAATGTAAGAAGCTTGTTCTTATATTTTGTAAATTCCATTCTCCTAGTCTTGTACCACACCTTCTATGCCTGTTCTTAACTTATTTGGGTGGTCGTTTGAAGGTATCGTTGACCTGTATGGCTAAATTGCGGGATGAAAGGTTCATATGCCCAGCTGGTACAGACTCTGATGCGGTTACTTGCCTTGACATTATTTTATCAAAGCAGCTACCAAATGCAGCTTGTAACTCATTGCTATTCAAGCTTGTGATCGCAATGCTAAGAAATGAATCATCTGAAACCTTGAGAAAACGGTAATGTAGATGTAGTTGGGCAACTGTTAGCGCCACTAACCGACTCCTTGTTTCAATATTCTTTACCTTCTGTGAATACTGACCTTCGGTTGCCCTCTGCAGGCAATATGCATTATTACTGAGTTATTTTCAGTATTGTAGCAGCATTCTTGACTCTGATGTGCCTCCATCTGTTCTTCGGTTCTTGCTACTGGAGGAGCAAGAGGGTGATGATGAGGACATCACTCTTCAAAAGGTCCATATCTGTTGCATTACCATGCATCCTTTTATGTAGTGACTATTGCCTGATAGTTATCTTCTAAAGGTTCTCAAGGAGCACAATGAATTAGCACATGCCAACTTTTCCATCATAAGGAAGGAGGCTCAAGCTATCGTTGATTTGGTATGCCATTCTGTTCAAGTGACACTCGCATATTTTTAATATGTTTGTGTTTGTGCTAGGGAAACAATACTACTGTAAATCTTTAGCATGTCTGCCTGATGGCATGGATTGGTGGTATCAGTAACTCAGCTTGTCGTCACATGTAACATGCTAACCTAACAATGGTTACAGTATGCAACTACCATAAAAAGTATTCCAAATTTTAGCAGCAATTTATATACCCTAATAAAGTAACAATATGAGATAAACAACAAAAGGCATTCATGTATAATTAAAAGGTTTTGCGTCTCTTGACAAGTATAGAAATTAATAATATGAAAACTGAGCATTCCTCGAACAAAACCATAGCTGTCCTGTTAACAATCACTAAAGAACATGTGCATGACTGTGTATTACATCACTTTTTAAAAAAATTTTTGTAGTGCACTATAATTCTGAACATTGTACTGAAGATAGCTTCTGGTCCCTATCAGTTTCTTTTACATCACCGCCGATTCCAGTACATTGATCCTTTTAACTCTAGGCACTTAGTCCAGTAATGGAGTCACTGCCTACTTTGTTAATATGCTTTAGTCCAGTTTACGATTATTCTATATACTTGCCATGCTGTGATAGTAAAAAAACTTGAATACACATTACAGCTTTGTATCATATCTGAAAGCAGGAAGGATTTGGTACATTGATATATTGCATTGAGCCTCTCAAGTGGTATATATAGAAAATAGAATACAGAGACTTGGTAGACAAGACACCTCCCCTGACACATAATAGGCATTTGATAACTTTGTTCGGATATGGTGCTAAGGGAACTCAAAGGGACATCTGTTGTATGTTTGCATGCGAGATTTGTATCTGGATATATTTTGTCACAGTAGTTCCAATGTTATTGCGTTTATTATTTTTGCCGAATTCCATTTTAGATTTGTAATTGAATGACTCTGCATTCTAGCAGCTAGCTGGTTCTCAACCATCAAATGTTCCCAATTACAATTTCTGAGATCCCGAGGCTAAGTATAAGATCATTAGGGATAATGCATGGTTGGCTTGGAGGAAGACTAGACTACAGCTATGGCGCCGTGCCTCTGAATATATAAAGCGACCAGCTAATAACTTCATAATTATACCAGCTACCAAAAACCAACTAAGTGATCCAATCTGTTTCCTAATCCTTATCTCTTGACATGAAAATAGATGGGCTGTCTCTTTGGCCACCCATACTTTAGTGCTTTTTGCTGAAGTGTGTATAAGTGCATTGCCGACCTCTTCCTAATAGCTTAAGCGTTTGGGTTGAACTGGTCGGTGCATGCAACTTAACACTTTTGACTAACTATAACATCATGTCTTGTTGAGGTTTGAAGATGATTAAACGAACCAGTCAAATGTTTGACCATACAGGTAACCTGATGCTCTGTTCATTCTTTGTATTCTTGTTACAGGTTACTAAGGATGCTGTCCATGGTAGTGAAGCTGGGAAAGCAATTGCCTTTTATGTTCTTGATGCATTAATTAGTATTGACCATGAAAAGTATTTCCTAAATCAACTTCAAAGTCGAGGGATTCTTAGATCATGTCTGAGTGATGTTACAAACTATTTGTCAAAGGTCTTTATTTCCATTACTCAAATCTTGTTTTTATTTCTTCGTTTTGAAATCTGCTGTTCTAGTTGGAGGTTCAGCTATCACACATCATGCCACTTTCATATTAGCAATTTTCTTGAAAATGAATGGCTTGGACTCTTCTTTTCTTTTTTATGCATGCTCGAGTGGGTAATGTGGAAGTAGGAGAATTATAACTTACATTTTTTTTTTTGACAACATATAACTTACATTGGTGACCTGGTAAGAGTTGGATAGTGCATGCTAAGGTGTCGTAGGGGGAACTCCCAGTCCTTTAGATGGGAAGAGGGTTAGGGATGTTCCTTGAAAACTAAAGAAGGATTTACAATGCATCTACATAATTGCCAAGTTCGCTGGTTTTGATTTTTCTTGTTTCAACTTCAAGAGGGGATTTATAATGGATAATTTTCTCAAATTATTTTGAATATTTTTTTTATTGATTCAGTATCCGATTCGATAGCATGCCATCACTGGTTGTGTTTGTTTTCACAGCAAACAGTAGAGATGCAAATATGGTATCATCCTTTTCTATTGCAGTATTATCTATATATGTAAAGGATTGTGCCTACTTTATTTAGCACTAACTGCTTGAGCACAATGTTTTAGTTCACGTGTCTTTTATTTCTTTATATGTTGAGCAATGAATTGTAATGTTTAGTTTAGTTAGAATTGGATATACGAGGATAAAGTTACATTAAGGTTTTGCCGCTATACAAGGTATTTCGATATCTGAACTTGCTCGAAATGGATTGATATTTGTTTTGTAACTGTATTCGAGAATATTCATATCCGGAACTCTAGTTATTTTCTGTTTATTTGTTTGTGAAACATGGGGCACAAACATCTGTCTTGTTTTATGAAGCCTGAACCCTGTATCATTTTCCTCTTGTAGTAGACATTATATATGCTAAAGTTGAGCTATGATTCACTCTAAAAATGATAATGGCTTGTCTAGAAAATGCCTCATGCAGGTTTTATTGTGATTATCTATTCATCCTGTCCCTCTTTGTGTCTGGAATTTTACCCAGATATGTTATGTCATCAGTTTTCTGGGTATTTTCCAGGATTCGTCATTGGCATCAGAATCTTCACAGCGGTTTTGCACTGTTGATGCTCAGTTTTCATTACTGCTTAGAATAAGTCATCATTATGGCAAACATGGCTCTCAGATTCTATTGTCCATGGGTACTTTACAAAATCTTTCATCATGCAACCTCATGGGTGGGCAGAAAAAGGTGACACTTGCTCGCAAATATAACTATATATGGTTTATGAATTCACACTTACAGTTTTGTATATTGTTAGGGAAATCCGAGGGCAATCTCCAAAATCGTAAAAGAACGGACTGGTGAAATTGAGAAGAGGTCACTTATTACACCTGTACTGCGAATAGTCACCTCTTTTACATCGCTTGTGGACTCGGCTGATTTTCTTGAGGTTAGCTTATTTTGGATATCTAGATTTTTTGCCTCACATGTGTATGCAAGGCGTCTGCTAAACATTATTGGTTTATCTCCTAAACTGGTCTGAGTGTTACAGTACAATTATTGCACAATTTTATTGTGATAAATTTGAAAAACATCAATGAATAGAATTGCTACCTGTGGTTCATTACTGGGTCAGTGGTACATGTAATTTAACTTTGCAATGTACTGTCAACTAAGAGGAAGCTGTATCTTGGTATGTATGTGGTAGTTTTGATAACTGGTTGCTACATAACTTAACTGCTGTGTAGTTTGAAATTTTGAGAATCATCACGTTTGTTAGCTTATTTGGTGATGAATTTTACACGATGCATCTGTTCTTTAGTTCTATGAATTTTCCATATTAATGTCCCTTATAAAGTTTTAACTCTTGATTCAGGTGAAGAACAAGATTGTGCGGGAGATAGTGGACTTCGCAAAGCAGCATCAGTCGGTTTTTAATAGCATTTTAAGGGAGAACATGAGTGGAGCTAATTTGCTCACATTGGAGCAGCTTAGCATGGCGGTTTCTATTCTCAGCAAGGTTTGCTATTCACTCCGTATTTGATTTTGGCCACTTGTATTCTGTTGCAGAGGTTGAGATGTGTTAACAACTTGTAGGTTTGGGCATATGAGGAAAATGAGGAATGCAGCTATATTCAAGATCTATTTTCCTTGATGCACTCTCTTTTTAGCCTCGACTTTGGGTCTCTAAATTTTATGCAATCACCAAACATGATTGAGGTGAGCTTAGTCCTCTTTATAATAGTTATATTGTAAATTTGTAATGATGGCTATATGCACCCATATAACTTTTCCAATACTTCTACATGCTGCTAACCAGAATCAGAAGTCAGAGTTGATAGCATTTCGTCTTTGCTTCAGCCTTGTCTCTTACCTTTATGTTCTGGCTACAAAGAAGAACATGCGATTTCAAGTGAGTAATACTTGAAACCTTCCCTCTGCTAAGAAAAATGTGGTTGTTGCAAGTTGACTTTTTCTTGTGTCCAAATCTTTGGCTTTGACTGTATTTGCAACATCTTGAATTTGCAGGTTTCGTATAGCCATAATAGTGATCAGCATGCATCCAACACTAGAAATGGTTTCTGATCTTCTGAATTCAGTAACACTTGCCCTAGAAAGAGTAGGTGAAGAAAAATATATGCTTTTAAACAAGGTATTGGTGTTTCTGACCTGCATCGTCACCTGAAGTGAATTTTATTTTAACGGGTTAAAGTATGGAGAAAATAAGTTATACTACTTGGCAACATGAACTCTAAATACAGATATAGAATTGAGTGAAATGTTCACTATTATCTGGAATTCTGTAGTAGTTCATATTTTCCTGCATTGGCTAAAGCTAACTTGTCTGCATTTGTTACCTAGATCCGTGACTTAAATGAGTTGTCCAGAAAGGAGGTTGATGAGATAATAAAAGTATGCATGAAGCAAGATTGCATATCTCCCAATGACAACATCCGTAAACGGTAAGCTCTTAATTTTGTCCTAGAAGCTTGGCAATTTTTTTTGGTTCTGACACTGGCTGATTTTGTCTACATTTCTGTATCGACTGAATAACTCTATCTAAGGGTGACGTCGGTGGAACCGGTGAACCACGCGAGCTGGTTAGATGCGTGGGGCAGAGGGCTCGTAGTACCCCCCTTTTCTTGATCCAGCCTTTTCTTCGCTTCGGTAGTTAATCACCTAAAATCCAAGGGGGTCTGGCCTGCGCGCCATACCTATACCCATACAGTGCCAGGCAGGCGGTGGACTCATTTTTTGGTTAGGGAAGGGAAGAAGGGGCCTAAGCACGGCAGATGCCGTACACTTGAGTGGCAAAGGAAAGCGAGACCGTACTTCTTTTGCCAGGCCTGTTCTTACATAAGCATAAGGTTCCCGCAGAAGATCAAGTTGGTGAGCCGTGTGATGGGAAACCTTCCCGCACGGTTCGGAGAGCACTGAAGACGAATGAGAGGTTCACCACCACATCATTGCAAGGGGAGCTCGCTCGATTCGCAGATTGGTCTGACTCGTAATTCACTTTTGACTCCGTGTTCGATAGCCTGACCGTAGTGATGTTAATTGTGGTTACATTCATAAGTAGCTTGGTCCATCTTTATTCCATTTCATATATGTCAGAGGGGCTCGGCTGGCCCGGTCGCCCTACGCTACTGGCGCTTCCAAAGGCGAAGACTCTGAAGTGGGCGAACAGCTAATCCTTCAACAATATATGCTGTAACAGTTTTTTTATTTATTTGCAGGAGGTATATTGCAATGATAGATTTGTGTTGCATGGCTGGCAACCGAGACCAGCTTATAACCCTTCTACTCCAAATAACGGAATGTGCCGTTACTATTCTCCTTATTCATTTTCAGGACGAGTAAGAATGCTTATCAGTTTAACTAAAGGTTCTATAGCTCACTATTCTGTTCTTATATTACAAAGTCAACATTTTTCCCTGCATTTGCAGTGCTTCTGCAAAAGGTCTTTCTTCATTTTCTGATGAACTCCTTCCTGTACTGGAGAGACTAGAGCATTTGAAAGAGGTAAAAGCTTATTCTAGGGCATAGGTGGCTGCCATGGTGTTCCCTCTGCTTTCATACTCTTGGCACCTAGAAATTAGACGTCTAATGCTGGGATATGCTGCTACATTATTGACAAGAAATCGAAGTATATGCATTTGGTTGTAAAATAGCTAAACATAAATTTTAAAGAGCAAAGACGGTTTCACACAGATTATGCTGATTAATTTGGTCTGGAGTATTAAAGCCATTTTATTGGCCCTGCAGGACAAAGTTGGACGTAGTCTGAAGTTGTTCCACAGATCCATTACTACACTAAAGGAGATGACCATCAGAACCATGACCCTGTGAAGGCCGTAGCGTGTATGTACAATGTACAATATACATGTTTCTTAGGATAGCTACACCTCGCTAGAGTTGTAGATGTAAAACATTGTTGTGTAAGCTCTCTTATCTATACTTCAACACGGACTGCCCTGAGGCTGCTGTATGTCATGTTTTTATAATAGTATAAAATGCCATTTTTGAGGGGTTGTCATCTCGGAACATCAACACCCATTCTGTATTTTTTGGCCTATAAACTTTCACCCGAGATCTATACTTGTTTTGCCCTTAGATGTAATATGCTGCACGACCGGCGTTTTCTTTTGCAAAAGGATACTTGTGTTTCTCTCCTGTATGCGGGCATCCTGTGTCACCCGTAGAGGGACAGTAGGAAGGTGAGGGGCTTGTGTTCATAAGATATAACTGGATATTGACACCATGTGTATTAAAATTTCAGTATTTGAATGCAAATATGTTATACTCCTTTCGTTCTAAATTACAAGTCATTTTAAAAAAATCTCAGAGTCAACAAATCTTAAATTTGATAAAAAATTATAGAAAAAATACAAAGATTTATAACATTACATAGGTATACTATGAAAATATACATCTAATGAACAATCTACATATACTTAGCTAATATCATAAATGTTATTATCTTATTATATAAATTTGATTAAATTTGATATACTAGTCTCTTAATTTAAATTGGGTTGAGGTAGAAGATATTAAATCTTTGAAATTGGATATGGTATAATTTATATGGATATTAAAATATAGGGTTAATTGGATACACACCACTGTAAAATTCATGATTTTGAAAGGCACACCACTGATATTCGCATAACTCGACTGACACCATTGCAATTTCATAGATGTTTGAAATACGCCATTGTCTACGCTTTTCACGTATATAGTTGGGCAGTATATTTATATGGACCCTATTACCCCTATCTTCTCTATATATGGGCACGTTTCATTAGATCCAGGCAGTACATCCATTGTCTATACATGCACACATTAATAAAGCAGATAATATTTTACACCAAATCAACACATGAATAAAGGAAAAAGTTGTTTAGTTTTGCAGCAGCAACCGGCCATGCACAGATGAATAAATGAGAGCATATTTGCACCAGATTAACACATGAATAAGGCTGTGTTTAGTTCAGGAAAAGTTGGGAAAAAAGTGCACTGTAATACTTTCGTTTGTATTTGATAACTTTTGTCCAATCATGGTCCAAGTAGACTCAAAAGATTCATCTCGACCTAGGCAGGCAAAAAGTACAAACATGCAACAGCTGCTACTTCATTTGGTGTTTCATGCAGATAGAAAGTACAATCACATGGAGAGAAGGAAAATTTCTCAACTAAACGGGGCCTAAAGGAAAAATGGGATGTATATGTTTGCAGCAACAACGAGTGCACAACCAGCGCAGCGGGCTTCCACTGCCAGTCTGCCACTGCCACAAGGTCAATGGCGCTGGCCCCATGGCTGACGGCATGGTAACCGTATTCGTGTTGTCTCTGTCAAATGACAATAATCGAATGCTACTAACACTTCAAATCCCTACAAGATTTATATAAACTAATAACAAAATAAAAGTTTAGAAAGGAACCTTTGAAAATAACATAGGAAAAAAAACGTAAGAAGCAAACACAACAAAATTAAACCTCATGTTTATAGCCGGTTCGCTTCACCTTATCGTTCAGAATTAGCTATATTTTTCAGCCATTAAATATTGTTTCTCTCATAATAAATCAATCAGTCGTATTCATAATAAGTCTTACTGTATACTCCCTTTGTCCCATTTTAAGAGTCGTTTTAGCATTCATTGCGGTGCAGTAAAGATTCTCTGAATCTAGATGATGTTGTGTCCACGTACATGCTTGAATCATTGAACCTGGATAGTTGAGTACGGTGCTAGAACGACACAAAAACTGCAACAAAGCGAGTATAGCTTTAGGATCTGAATCATCAAAAGTTTTGCTATGTTTTCCCTCCGCTCCTGCGAGCCTGAAATCATATTTATTGTGTGATGATTGTGTACTGTACAGTATTCCTTTGTTGAACCGGTATTTTATATCCAAACTTTTGCATCCAGCCAAGTGCTTTGTACGTACTACTACTACTAATTTCGTACTAGGCACCCCGCCGCACCCGTATACCGTAACAAATTTTTCGATAAGCAATGGCGGCAGCACTGCCTTGGGTAGGGTTTCCTTTTTCTATTTTTTTTACTTTTACCGCGGCGTGGAAAAGAGGCGCACGTGGTGAGAGGAGAGAGCCCACGCCGTCCCCATGGGCCTGCGTGAAGGGCAGAAGTGGCAATACTAAAATACAACAGCTCATGTACGCCTGAATAGCGGGGCCACGACGGTGTCAGGCGTAGACAATGACGTATTTCAAAGATCTGTGAAATTGTAATGGTGTCAGCCCAGTTATGCGAATATCAATGGTGTCTTTCAAAATGGTAAATTTTACAGTGTTGTGTATCCAATTAACCCTAAAATATATATACTATTTACATCCTTGGACAGAGACATTAGGTCAGTCTCAATAGAGAGCTTCGTGGTGCTATTTTTAAAACAAGCATATTATGTAGAATGAAATAAAACATTCATTCTCAATAGGTAGTTTTATCCTATAGTTTTATGGATATTTATCTTTATGAAACTCACTTCTCGTTGAGACTGGCCTTAGCGTCGACAAGCTACGTGCCCTAGTGATGACACATCAGCATGTTTGATGACCCCATTAATATGCTCACCATGCCTCACCATGCTTGCGCTCTCGCCTACGACGCATCCACGTCAAGCTGTGTCAGTCATCGCTTGATGAAATGCACAGACCAAGCGAGTGGGCAATCTCACGGTATAGAGAGGTTTTCCATGCGAATCGACTCTAATACTCACTGGAATTGTTTGACTGGAGCGTCATTTTGTGACCGTTGGGGAAGTTCTAATTGTTGTCTCTGGTGTGACCCATCTAATCTCTCATGTGGTGTCGTTTCGAGTACACTCAAGTGGTAATGGCTAGTTTTTTGAGTGGTGCTATAATAGTGCGTAGGCAAGTTATAAATCTTAGACTCCCTTGTTGTTATGTACACATATTAACATTAGAACTCAAGAAACACCACTGATCACATCTACTTGCATAAAATTGCATTATTATTAAGATTGGAGTGATATCGGGACATTTTCTTTGAGAGATAGCTTCTAGTGGCACTAGAAGATTGTGTTGACTGTGGATTTTCTTGGTCGTTGTCGCCATCTAGATGGCTTAAAGCAGCATATACTCAGTTGAAACACTCAATTGGATATTGTGAAGTGCTCCGAATGTGATTGTGAGGAACTATTGGGTTCTTGTCAGTCGGAGATGCAAAGAACCACTCTAGTGAAATTGGAGTTTGGATACCTTGTGATTGAGCCGGCTCAATATCAACCTCTCACGTCAAACCACCATTGTAGGGTTGTTGAGCTTGATAGAGGAGTGACGATCCTCGGGCTTGCCTCAACATCCTCAACATGGACATAGGTGACAAGCAAGTCACTCAACCATTTGGATATATCTTGGTATCTCATTGTGTAGTATTGATCACTTTACACTTGTGCTTTGCAAGTGTTCTTACATTCATAGTGTAGAGATATTAGGCTTGTCATTCTAAGGTGCAACTAAGCTACTCCTTACAATTCTGACATAGTATAGTTATTCTCTTGATATTAGAATTGCTTAGGCTTGATAAACATAGCAAGTGGTGGTATTAATAGGTCTTCTTTGCATCTACCACTTTGCTTAGTGTTGTGCCTTGCACGTTTTTTTTAATTAGGCTATTCACCTTATCTAGCCATCTAAACATTTCTCGGTCATACCGGTTACCCCACCCATTTGCCACCTCACTCATTGCCCTAGCCATATGATCGAGGCCACTTCAGGCCTTGCTATCGTCGGCTGGGGCACGACGCACTCGAGCCATGCCGTGTTGGGCCTTGCAGTGGCCATGTTGCCTCTAGTGAGTGCAATGGAGGCACGGAAGGGGTGTTGCTTGAGCCTGTTCGCTTGAGCTTATCAGTCAAAATCAACGTTTTTTGAACAACAAACAACATCAGCCAAAATCATCAGTTATTTTCAGCTCCTAGTGATTCTAGAGAGGCATGGGCAACACAATAGGCGATGTTGCGGTGGTAGTGGGCGGGTCCACTTACATTTTATACTTCCCTTCGCCACAATAGTGGCTGAATGTACATGCCAAGTTGGATGGGGCAAATGAAGGATGGTAAACCACTTAAAATGTTTAGGGACCCAAAATACAGTTTGAGAGTTGATACACATAAGTGACATCCCCTAAAATATTAATGAAATCCTCTCAGGAGTTAATGGATCCCTGGTGCATTTACTCTTAGTAAATAAACATCACTTGATTCATTACTAAACAGTTTCATGAAGTACACTATTTGATTCTTAAATGTCAATAATCTTCTCTAAAATTGGTCACAACTTAGAAAAAATCTAGAGTGTCATTATTTTGGGATGTCAAAATAAAATTAATTTGACCTTGAACAAAAACTAGAGTTGTAGTATTATTTTAGGACTGAGGGAGTACATCTTCCCATGAGCTTAATAACATCTTTAATTTTCACATATAATCAATCCACTGAAAGTTTAGTTACAATAACTTGTCATTAGTATTAGTAAGCACCAAAACCAAATTAGAAGACGATGCTTTCGATTTCTAAAAAAAAAGAATCTAGATTTCTTCAAGCTCTCTTCGGCAAACTTATTGTGGTTGCGGCCGATTTATATGACTGATTTGTTGTGAAAGAAAACATTATTTAAGCCGAAGCGAATAGGCTTTTTAGTTTATAATCTTATAAGAAAAAAGAAGACAAAAGTAAATCCCGAAACAGTAAACAAATTTTGCCTACCTAGCCTAGCCGCGTGGCCTCAGGGGAACGAGTTTATCAGCCTAATATGGAACAGTTATTCGTGTACTAGTCTACCACAACAAAAATTTACATACTTTCTGTGTATAGAAAAAAGATATCGTTTTGGATGGTCAAACATTTAAGATATAAATCATGAATAAATTTTAAATTGTTGAGTTTAAAAATATGAATACTATATAAATAGATTTGGGTTAAAATATATTTTCGTAAAAGTATATATATATATATATATATATATACCACTTTTAAAAAAATACTTTTATAGAAGTATGAAGTCAAAGTTATGGTTCGAAAACCGTATCATTGTTCTAAATGACATCTAAATCTTATACGGAGAGTATAATATTAGATATGTGCTTTAAAAGCTTTGTGACTTATGGAAGTGTAGTTGCTACTCCCGCTCCATTAAAACAAAATACAACTCTAGCACAGCAACATATTTTAGTGTATCAATTTTGATCAATTATAAATAAAAAAATCTATAAATATTTATAGTGTCAAATAAACAACACTGAATTAATTAATGAAATATATTTTCATAATATATTAATTTAGAGCTATAAATACAAATATTATTCGTTAGAAACTGATCAAACGTAAATTACTTTATTTGGCACGTAACTCGTAGTTGCATGTTTTCTGGGACTGGGAGAGTATTTCTTTAACCTAATTTTACAACACTTCCACATTATGTATGAAAAACAAACATTGTGTATATGGCACAGGAACCAAGTGGCAAATCTTGTTTGAGCACGAGCCACGACACACGGATGAGCAGTAGTGCAAGAACGAGAAACTTAATGCACAGAACAATGTCAATCACCCCAGCCATCTGCAGATTGGCAGAGTTACGTTCGGCCCTCACCGTAGCGGCGGCAGGGAGAATGCGCTCACTGTGGAGCTCCCGCTCCTTATCTCCCTGAGCGCCCTGAGAGCAGCCACCGTGCTCTTCATGTACATGCTCTCCATGTCCTCGATTTCCTCCAGCTCCATGTCCCCAGCGCCATTGCCGTTGGCCAGTGAGGGGCTTGGCTTCGTCGTCTTGTCATCACCATCGCTGTCTTCTTTCCTGTCGTCCTCGCTTGACACAGACCGGTGATTTCGGGGCAGGAGCTGGTCCAGCATCTCCTCGCACTCCTTGACGAGCTTGTACAGGACGTCGGTAGCGCAGAATGGCTCCTGCATTACGTTCTGGATGAAGGGCAGGCGGATCAGTGCGCCGGTCCTCTTGTCGTACTTCTTGAGGATCTTGACCAATCCTGGTTAAACAGAGCAAAACCTCTGTGTCAGTCAAAAGCGCAATTGGCAATAGCACGAACCGGCCGAGCAGCTAAAACAATAAGGAGCCTTTTCTTTGTGCAAGTTCACTACTACTAAAATTACTAACAGAATCATCCATTGTCGCATCTTATTACACATAACGTCTTGGCAGATTTCCATTTTTCTCTCCTTGTTTCCGTTCGCTTCAATTTATAAGCTCTTATTTTGGTTTCTTTTCACCCATAGAATAGTATTTTCCTCTCACAAGAAATCAGTATTAAGTCAATATCAAAGAGAGAAAAATGGAAATATGCCAAGACGATATGTGTAATAATTAACATGGTTGTATACCCCCACTAACTTCTAGGCATTAGAAAGCTTACTAGAACTTCTTCAATAGTTAAATGAATTTTGATATTATACATGTATATAACCAAAATCTGTTATCGATCATAAATCCATAATCCCAGAATACCAAAGCAATTCTTTATCAAAAAAATGGAACAATTTTGCAGACATTACTTTTTCCCGGATAGAGGTATCTTCCACTTCAGTTATTGTACACGAAAGTGTATAAATACACAAAACCAGAAAATAATATATCTTAGTAAAGCATGAAACATTCATTTAAGTGTACTGAAAGTAACAAGGTGTGCATCTTCGGAACTCCAATGTTAAGACCTAACTTTAGTAGAATGTTCAAAGGCTCAAAGCTACAACTTTAGTTCAGCACTTCAGTTTCACTTTCAATGCTAAAAGCTGATTATGCATGACACTGAAGAGAAAAAGTTCAAAATAGGAGAAGTAAGCGTTTTTTTTCAATTGAGAAAAAAATTATACAGAACACGAGAGAAAATGTTTATTTTAAAAATTAGATAAATGGTTATTTCATGCTAAAAGAGTCAGTCCATTCAGTCCTTAAATATTTTTAAGTTGATTTGAGTTTTTACATCATTATTATTCCACAAAGGTTAGCATGTGACCCACAATGGTGAGTAAAGACTTATCATTAAGACTGTCCCCAACAACGGTCAACGAGCTAGCTAGAAAGTCTACGTGAAGGAGGGAAAGGATGAGAAAAACTCCTTGCAAGCTAGTACCTGGTCGCTATGCTCTCATGGTGTTAGTAGCGATGAAAACGGACAGATCATCGCTACTAATACCATGAGAGCAAACTTATAGTTCAGGTCTTCAGTGAGGTACATGTCAAACTTAGTCAGTCAAAGTTACAAATAGATTAATCAGATCAATTTTAAATCATATATAAAATTACGTGTCATGTCATACCATAGAATAGTCTTGATCCACGTGTCGGTGGATAGTCAGTCCCCATGTGGTAAGGGGACGTGGAGACACTACAACGTGACAAGAAAAAGGGGTGCTGGCAGCCGGCAGGGGCGCGTGTGCTCACCGGTGTAGTTGAGCGCGCTGTAGTTTTCGAGCAGGACCATCTCGCCGTGGAAGTCGACGATCTCCTTCCGCACCCGCAGCAGCTCCTCCGCCGACCCCATCTCCGCGGCGCTCACCGCCCTGTCCTGTAACTCCTGCGTGCCCTCAATCCGACCCATGCCATACAGGAATCAGACCAGTATTCGCCGAGAGAGAGAAAGAGAAATTGGAATTGGAATTGGATCATCAAGGAATCGATCGGCCCAGCAATTACCTTGAGGCGGATGACGTAGTCCTCCTCCTTCTCGATGAAGAAGGCGTTGAACTTATCGAGCTCGGCGTCGAGGAGGGCGACAAACCCGGCCTCCTCCGGGGTCATCGCCGTCGCGCCGTCGCCGTCGCCATCCCCATCCCCCACGCGCTGGCGCTTGCTCCGCCGCTCGCCGGCGGCGGCGCCGGCGCCGATCTGCTTGAGCCGCTTCTTGAGGTCCTTGTACGACAGGAACTTGTCGCGCCAGTCGGGGAGCGTCTCCACGATCTGGTTGTTCAGGCTCTTGCCGAACTTCATTGTTGTTTTGCGAAGGAGATACCAGAGATTTTGATCGCGGTGGTGGTGATGAATTCGTGGTGGGAAATTGGAGTGTGGGGGCAGGTTGAGAGGAGGAGAGGGGGGAGGAGAAATTATAGAGCAGAGGAGGAGGACGAACGGAGGATATGCGGCGGGGGTGGTGATGAGAAGCTCAGAATATTCCGGACGATCTCGCGCCGTGGCGGTTTTATGCGTGACGTCACTCCGGATCAGTTCAATTTCGGTGGGAGGAAAATGGTAGGGGCACCCAAGGGTGCACGAATACGTCGCGGGGACCATAGCAGATAAGCTTAAGCTGATATTAATCGACGTGGAAGATCCGTGCCACAGGCTAGATGCAATTATCCAAATCATTCAATGATAGCAGTACAATTCACCTAAGAGTACTCTTTTCTATAAGGTTTTGTTGTAACTTGTAAGTATTATACCACACATATTATGAACATCCTAACATCTGAGCTAAAATTTAACTGGCTTGAATTGTACGGTTGAATTTATCGTGAGACGAAAATACTGTTCTTTAGCTGGAAATAAACTGAATATAGCTCAAGCGAACAAAACGTAAAAGTACTAATGATTAGCAAAACCAAAAGATAAAAAGAAATGAGGGTCAGTGACAGGCTAACATATGCTTCAGTCTGCACCTTTGAAGCCGATACATGATAAACAATCTACCCTTAATGTACTACTGCAACAAGAAACAAAGGAGTCTCGGTGATTTATAAGGGTACCGATAAATGTAGGGAGCGAAAGGGATGCCACACTCAAGGTTTAATTGTACGGGTAGAGGTTTCTGCTATAAGGTCTTGAGAATATTAATACATGTTGTGAAACCAGATAGTGAAAATATAGAGAAACACGAAACTACTTCATTAAACAAACTGGATGATATATGACTTTCTCTTTTGGTAGGCCTAAACACATCAAATCGAAACTAGGACTAAGAACCTAACATAGAGTGGACGACTACAAAATGACACCATATTTTATATTTGCTTAACTTTATAGGGACGATGTATTACATGGTGGCACAAACTCAACAATTCAAACATATGGGGCAGAGTGTATAACAGAAAGATGGCGCACAAAGGAGCTAAGCACACAAGCGATGAACACTTGCATCCAAAGATTTTTTATATAAAAAGCGTGGTTTTTTAAAAACAAAAAAATAAAATAAGATTGAAGGCACTAGTATTTTCTATTGACTTAGAATTTAAACATTTTGTAGATCTCAACATTCGTTTTGATTTTTGTTGCTAGTTTTGATGTAATATGATGCTTGGACTTTGTCATGCGTGTATTGTTCGCTTATTTTATTTTATTTTTTACGATTAGTTTTGTTCGCTCATTGGCAACACCTTTCGATTTATAAATTTAATTGGTCTGATAAATATTTTTTTATTTCTGTGTAAGAATGCTGCTTGTTTTTAGCTTGCAAAACATGCTATCAACTAAATGTCAATGCAGATTTTTTTTGATGCAACGCTAGCTAATACGGAAACAAATAAATACTTTATAAACTAGGAATCAAATGCATCCATCGTTGTCCCTGACTCCCTCCCTGCATGTCCTTGCTAATTAAAATATGGCAGATCGTATTGGTCCAATGTGCAAAACCAACCACCAAATAAAAAAGGTTTAGTAGTTTCTTAGTTTTTATTAGTTGGTTGGCTTTATTAGCTTGCACGCCCTAACTTGGGGAGACAACTTAGAATGATGCCATTTTTCATATTGTGGACACAACAATGTTTGAATGGTTCTAGACTTCTAGTATGGGATATCCTTCTAACGAAATACTCGAGTCTGAATCTGAACGTGTTACCACGAAATATCGCGCGCGCGAGATATCCTACCCCTCGCACATCACTATCACCATTCATTACATTTTTTTTGGGCAGTTGCATGGACGTATTTCTTAACCAGGCAGAGAGTTGAGCAGATTACAACTTCATTCCGTGTGCAACTCTCTCACATGGCCCCAATCAATGATGATGCGGGTGCCCATTGACTTTTACTAGAATTTGGATTGCCATATGTTTCCACTTCAATCTTCAACGCTAGATGAGATGATGTAGGATAGAGCAACTTTTCTGCCACATTCTTTTTTTAAAAAAAAAAGTTACCACCACAATTTGTAGGCAAACTTTGCGTCCGCTTGAATTTACGGGCGATACAAGACATGATTTATCGCAGTGAAAATTTCAGAAGATCCTATGCAAAATAAGCTATGCGTGCTGCTGGGTACGCTTGACATATTCGAGGCTTCACATGCACCAAAGTCCAAAGCCCAAGTCACCAGCACGGAAGATTCCAAGCATAATTCCGTTTGCGAGAACGAATATCCAAATACCCACAGCGGATATGCCAGCCGAGATGATGCTGATGCCCTCCCTCCTTCGAATCTTTGCGCGCTCCCCTTCCTGCCGCCGTTGGCGACTCTCACCTCTCTCTCCTCGCAACAGACCAAAGGCAACGAACCAAGCACCTCCACTGCGGCTATGCCGATGCAGGGGGTCGACGGAGCAAGCTAGGCAGAGGCGTTCGCGCAAGGCCGGATCCTCTGCCGCCGCCGGCGATGGCGGCCCACGTGCAGCTCCGGCAGCCGGCGGCCGGCCGGCGCCGTGGCACAGGGGCCGGCGTGGGTGAGTGAGTCAAGGTCTCCAGTCAAGTTGACTTGAGTCTCTCTCTCGTTTGTCGAGATAGTGATGTTGGTAGGATTAAAATGGACAGTTTGGTGGGCCCTTAGAGATTCCTTAAAAAAGATAGGGTGGAATTATGCTCGTAGTTCTCATGAGTTCTCGTGTGGCTCATAGTGTGGTCGAGATCTCGGCGAGAAAAAGTGTGGTAGATAGGGTCACCTTTTCTGGATACTTTAGTCAGTCAGGTAGGTCAAGTAAGTCCACTTTCGTGTCAGGACATACTGAAAAGTACGTGGACTCCACGTAGTCTTTAAATAAAGACGGCGAATTATATAGTCCTACTTGATAAGTAATAAAACAGTTGAGCTCTTCAATTGGTTTTCATCATTAAAAACAACAAACATGCTTTGCACTCTATGGTACACACATCCAACGTGCACTCATTTCTCATGCATTTTTTAAGGATACTTACAAATCCTATGTAGCCAACCTTAATCTTAAGCTCTAACACATTTGTGAAGAGATCTTTCTCTCTTATTTTTATTAAAAGAAATCTCATGTAGGGAAATTCAATGTCATCTACGCTTCTAAAAGGTGATTTGAGAGTTTTCAAAAGAGGCCTAACTCGTGCTATATATGACTTGGACAAGAGGACCTTTTTATGAATCTTCTTCGGTAACCTCAAAGGGACGAAGATGCCAAAATGCTTAAAGGCTCGTTTGGATCTTATTATCGTTTTTCTTGTGAGATTCAAACTGGGACATATAGATTTTCAATGACGGTCGCGGTTAGTATCGCCGTCACACGATGCCGCTGTGTTGTTGCATCCGCCGCATATTGCACGTAATAATAAGCATGTCTCTGCGGCACAAACGATCGCTTGTCATCATCCCTTGATGAAACAAGCCACCGGCAACCGGCCGTCCAACCGCAGCATTGTTTCGATCCGTGAAGCAAACAAACGGGACGGGACCGAACGAACCTGGCCGCGAACGTGGCCTCCGGAGGACAGGGACGGTTGATACTAGCTAGCAGCTAGCCAGGTCAGCCGGCACCTATGCTAGCTCGATCGTTGCATATTCGATCTCAGGGGAATCATTAGTCCTTACGAAACGAAGAAGCTAGATTGATGAGCTACGCTACGGCTTCTACCGCTTACTAGCTGTTGGGGAGTCTTCGCTTTTGGCTAAGGTAATCTAATAGTTGCAAGAGCATCAATAGTATAAGAAGATATTGATTCGACTTCCGAACGAATATTTTAGGATTTAACATTATTGCGTTTTTAGTGGTAGACGATATTTTCGTTGACAACGAGATTCCTATGAGTAATATCGTCAATCTCAAGGATTTGTTGGTCCCTTTAAAGATGCTCATAGGATTATGGTTTATGTTTTATTGTGACTGTGCTTGTATTGTACCGTATAATTGCAAAAAAATAAAGGCTCAAGATCTGTTTGAATCCATTAGCATTAAAAATTACCAGTTAAAATTAGAACTAATAGATCTAAATAGACGTACTATTTAACTTGCTAATTATTTGTCGAGGGACATCTAACTATTAGTTTCATTAGCAGGTCTGATGTTAACTCACTGTCCAACTATCTATTAGGAGGTGAATGTAAACAACCTTCTACAAAAAATGACTAGCTAAAAATCAACTCCTATTAGCTAGCTAAATTTTAGTATTATTCTACCCACAACATGCATGAAGGAGCATCGAGACTTGAAACATCAAGACAACACCGGTTCCTGGTTTTTAGAAAAGCCACAGTGTATAAGCATTTTGAAAGCACCAATCCCCGTTGCTGCCTCTTCTTGTTTATTTTCAGGAATATTTAACTCACCAAGCATCGATGCATGTAGAAGCCTCGATGCCTAAACTTTTGAAGTGCTGCAATGTTAAACCTCGAGGCTTGGGAAGGAAGATGCTGCAAATATCCTTTGAGGCATCAGAGAAAAATCAATTATTGTGGCTAGTCTAAACAAATTCTCGCACACAGCGAGCACAAAATGACACTTATTCCATAGTTTGGACCGGCACGTTTAGGAAGTTGGGACTTCAGCTTGGGGGAGACGAGCATCTGGTTTTGGTTTGAGGAAAATGCACCTCCGGTCCCTTAACTTGGCTCAACGTGTCATTTAGATCCCTGAACTTTTAAAGTGATATCTGTGGGTCCCTAAAGTTGGCAAAATATGTCATTTAGGTCCCAAACTTTCAAAGTGATCACCGCAGGTCCCTAAACTTGACACAGGGTGTCATCCAGGTCCTAAACACTATAGATAATTCCAACACCAAATTTAAAAAAAAGAAAATCTAATTTTGGGTACTGTAGCTACAATCTATAAAATAATCCAAAAATTGTATTTTTTTCATACGATCTCCGATGAAGATGCACTTTATATAAAAATTGTAGTTTGCGATGAGATCTACAACTTTCTAGTTTCGAGTTTTTTAATTTGAGGTGGTTAAGACGCTCAAAAAAATTAAACAAAATTTTTCAGCAGTATATTAATCACGTACAAGCGCGTGTCGCCTTGGAAAAATCATATCTTTCTTATATACTATCAAATTGAGATACTTTTTATACAAAAGTTGTAGCGTTCGACGAGATTTACAACTTTCTAGTTTTAACTTTTTTAATTTGAGATCGTTAAGATTCTTAAAAAAAATTAAAACGCTAATTTTGGTTCTTGCACAGTGATTTTGTATTTTAAATTTTTTGAGAATCTTAACGACTTCAAATTAAAAGAGTTAAAACTAGAAAGTTGTAGATCTCGTCGAACGCTACAACTTTTGTATAAAAAGTATCTCAATTTGATAGTATATAAGAAAGATATGATTTTTCCAAGGCGACACGCGCTTGTACGTGATTAATATACTGTTAAAAAATTTTGTTTAATTTTTTTGAGCGTCTTAACCACCTCAAATTAAAAAACTCGAAACTAGAAAGTTGTAGATCTCGTCGCAAACTACAATTTTTATATAAAACCCATCTTCATCGGAGATCGTATGAAAAAAATATAATTTTTGAAATATTTTATAGATTGTAGCTACAGTACCCAAAATTAGATTTTCTTTTTTTTAAATTTGGTGTTGGAATTATCTATAGTGTTTAGGACCTGGATGACACCCTGTGTCAAGTTTAGGGACCTGCGGTGATCACTTTGAAAGTTTGGGACCTAAATGACACCTTTTGCCAACTTTAGAGACCCACAGATATCACTTTGAAAGTTCAGGGACCTAGATGACATGTTGAGCCAAGTTGAGGGACCGGAGGTGTATTTTCCTCTTTTGGTTTTACACCACACTCCATTTCATCTCATATCCTCTGTGACTATATTGAGCGGACTAGATCTAGCTAGATATCAAGTTCTTCTTCTTTTTTGTTCAAAAAAAAAGTTCTTCCTCTTTTTGTTCGCAACTTCAATAGTCTTTGTTGTACGGCACTACGATTCTGGTATATTCCCATTTTCCTTCAGCTAAAACCCGTGACGTAATGTTAGATCATCAAGCTAGCAAATATAATACGTCCCCGTTCACCATAAAGATTATAGTTCTAGCTTTATTCTAGTTCAAATATTTATATCATCGACCATCAATTAAATGTGTGTAGTTTAACCTTATCATGCTATGCTAAAGTTAAACTGTATATTTTTAGAAACTTTTAGTCAAAATTTTACTTTGTAGCCCTTTTGTTTTAAATCGTAAGACATTTTAGCTTTCTTAGGTAGTTAATTAGGTTCATGGCTTTTGTTGTGTGCGCAGTGCAGATATATATTATGTTTATAGATACAACAAAAAAAGCTACGTAGGGTTGGCTTGATTTACTGGCGAGCTATGAAAAAAGTGCTAGTTGTCTGGGTGAAACATGCATAAAGTCTCTATCTCCCTTGAAACAGTTATCTACTTTCATTCGTTTTGAGAAACAAGCAGTCAAAAGCAGGCTCCAAGACACTTTCAAAACTATACTACAACAAATGCTTCGTGAAAAAGCAACTCTATGTTGTGTTTGATTGGCTTTCTGCTTTTTAATAGCAAAAACACTTCTCATGAGCCCAACCAAAACAGAGTCAAAAGCTACAACGGCTTACAATAATTTATAATGGAGGAAGTATATAAATAAAAACATCATTTTTTGAGTAATAATATACTCACTTAGTCACTTATAATCGGAAAGAAAAGGAGAGGAAAAAAAACAGGAGAGAGAAAAACGAAAACACTTCACTTAAACTCTCTACAAGGCCCACGAAAAAGAGAAAAAACAGGAGAGAGAAAAATGAAAATACTTCATCTGAACTCACTACAAGACCCACAAAAAATAGAGCACAATCCCAGATAGTACAGCTGCAGACAAACGAGGTCCGATCCACATCGCAACAGCGACAAAAGACCCGCCAAGTAGAGTCCACTTCCGCAGGCCCGATCCATATTGCAACATCGACACAAGGCCCACCAGGTAGATTAGAGTCCACTTCCGCCCATACGGCCTTCGAAATAAATAGGCCCACCACCACCCCTCGCCGTGGTTTCCCACACCGCACGCACGTCGCCACCACAGAGCAGGACAAAGACGTGCATGCTTTCTCAATTCTTGTTGTTTCACCCGCAGCCGCAGCTCCTTCGCCGGCCGCTGCACCGTGATCCGATTCCGGAGCTGCGAGGAGTTGCAGTGCAGAGCCTACCTCTCTGCCGGGTTCAAGCGGAGTTGTTGATTGGCTTTCATCAAGCCCCCGGCAGCGCCCTTTGCGGGAAATCGCAGCCGACGGGCGAGGTTGGTGTGTGGGGTCTCAATCTCACCAAACGCGCCGTCGCCATTGTGGCCAACCGCCTCGCCTCAGGAATCCGGTGTGCCCCGCGCCTCGTGGGTTAGCAGGAGCCGTTGCTGCCCCCGGTGCCTCCGCACTCAACTTCCGAACCCTAGGGGCGGCAGAGGCTTGAACCGTGGACGCTTTGACTGTGACAGTGCGAGGTGGGTGGCATTGCGATTTTGCGACCCACGAGTTGCGGGTAACGAGCTGTGTGGAATAACTTTATCTACTCGTCAGTTGAAACCTGTTGAAATTTCATGTTTCTCTTGGAAATATGACCTAACATTTGGCCGCTTCCTATATTTGTTGGGTTCAGGTTTGAGGTGTCTGATTTGATCCGTGATGGACCTAACTATAGCGAGCTTAGGCGGCCACCCTAGGTGCCCTCCGGCGAGCAACACTGATATTTTCTGAGCATATATATTTATTACACATACTAAAACTTATACTATTTTTCTATATTTTTTAACTATTAAAGAATAAAAAAAGAGTTTACAAAAGATGATAAGCGTTAAGTGTTGCTAAGCTCTTAAGTATTTAAAATTTTGGTCTTAAACTGGACAAATTAGAGACAAGAGTGGAAAGAAATTGAGAAAGAGCAAATCAATTAATGGCTAGGTCCTTCTCAATCTCCCCGGTCTTCCCCTTTTATAGGAGTGGTGTGAGGAAAAATTTTCACATTGCGCACTGTTCGTCTAACCAGTTGTTTAGTCTGTTTAAACGGTAAACAGAAGCCACACGTGTAGTTTAGCCCTAAACGGTGAACTAAACGATTGGACCATTTAAACCCGTTTAAACTGTTTAATCCTGTCTAACTAATTAGAATCAACTTAAACATTATCAAATGAGATAAACAACCATTTAATCCATAATTTAGTCAATTAGAGGACTATGACTATCATAGTCAACACGAAAACTAATTAATATTGTAAATATATGAAGTATTATGAGATTTAGATTTCTTTCTAAAAGATTATTTGGTAGAATATCTGAATTTTACATGTATAAATAGGTAAGGTTTCTAACATATTTAATTTTTACACACACAAATATGTATATTTTATTGTTATAGTACAAAATCATTAGACTGTTTAACTCTATCTAAACACCATTTATAAACCCTCTAAACACTAACAAAGGACGATCGACTATTTACTGTTTAGCGTTTAGGATAATATTGTTTAGGCGACATGTCACGACGTGTCCGCTCCGCTCATAGGGTCTCTTCTCTCTGTCTGTATTATCATCGTCACCGCCGCCCCTTAGCCCAGAGCCCTTTCTTTCTCTTTGCTGGCTACGATTACTAATTAGGTATTTTCACCTCTTATGCTCTCTAGTTTCTGTGCAAAATTATGTACCCAAACTCTAACTTAAAGGTATTTGGATCAGAGACGAACCTACCTCGCCCTAATACCCTCCGACAAGCGGTACTGGTATTCTCTAGTTTTCTTGCGAGCGGCGCAACTCGAGACGAAAGAAAACCAGACACAGACAGCGTTCATGGGCCATCAGGCCACAAGGCCCGTTACCACCGCACCGTGCAGAGCGGCCCAAACATCCAGCCCATGTCGTCCTTGGGTAAAGCCAGGCAGAGGCACACGCGAGTCGGGACGCGGCGGCGGCGCTCCCTCCTGGTTCCTGCGCACGGCGGCGGCACCGGAGGACTGAGCGGCCCTCCCTCGAGGTTCGTGCCTCGTGCTCTTCCTTCCCCCTGTCCCTGCGCTGCGCGCGAGCGAGCGGGAGCGGCGTCGGCGACCAGGGGCCAGCGCGCGGCGGCGGCGCAACGGCAGGAAGGGGCCAGCGCGTGGCGGCGGCGCAGCGGCAGGCAGGGGTCCGCCCTAGCTCATATTTTCGTCTGGGTCCGCCACTGGAGTTGATCTTATCTTCCTTTCATCTGTGCAGTAGACTGTTGTTTTTTCCCCTTCCTGGACTGAATGGAGCAAGGGGAGAACCAATCAGCTGATAGTTTTGTTGTTCCATCATCGGATAATAATGAGTTGGAAGGTAATTGTACTGGATTGGTAGCTGCACTTTTCTCGAAATCCCGCATCATTATGAAGGCATATATTGCAGAGAAACTAGATGAAGGAAAGACTCTACAACAAAGAAAAATGCATGGCACTAAATATTTGTTTACACTTTACGGAGATCTATTTACGGTCCTTAAATCTATGTAGTAAAGCTGCAACTTTCTTCTTGACTTGATGTTCAGTAATTAGCAAGTCAAAAACCAAATAATGAAAGCTCATGCCCCTGCTGGCTCGCTGTTTTAGCTGATGGCCATTTTCTTATGTTTTTCGGCTGCTAGTTATGCAGATTTTATGTCTATCAAGTACATTTCGATCAGATATCAATGCATTTTCCCTCATATATGTTACTTGCAGATTTACCTGTGAAGGAAAGATGCTTTGAGCAGAGAGAAGCTCTTCCTGGGGAGCCTCGCTGTGTTGTGTGTGGCCGATATGGTGAATATATATGTGATCTGACTGATGATGACATCTGTAGTGTGGAATGCAAGAAAATTATTCTTGCTCGGATCGCTGCTAAAACAAAGCCAGCAGTAAAAGCAGCAAAGCGTGTGAACCTTCCTTTGGGTGATGAGAGCTTTTGTATTAAGGACATTAATTTTCCAAATATACCTACTTTAGCTGACAGCCGGATCAGTTCACTGAGGAGTAAACTTGACATTTGTGTCAAGGGTGACGCTGTTCCTGATCCAATCACGTGTTTCTCTGCCTGTGGTCTTCCTGAGAAGCTTGTGCACAATCTTGAGACTGCGGGATATTGTATGCCTACTCCAGTGCAGATGCAAGTTATCCCTGCATCAATGAGTAATAGAAGCTTACTTGTTTCTGCTGATACTGGTTCAGGGAAAACTGCATCTTTTCTAATTCCCATAATTACTCATTGTTCACGAGTAAGATCACAAGAATGCACAGGCAATCAAGGACCATTGGCTATAGTTCTTGCTCCAACTAGAGAGCTATGCCTGCAGGTAGAAGAGCAAGCAAAAGTGCTTGGTAAAGGTTTGCCTTTCAAAACTGCTCTAATTGTCGGCGGAGATCCATTGCCTCAACAAATTTACAGAATTGAAAATGGTATTGAGTTAATTATTGGCACCCCTGGGAGGCTAATTGATCTTCTTATGAAACACAATGTTGACCTTACCTATGTTTCTGTATTCGTTTTGGATGAGGTGGACTGCTTGCTGGAGAGGGGATTCAGGGATCAGTCCATGCAGATTTTTCAGTCACTTTCACACCCACAGGTTATGATGTTTTCAGCAACACTACAATCGGAAGTTGAGAAGATGTCTAACTCACTGGCTAAGAATGTGATAAGTATCTCTTGTGGGAACCCAAACAAACCAAGCAAATCAGTTAAACAAGTGGTCATTTGGGTGGAATCTAAGAAGAAGAAGCAGAAGATTTTTGAGATAATGAAAAGCAAGCAACATTTTAAACCTCCTGCTGTTGTGTTTGTGAGTTCCAGAGTCGGAGCTGATCTGTTGTCTGAAGCAATTACTTTTGCTACTGGATTAGAGGTTGTTTCTATCCATGGCGAGAAGACGATGAATGAGAGAAGAGAGAATTTGAGAAGGTTTTTGACAGGGGAAGTATCTGTCGTTGTTTCTACTGGCGTACTGGGGCGTGGAATGGATCTTCTGAAAGTACATCAAGTGATATTGTTTGACTTGCCAAATTCCATAGATGAATATATTCACCAAGTTGGAAGGGCATCTCGGATGGGCGAGGAGGGTATGGCTGTTGTGTTTGTGAATGAGGAGGATAGAAGGATTTTCAAAGAGCTTGTTCAGGTTCTGAAGACTGCAGGAGCACCGATACCCCGGGAACTTGCAAATTCAAGATACACAGCTGGTGTTTATGTTGGTAGCGAGAGGAAGAGGAAGTTGAATTCTAGGTCTCGTTCTTGACCAACATGTGTGAAAGGGTTGCTCTCAATCTTTCTTGAAACAAAATATGAAGTTTTTGCATGTCTTGTCAACTCGTTTGAAGATCTGTCTGTCTACGTAAAGAACAAGTTAGTTATCTCTAGAGTTCATACTGTTCCTGAATTTCAAAAATGTGCAGACTCAGCAGGGGCAAACAGTCCAAAACTTTCTCAATGAATGATGTCTGAGATCAATTCATTGAAGAAACATAAACAAGATACATTATATGTAAATTTCAACAAAATGTAAGTCGAATGCATATGATACAGTTGACTTTTCCTGTGTGCATTTTCAGCTACCCCCTGTTCGAAACTATAAGACGTTTGGGATTTTCTAGATTCATAGTTTTTGCTACGCACCTAGATATAAGTTATGTATAGATACATAGTAAGAAATGCCTAAATGTCTTACAATTTGGAACGGAAGGAGTATTTTTCATGTCTCTAGTTTCTTTATCCTCAAATGGACATGCAGTTGGATTGAAAATCGATTAGCTTTATTAATATTGTTTCAGCTCCTGAGTTATTCATTGAGTTATATTGGTGAAAGGAGATTTGAATCAGAATAGTGCTGCATTACTGAAAACTGAAAGCATTATTGTTATTTGGTTGAATGTTACCATGTACAATTCCATAAAAGTAGTGAGGGCGTATGCTGATCTGAATAAACGAAACATAAAGAAAGATTAGAAAGTACTTCAGGACCACTATGTTATGGACCTGCTGTACTTATCCCTACTCAAAGGGGCAGGTTGGATCTTACGCTCTAGTGGTTGCCCTTACCAAATGTCTAGTATATGGGTTGGTAAACTGTCCGTAGCTCATTGGTAGCCAAAGATGCTCTGCTGAATCTGACAATATAACTATTTGATGAGAAGTAACTATGCTGAAAAATATAGCTGAACCCTACATTCCATAGCTTTTTTTTTTTTTTTGGTATCCAATTTGCTCCTTTATTGTGAATGTTCAATCACTATCTTCTGTATTCATATTCTGTTCACTCCCTACATATCTGATGTAAGGTTTAGGAACATTCACGTGTTTTTGGAAAGGTCACTACCTACTACAATAGTTTTGAGTGCAAAAAAAAAAAAAAAAAAAAGATTCAGTGGAATAAACAATTAGCAGGTAGAACATATTATTCATTGTAACTATTGCAACATTCAATAATTTTCTTTTCCACAAGCTATAGTTTATACAAATCCCTTTACAATTGCAGAAACGTTCCCATGTTAACCCTTGGTATTCAGTTTAATTAATTGACACGTACTCCCCCCAGTCCAGTTTATAAGGCACACACACATATGGAGCATCAAGATTTAAATTTTACAATCTTTGACTAATAATTTGCCCAGCTATTGTTAACTGTTACTATCCAATAGTCATAAGTCTATGATCATAAACAATATAATACAATGTAAAATAAATGAATGGTCAAAGAAGACCATGCCATGCCAAACTGTGCCTTATAAACTGGACCTTACGGAGCACACTGCACATTTGATCTTTATTTAAACAACTCTCTACTCAGGGTAGATCTAGTGTATGACGAGATCACCATCACCAAATGAATAAGTTAATATGATGAGCTTCTCAATCTTAATTAAGATGATATCACTGGTCTATTTGAATAGGATCAATGCAAACAATTGAGTTAATGTTAAGGGACCACTACAGCTATCTTACTGGACATATTCAATGCATTCTTTTGCATCATAGAATTTCCATAACCAGCTAATGTGGTACCAGAAATTATCGAGCACATAAACAGGAAAGCAGAAAATTTTGGAGACGTTCATGTCATACCTCTAAAATTTTGTGGTCAGACCATCAAATTTCACATACTGTCTGTGTTTTAGTCTACTATTGGTGCTGGATGCACAGAAAATTTCTACCAAATTCTGATGAATAAAATCATCTATTGATTTGGATATAACAATGGTGGTAATGGGAGATAACTAAAGAAATTTTAAGGGGAAACAGCTAGTACCCACTAAATGAACTGAAGTTGTCAAACATAACTTCATATGGAACATGTGATTGAGATAAACATACGTAGTGGGAACATTATTTTTTTTGCACAGTTAGCCGTGCCTAATCGGCTGAACCCTTGGTGTTCAGAGGTGACGGCGTTTTTGTTTCAGTGTCTGAACTGCTTTGTCTCTCACTAAACTCTTGTAATTTCGTTACTCACCGGTAATGAAATTCGGTTTGACCGTTGCAGAAAAAAACAGGAGATAGTCCATTACCTTTCCAAACTTTCCATGTTTATAACATTATTATTAAGTGTAGACAAGGACTGGATATAAAACAGGCATCTAAACTATCTTGAAATAACTTAGCTCTTTTATGTAGTTATCCAGAAAGTCGCTCGAAATGACAGACATTCAGGCCTCAAAATTGCTATTTGTTATGTTATGACACACAACTCAGTACGGATCAACTCTGGTGAGAATCTAGTTTCCTTCTGTTTTATTCTTCTCTAATACAATCGTACATTCTGACTGACCAACTAACTGGCTGGGCCCTTAGCATTGACTGCATGCTTTGCACCAACCTCCAAATCCAACCATGGAGCTGATAATTGCTTTTTTGGCTGTCTGCTCTTTGAGTTCTGGAAGAGAAAATAGCACACCTATTGTGTCTTTCTTTCTTAACTTGTTATCTATTACACTCATATGTAGGGATTTACATTGTCGTGTTTGCATCCCAGCTAAGATACAAGTTGTTAGGGGGTTCTTTCAGCTCAATGTCAAGGATTGCTGATCATGGTTTTACTACCACAGTGGTGGTTGAATCACCACTATACAAGTCATTTCCCCTAATGTATCTAATTTTTCTGGTACGGTATTGTAAACTCTGATTCCTGCCATGGGATACTGGAGCCCGATGCCAAAATTTTGAGAACCCAATATTGATTGTTCCTAGTCTGATGGCGAATGTTATGCTAGTCATTATGACATTTGTCTGTAGTAGCCTATCATGATTATCAATTATTTGTATATATTACATTTGCTTATTTATTGAGGAGAAATATGACCTTAGGGCCTTTAAAGTGTTTGTTGCACATCTTCATGGTCCATTCGCTGGGTTCATCGCTCTCACCCTTAGTGCATCTCTACGTCCACATTGTAGAGCTTTTGATTGTTACATGATGCTGAACATAGTGCATGACCTATTCATTAATACAAGATTGGCAGAAGAGGGTATCTTTAAATGTTCCATTCTCAATTAGTGCTCACTGGTGCTTGGTGATGTGGAATTGAATGTCCAAAAATACTATGTTCCTTGTGCGTGCGAGATGGTGTTAGAAGTGCCAAAAATGTGTGTTTTCAGATAGAGTTTCTAATGTATGCTCTTTTTTTAGTGAAATTATTTTCATCTTGTTCTTCTCACTGTATTCTACCCATTTCTGCATAGCTCTTTTTTTAGTGAAATAATTTTCATCTTGTTCTTCTCACTGTATTCTACCCATTTCTGCATAGTTGCCTTAGCTAGAGTGACTGATTTAGTTGATGTGATTAAAGAAATGTGTTGTCTACTTGCTAGTTTGTCTTGTATGCCATAGTGATGACATCTCATAAAGCATGGCCCTTCAAACCATTCTTTCATTAAAGTAAAGGTCTTATTCACAAACATCACCTTCATCCTGTTTTGAGATTTATTTGTTCAGCCTTTGTTCTTCGTTTGAAGAAATAAATTAAGACTCTCTACTCACTATTTTTTAGAACCGTGTTGAGATTTCTCAACTGAGTTTGACATCAGGATCCAAGCAAAGGGTGAGCAGTAACACAATCATAATCTATTTATTTCCTTTATAAGCAATTATATCACTGACATTGATGTGTAACAAAGTATCTTGACAGGAACATGTGTATGTAGAGCTTTTCACAAGTACATAGAACTGCACACAGTTGCAAACTTTATAGTTCTTGTAAGTTGGATGTAGTAATAGACATATATCTATATTACTGAAGAAACCTGAACTGCTTGTGTACCAACCGGCCTAGCGAAACTCGATCTGGGATGATGACTTGTGCTGTTTGATCCATGCTTTTCAGATGATGAAGCGACCTTGGTCATCTGCGTTTGAGGGTGAAGCTGGGCTACTGCTGCTCAGCAACTCTTCGATCATTTGCAGAGCAATCCTCTCCTCGTCATCCATTGGCGTGACTGGTGGAGCAGTTGTTGCTGATGTGGACTGTGATGCAGCATCAGTGGATGCTGCATCTTTGTTGAGCTCCACTGTCATGACCCAGTTGGAGTCAGCACGGGCTCCTGCACGCTTCTGCCAAACACCAATGTGGGACTTCTCAGGGTCAAGGCGGAGACAGGTCAGGGACGGCGATGGTGCCTTGCAGCATTTGCGGAGCTTCGCACTGAGAATCTGGGACAGGTTGGCAGTAGAGGAGCCGCTCCCGGCGTTGCTGCGAGCGTCCCTTCCCGCAGCTGGGGTAGGCTCCCCTGTGCTGCTCCTTTGGACTGGGAAGTTGGTCTTGGCGTTGCGGCCGCTCATCAGCACGGCAGCCTCGTCATATGCTCTCGCTGCCTCCTCGGCCGTCTCGAAGGTCCCCAGCCAGACCCTCCTCTTACTGTACACATCACAAAAAGATGCATGCATTGCAGTTCAGAATTATGGTTGCATCAGTAGCTTACGTTCTACCCTAAAAATTAGAGGGACGGAAGGCCTTACAGAAGGGGATGCCTGATCTCGGAGACCCAGGAGCCCCAGTGGCGCTGCCGGACTCCACGAAACTTCTTTGGCTGTACCATTTTCCTGGAGTGGAGATTCTCTGTCATTGAGAAGGACACAGGAGGCAGAGATGAGCTCTGCTGGGCGCCTATGAAGTGAAGTGTGTGTGACCGTGTGGGGGAGGAACGGGCTGGTTTGAGTGAATATAAACTGCCCAGCCTGTACTTGCTTCTGCAGTGAGTGATAAATGTGGTTTGCTGCGTAGAGTAGGTAGTAAGATACCTGTCAGAGAGGAAGGGAGTGGAGAATATGTCTGACCTAGTTTTCACTCACCAGTCACCACGTCACCATGATAGAAGGCGGCATACACTGACTGGAGAGCAGGGGTGCTGGGGCCAAGAGCAGTATACCAAGCGTGCGTCAATGGATAAAACTAATAGAGGCAAAAGATGAGGAGAGAAATGAGGAGAGGGGCAACTGAATGGGGGGCCACATGGTGTCTGCAGGTGTGGGCTGTCGGTGAACTGTGTGTATGCATAGCATAACCACCTTCCTTGCTAGTACAGTGGTAATAAACACTCTCACCTACACCCATGGCTGCCACATTTATTTGTGGGGCAACCCTAAGTTGATCCACATAGTCGTCGACGCTTGTAGTTGTTTATGTAGGGTTAATGTACATCTGTTTTGGATTAACTTCATCTCTTTTTCCAGAGCTATTGGGGCCAAACATATGGCTGAGTACCACTGGAAGCATGGACACAACCACAAAGCATATAGGTAAGAGTAGACTTGTGCTGAAACTTAGGGTGTTTGAACATTTTCTGCGTATTTTCGAGATAACGTCAAAATTCTTTTGCTTCATTTGGAATCTCTAGTTGTGTTCCGTCACCCAATTTTATTCCCTATAAATATGTAATAGGATGTTGAAATTTACAAGGAATTGTTTTTGAACTGAATATAGATTGTGGGTTTAGAGTAATTTCAGTGCGACCTGTATGAGAATTGACAAGGTTGCCTTTGTCCTGGGGTGTTAGCTCTGGAATTGCTTGGAGTTGGTTGGCATTTAAGCTTGTCTGAGGTAGCTGCTGGTACAGGCTGGTGATGACGATGGTGTGTGCTCAGTTGATCGATATTTGCTCGGTGAAGAAATATTATATTTTTTTTGACACTGTTATAATACGGGAGTAGACTGAATTGTTGCTCAGTGGAGAATTTGATAGTGGTTTTACATTTGGCTTTCCAATATTTTCACAATAGAAATCAGATTGCAAAATGGGTATGCAGTTGGGCTATAATAATCTATGGGTAACTTCATTTCTTGTCCATTGAACATCTCGTGTGCTTCAATCAATT
The DNA here is from genome assembly GCA_038502445.1 of Eremochloa ophiuroides. Taxonomy (NCBI): domain Eukaryota; kingdom Viridiplantae; phylum Streptophyta; class Magnoliopsida; order Poales; family Poaceae; genus Eremochloa; species Eremochloa ophiuroides. The sequence continues at coordinate 14,819,585 of JAHLJS010000005.1, read as the reverse complement.
TGTAGAAATTTTCATTTCATTTGACTTGGACTTGGCTCTATAGGTTGGTTTATGGTAGTCCGCTTCAGCGATAAGCTTACTCTTGTCTTAGGATGACAGATGTTTATAATAATTTCAGATCCTTTGCTGTATCCAAACATTCAAATAATTTTGGGTTCTTTGAAAGGGAGCTGGAGTCTTTGCTGAAAATGTTTAGTTGCAGTTTGCCACTTTGCACACTTAAATGTTGTGTTCCCTCTAGGTCACAACTTTCCCGTTAGGGTGCTTTCCTGAAAAATTGTTGCTATTTTGTTTGGAAGTATCGTTTTGCACGCATTGTTTGGATGTGAAGTATCTTAATGGTTTTGACTTATGCCTGCTTATATGAGTCAGCAAGTCACAGTTCGGAATACCAGGTGCTCTTTCACAGGCATGCTTTTTCGGAAAAGGAAAAAAAAAAAAGAATCACTTGTGACCGGTGAGCTCGTAGTATATGTAAATTTCATTGTGGTCATGCACTCCAATCTCTAAGCAGAGTCATTGCATGATTACTTGGGATGCTTAGGGCTTCCTGTACCAAAATGAAGCGTTGGTCTGCAATAAATCGGTAAGCTGTGGGTCATATTTTACCAGGCGAGCAACTGCCCCCGTTGCTTAAGCGTGTAAAATAAAAAGGTGAATTAAATTGATGAAGTCCGTTGCCCTTGTCGAGTCAATTAATGTGAAACAGGTACCTGCAGTACATCTACGGTCTGGCTCCACGGGCATGTGTCAGTCGGTCACTTCTCACTGGAGCATAAGAAGGTTCTGTGAGATCTTGTCCTCTGACACTGTCTGGTACGTGTACACCCCTTCTCACGCATTGTGCAAAGGTATCTTTAAAATGATGGCGTAGAGTAAAAAAAAGAAAGGAACATGAAGTGCACTGTATTTATTTGGATTTGAAGACCCTGCATGTTTGCAGCAGTTATCTGCTGTCTGAATTATTATTTTTTTGAACCATCGCTCGCGTTAGAAATTTGTATTGTGTTGCCTGGCGCAGTGGACAGAGAGAAGTTATTTTTGGGACCATATATGACTAAGCTGGGCTCCCAAAATCATTTCCGGCAAAATTATGGACCTTAGCGAGGAATCGGAAGCTGCTCCTCGGTTTTGAATTATTCCTTTTTTTTTCTTTTGTACTATTTTCTTGGATTTTGTATAGATTAATCCGCTCAAGGCGGCAGACATGCATGGTGTAGTAGAATATGTATATATACGAGTACTATAGATAAGTTCCAGCATCATCCAAGAAAAAGAAAGTGTTGGAAAACGTTGGAACTTGGAATCTGTTACATTGTAGCTGTAGTCCAGTCCATGGTAATGTTCAAATTAATGGCATCTCCATCCCTGGAGGCTGGAGCAATAACAGGTGCTGGATAACACGCTTGCCACATAGAGTTTGCAGTCTACTAATCTGGCAGTGCAGAGGTGGGTTATTAGTGTTGACAAGAGCTCTAGTAGTTGGCCACTTTCCAGCCTAGTACCTATGCGGAGATCATCATCAGTAGATTAGCAGAGCAGCCGGCCGGCCGGTTGTCCTACTCCGATGCGGAGATCAGTAGTAGATCTAAACTGGGCATCAATCAAAAGTGTGTGTGGGGTCTGGTGAAAGGACAGAAAAAGGGCAGGTAGGATATGGTCAGCTGTGCCGTAATTGCACGGTTTTGCCCCAGCAACTACTTGCCATCTTTTCTAGCCATCTGTTTTTAACTTTGTGTTGTTTGTTATCTTTCCTTGGAAAGCTGAGGCCGCAAGGACAAAATCTGGGGACAGCGCAATAAAGCGAGCTTTAATCACTCGGATCAACTCCAACCGTAGCTTGCTTTCTCGTGTGGATCGGGCCAGCGCCGGGCCACAGCTAGTCCAGGCCCACCACCCCCGCCCTGGGTGGCTGGGTCTCTGTTCCCTGTTGCATGCATGCACTCGCCATCTGTCTTCTCTCCATCTGCATATGCAGCATGCCCCTCGGGAAACCAAAAAAAAAAAAAAAAATCATCAGGTTGATTATTCGGGAGCACACGTGCAAAGTTTGGCCAGGGCCAGGGGTAGTTTCCATTTGCATGCATGTCAGGTGTGTAGAGGATGCCCTTGTAACTTGTACAGTACTGCCTTTTATAAGGGCTGGCTTGGTAGATTTGCAAAAGCTCATTAGCCTTCTCTGTGTAGTACGGATTTGAGTGGAAAATTGAAATGAACTAATTTTTAGACCCTCTATACACAAACAATCCCAAAGCCGGACGGACGTCGACCTCTTTGCCAACTAATAACATGCAATGCAATGCAATGTAGTAAGCATTGACTGTTTAAGTCGAAAGCTAGTACGTATATTGCAAAGTAGTTGGATCAAACATACATGGTAATCATCAAGCACCTAAAAAAAATTAAGAACGAACCTTGTATAAGTTCTCGCATATTTATGTCTCTAATTCATAAAGGAAGAAGTCCACTTTACCTCCCTCAACTTTCGTCAAAGTCTGCTTTGCCTCCCTTAACCGTAAAACCGGACAAACCACCTCTCCCAACTTTTCAAACCGTGCACTTTACCTCCCTGAAGCGGTTTCGAAGGCGGTTTTGCTACAGTGAATAGTGGTTTTGCTACAGTAGCAGTGGTTTTGTCTTTTTCTTTTTAAATTATTTCGGCTGAATTTTTGTAAAATCATAGTAAATCACAGAAAAATCATAAAATGAAAAATCCAGTTTTGTTGGACTCTACATGAGTAGATCTACGCAGTGAACATATAGTATGGTATGGTTTAGTACAAAGTTTTTGCTATAAATGTTTTGTCTTTTTTTTTTATTTATTATGGCTAAATCTTTGATAAATCATAAGTAAATTATAGAAAAATCATAAAATAGAAAAACTAATTTCTTTAGACTCCACATGAGCATATCTACACGTGAACATATAATATAGTATGCTTTAGTATAGAATTTTTGTTGTAGTTTTAGATCGATGTTTTTTTGTAATTAATTGAAATAATTCATAGCTGTAGCTTCTATAATTATTTTGTTAGACTAAAGCATACCATATTATATGTTCACGTGTAGATATGCTCATGTGGAGTCTAAAGAAATTAGATTTTCTATTTTATGATTTTTCTATAATTTACTATGATTTATCAAATATTTAGCCAAAATAAATAAAAAAGAAAAAGACAAAATCTTCATAGCAAAAACTTTGTACTAAAGCATACCATACTATATGTTCACTGCGTAGATCTACTCATGTGGAGTCCAACAAAACTGGATTTTTCATTTTATGATTTTTTTTGTGATTTACTGTGATTTTTCAAAAATTCAGCCGAAATAATTTAGAAAGAAAAAGACAAAACCACTGACACTGTAGCAAAACCACTATTCACTGTAGCAAAACCGCCTTCAAAACCACTCCAGGGAGGCAAAGTGCATGGTTTGAAAAGTTGGGGGAGATGATTTGTCCGGTTTTGCGGTTGAGGAAGGCAAAGCTGACTTTGGCTGAAAGTTGAGGGAGATAAAGTGGACTTCTTCGATTCATAAACTATTGTTTGCAAGCCAGCAAGAAGTGTGTGGGCAGCAAATAAGCAGGGCCCAATTAAAATGGCCTGTTATTTCTCGTTGGGCAGCCCAAAAGCCAGAAAAGTTGCAATGTCCAAGGTATTGCATAATAATGCAAAAAAGACGCACCAACATTTGCACGAATGGATCATGCATTTCCCCTTTTATTTATTTATTACCTGCGCGCCCATTTTCCTTGGCTTGATTATTACCAAACGGCATAAAATGCAACAAAAAAGATTCCAGAGACAAGAATTCGATCGTCGATCTATGTCCAGAAGGTAGCTGAGGACTCGCTGACGGTTTGAATGCATAGGAATCATCGAGATGGATGGATGGATGGATGGATGGGGCGAGGCATCCCCATGTATATATGGACGATCAAGTAGAGCGGCGATGGATCTCAGTCTCAGCTGTCCATTTCCAGATAAGACAACGTGAAAACATCGTCTTACGTACCTAGCTAAGACGACAAGAGTGACAGACGTATGTAGACATATTGTTCAGTGATTACAATTAAATAATATAATATATAATATATATAGACATCGGTCGTTACATTAAGCAATTAAGCATTATGGTTAGTCCGTGCTTGTCGATCGACTTGTCGTCCGTCAGAGCGTAGGCGATGGATGATGGAGATCAGATGGCCGCCACGTACTCAGAGAGAGAGAGAGAGAGAGAGTTAGTAGACGACGTACGGGAGTATCCGATGTAACAAACTATGAACTAATAGGTTCTTTAATTTAATTTCTGTCTGCCGCGGCTAGCCGGCCGGCCGGCTTTCTCGGTTCCATCGACGACGCTGATTGCATGCAGAGAGAGAGAGAGAGAGACGAGCGAGAGCACTTAGCTTGAATCGTCGTTGTTATTCCTAATAAATCAGGCGTCGCCGTGTTGTTTAAATTCGATGGACGTCGTTCCTACTTGCATCATATCATCGGGTCGCCGTCGGTCGTGTTTGCCGGCCGGCCGCATCGATCGAGAGCTCCTAGGACTAGGAGAGGAGACGCAGCATGCATGGTATAGGGTCAGCGTCAAAAGTGACTGTGGCTGATGACACTATCATGCATTCTCCGCCCGCGGAAAACGACCGAGCACCGGATCACGAGTTCACGTCGAATAAAATGAATGAATGCATGGCCATCATCGACTCATCATCCCATCGACCACCATCAGATCAAGCATAACGAGCCACATTTTAGCTCAGCTCATAGTATAAATACTGATCCTTCCTGCATGCAAAAAGTAATTCCAACTGCAAATCTAAAGAGAGCTCTCTCTGCAGCGTGCAAATAAGCATCGGAGCTGTCCTAAATTCAGATCGCTCTGGATAACACGTCTGGTGGGAAATCAACTTTCATAGAATAGCTTTGCTTGATCTTCATCCGTTTAATCACCACCAATTTTCCGAAATATATTGTTCTTTGAACAATTCATGAATTTAAGGAAAATAAGTATAACAATATATTTGTTGGCTGGGTACACAGAAAAAGTAGGTGACTCAGATGATGTTAAGGGCACAATTATGTCAAGAAAGTAACAGACATAGTCAGCATTCAAGAAATAATATAATATATATACAAGAAGAATGAATTTTAAAAAACAGAAATGCATGCCCTTTTTTTTACCCCCAACGTAGTGGGCAAAACTACAAATGGAAGAGGGCACAAAATAATATAGACGAACGAACTTTTCAAAAAACAGAAATGTGAAGTAACAGTGCAAGATAAAGCCTACATTCTGTCAAGTTCCAAACAGACAGACAGATTTTTCCTAATGAGGTGGACTTCTCCTAGTGTTTTTTCATTCAAAATCTAATATAAATTTTTCCTACTAAATGTCTCCTGACGAGATTTCCATATGCAACTAGTGATAGTGTTTTATTACTAATTATAATAAAAATACTAGGAGAATCCTACCATTTTGGTAGTGTGTTGATGCCAAATACTTGCTAATACAAGGCAATGGTCCAAAAGGACACAGAAAAAATCCGTTGCAGCACTGTTGGACCATGGCTTGGGCTTGACCCATGATAACAGTGAACTCAACTGTAAAATCTTACACTTACAATTTGCCCCAGAAATCGTAAAATGGACAGAAAACATGGCAGCTTGGGGCAACTCTGGCTAAACACACTTGTGCACCCTATGAGCTGACACCGCCATACAGAAGTAGTAGTAATTTTGTATTGTATGGGACTAAACAAAATTTTCAAAAGTAGAAATGGCTATATGTATCCTGCAATGCAGTAAACTGAACTACAGTATGGTAATGGGTCACAAAATAAAATGCTTCTTTGGTAAAGATCTTTTTCCATGATAAATGGATAGTGACATAGTGTACAGTATATGGTCCTTCGACTATTGACGTGATATTTTCCCTGTTTAGCTTTATTTTTGTTTACAGAACATATATGGACCAAAGTGCATGCAGATAGGTCTTCCTGACATCATCATGCAACAAGTTTCCAGAAAATTAAACATTGGAGTATTATTCTATCTTCCAAGACCTGGATAGGTATATAGTAATTATATCAAAAAATTGCAAGGAGACAAGCTACTCAAATGGCTATCAAAAGTTCAAAACAACCAGACTGATGGAGACATGTGATACACCAGTCATTCCCAAAAGATCACGTTAAAAGAGTAATAACATAGTAATTTCTAAAGAACTACATACAGCAATTTCTAAAGAACTCTAATTGACGTCAATGAATTTTAAAACCATAGCAACAAAAAGAACCTCCCAAGAATATTCTCTCTTTTTTCTGTCTCTTGCCTGCGCCCCCAAGGGGGTGGAGAGCGTGTGTGAACAGCACTCTTTTTAGTGCCTACATCGATAACCAAGTTGAAAGTGCCAACAATATACCCATAGCTCCCAGACCATACATCACAACACTGTCAGTATTCTTTCCCTCCAGCTGTTCAAGCAGAACTTCAGTCCATCCATGAGACGTTAATTGTGCCTCCTGCATGTTGCAATTTGTAAAGTATTAGCATCTCAGATTTTTCTTTTTTCGAGACACAAAGCTTGACACTTTGACAGTCATCAAAACTATAGAAAGGAGAACAAGACCATCTCGGATACGCCATGATTCAACCAAGTAGACCTAGAGGTTAGCATCGCTATGTTAGCTATCTCAAAACTTATTCAAACTATCATTCACCTTTTCTATGTTTGATCTTCTTGCAGTGGCTCTGTCCTTCAACATGAAATGATCATCTAAATGATCTCCAATGGACATGGGATCATTGTCATGTGCAGCCAAGAAACCTGTGTAGGCAGAATCTGTGTGGAGAGTCTTCATGACTGATCCAAAGAAATTTGTCACAGGCACCTGATCAATGACAGAAAATAAAGAGAAAGGATTTGTGTGAACAAGAGTGGTTAATTAGAATCCAGAAATATATACAGTCTCATTACCTCATTTAAGGGACGCTCATAAAGATCCATTCGATAATACGCAGTAGACATCAGCATGGAAGGATTGTATGAGGTGAAAAGACTGCAGCGTACAAAATGTGAAGGCTATCAAAATACAATATGAACATAAGTGTGTTACTATGTAGACTTTCTCGGCAACATTGTTTCTAACATTAACATAGTTGAATGTTACCAAAAAGAAAAAAAGTTTAGCAGCAGAATTTCATGATAGTTTCTCAAAGATAAGTAAAATCAACATAAACAGTGTTTGAGCACGCAATTAGTAATTGGTGGGCTGATCTTTACTACGGAGTACATAATACAATGACGGGCAGCTCTTCGCCCTGTTTGAGAAAGAAAATAACAGTAACTTGTTTTACAGTTTACAGTGGCTTCTGTCAGCAATTATTCTAAAGAGTTGCATAGTTTCTATGACCTCTAGTGCCCATTTTCATTTTTTGTTGTGCTTGATGTAAAAAAATATATGCTTATGTCCCACGATACAGGCTCCAGAGCCTGTAACCACATAATAGCAGATTTGATAAAATTTGCCAGTTGCCAGCAGTGAATTTCAATTTCTTATGTTGTACCAAAGATAGTGTGCTGACATATCCCTTCTACTAAGACCATATCACATGCAAATCTTCAAATGGCACCAACAGATTCGACATCTTATCTTAATGCAAAATGAGCCAAGCGTTTGGATTCAATGCACATCCCAGTAAGACCTAAAAGAGCCATAACATATTCCTCATGGAAAAGTTTTATCTTACAAAAAATATGTGAGAACATTAAGTTGGAATAAAGCAGTTAAAAGTACTTATGGATCAATATGCATAAGATCAGCAACACTGTTAAAAGTTTGTTTTACACTTGTACCTGTTCAGTGAGGCATTGCTATACATGTTCAGTTTCTCAAAGAAAGCAAGTGTATAATAGGTAAACCTATCCACAACAGAAACACCTATCTGCCACAAAAAATAGATCAGACTGATCAGCTTGATGAAAAGTAATTAAGCCAAAATGCAGTTACATAGAATATATGTCAAAACTGTAAATGGAAAGGATGTTCTCACATCTGAATCAAGATGGTGCGAATATGAGTTTTCACCCTTCATGCTACTACCAATCGCCAAAACACCAGGTGATTGAAGCTGCAGGTATTAAATATGTCAGGTATAGCTACATAGGCATAGCATTTACATACAGAAAATGTATACCTGTGTCACATCTTGTCTAAGCCTAGTAGCCTACAGTAACATGATTTAAACTGCCATGGCCCATATTTACATTACAAGATGCATTTCTACCAGTGAAACGAACCTGTGAAAAGAGAGTAGCAGCTTGGCAGGTATCTACCATTATCAGCAGCTCTTTAAATCTGAAAGACAGATAAAAGAGAATGGGTCAAAACCGACTATTGCAAACTAAAGACGGAAAGGAAGCATTTGATTCTTGAAAATTCGTTGATTTTACCCATGGGAATCTTGTATAGTAAAATGTGAAGAAAAAATAAAATAAACTGACAAAGAATGAACCACCTATGCTTCTCCTTCATTTGCTTCACAGCATCTGCTAAGTCATGGCTCTGAAGCTCTTCAGAATCTTGAAACTTCAAAAATTCATCACCACCATGTCCAGTCATGTACAAAAGTATATGACTTCCTTCATCACTAAGGAGACGCTTCGATCTTGGTACAGCACTTTCATGTCGGCCAGTCAAAACTCTCAAGAAATTTTCAACTGTCACCTCATACCCTCGATAATCAACCTGTCGTATAAAGTAAAAAAGGAGGAAAAAAAAATCAAAGTATTATGATTTGATAATGTTTTTTAACACTCAGATCAGACAAGAATTATGTACACTTAAGTGAACATAGTGACATAGTGACACGCACTCGGATCAGACAAGCATTATGTACACTTAAAAGTGTACATGTTATGGTATAATGGTTCAGCAACAATATTTACAGAATGCAGAGGTTCACCTCAACATTGTCACCATAGAGATTTAGCTGGTGGTTCTCATTATTGAAAACTTGGGCAGGATAGCTGTTCCTAGGATTACAGGCCATATCATCTGCCAACATAAGTATGATTCGCTCATCAGGTATTCCTAATCTCTTAACAGTCCTGAAAGGAAACAAAAGGCAACAATGTGGAATAAGCTGTAGCACTAAACACAGAATGGATTAATAATTCCACACGAAACCAAATTAATAAGATACCTGTACAGGGACAATGTATTCGCCATATGTCGATAGTTAAACCTGGGAACATTAACGATAATAATTAGTAAGAGTTATGCACAAATAATGTAAAGCATTATCCACCTAGCTGAATGCTATGTTAGATTAGACTATGAGAACATGACAAGCATCTGAAATGGAGATATCTCTAACACCATTAAGTCACCTACAACTGAACAGACATGCAAAACTGTGTCGATCTAGATCAATACTCTGTTTAAGAACTTTTGACCTTGTTAGGATGGTTAGTCACAACTGAACTCACATAGTTACACAAAGCACTTGATTTTTGAAGCATGATTATTCTTAACCTGCGACAAAATGGCAGATCAGTTGTCAGATTACCCCTCGTTGAGAACTCAACTGCCAAATCATTCTAGATTTTTGTCATAAATCTCAGGTGTTGCAGCAAATACACTAAACCAACACTATTACGGCCCGTTTGGGTTCCCTGAATTGGAATGCTTTTCCAGCATCTTTGAGCAACCGAGCAGCATGCATGATAGTGCTCCTTTAACGTTGTCGTAGACTCATGGTTGTCCAATGGTTACAAGGAACAGGTCAAATGCTTCCAATGACAAGGGCAGCAGCAGGCGAGTAAATATTAGAATAAAATGGAATCAGACTTTCCACTTTTCAAACCATGAATCATAACTTTGGTCTGGTGGGCTTCACTGAATTGATTGTTTTAGTATGATTCTGTTTCCACCAAAAATCCAGAGATCCAAAAGAGCTCTTAGTTGCAAGTTTGAGAAGCTAATGCTCTCTCTCGCTGCTGTGTGTTTTCTTGCTATCAGCTCCACCCCAATCAGATCGTCTGATGATCCATGCAAGCAACTACCGGTACATGCAAATGCAAACTTCGATTCATTATCTATGGAATAGAGATCCAAAAACCACATACTACTTAATATAATGTATCATTTGTGTGATCCACCACCAATTAGATGCCACATGAGCGCGTGACAAGCTATCTGACCAGCGCCGTGAATTCAATACAACTTCACTAAGCCGCGCCCGCCCTATTTAGTATTCTACTAGTCCCTCACACAAAACCCGCCGAACCCATGCCTATCCAGTAGGATAGAGCCGGATTGGATCCCCAGCCAGCCAGGCAGAGGAAGGGGCAGACGAGGAGGATGAAGAGGGCTCACCAGAAGCGGGAGGTGCACACGAGCACGGCCCAGTTGTTGTTGTGCATCGCGTCGGTGGACGATGACGCCGCTGCCGCCGCCGCGGCGGCGGAGGAGGAGAGGAAGGCGAGGAGGAGTAGCGCCGTGACGATGGTGAGCGCGGGAGGGTGTCGCGAGGACCCGGGGCTCCGTCTGCCGAACGCCATGACGGCGCCGGCGAAGGGGGGCGGCCGGAGCTGGGTGTTGGGGAAGCTGCTGGTCGGAGATCAAGGAGGTGGAGCTCGCCGGGGCCGGCGACGAGAGGCGAGCGAAACTGGAACTGCGCGGCGGACGGGCCGGCAGGTGGGCAGGGCAGGCCCAACTCCAACAGGACTTGGAGCGGGCTGGTACAAGGAGCGCGAGCGGCCCGTGTTGAGGAGGAAGCGTGGAGCGTCTCGTCCTCAGTGGGCTGACAGCCTTTTGAAAATAATAAAAACGTACAAAGAATGTGCAGTCAAGACTACAAGAACTAGTTTCAACAAAAAAAAAAAAAAAAAAAAAAAGACTACAAGAACTCTGCGTTCAGGGAGGAAGCTCTCTCCCTCAGCTGCGAGAGAGGTACATACTGAGCGTCTCAGTTCAGTAGACACGATCATGAGGCAGCTCGTCGCAGCAGCTGCCATCCTCCTTTTTTCTCGGCTCCGGCGCCGCGACAGCATCGGCGGTAGCGCGGCCCGAGCCGGTGGCGAGTAAAGGAAGTGTAGGCTCGGCGGTGGTGCAGTCCGAGACAAGGGCGGCGGCAGCGACGGCAGACAGCTCGGCTCAGTCGTCCGGCTGCACCAATGGGAGCGGCCCCGGCGGCTACTGCCACCCTCCCTCGGAGCATTGACCATTAATTATTCAGCCGCCAATGTGGCATCGGGCCAGGGAATAATAGGCACAAAGCTAGCTTAATGCTTGTGATGGTCACTTATCAATGTATGATCACCGTATGTGCTGTTCATATGGAGTATATAGACAGTGTTACGTACTATGCAGACACAACCCGTCAGCTAGTAACATGCGTTCATCATGATTTTCTGGTGTGATCTCGAATGAAATATTGTTAGTTATTCATAGGCAATGTGGTCGATTTAATTGCTATTTTGAATTGAGTATACAAACGGAGACGAAGTGTTCTGCAGGATGTGATATATCAACATGAGAAGCAGCATAAAGTTGAGGACCGCTTGAACTGAAGCCTGAACTTTTATGGTCGTGATACATGAAATATTTAATCTATATAATAATATAAATGTTAACATCATATCTCATTTTCTTCTCCGGTTCATTTAGGGCCTGTTTGGTTGCACGTCCAGGCAACATTGTCCTGGCCAGGCAGCAACTCAGACCGTCGATTTTGAGCGCCTGGCGGCAGGGATTGTTGCCTGGCCGGCAACCTGCCTGCCAGGTCGCAATCCAAATAGCCCCTTAGAGTTTCTTGTTGAAATTGTAGCCTCGATTCGCTACTTCTTCAGCTTGCAGTCTATTGCACCTATGCATTTTATTGTCCGGGACTAAAAAAAACCCATGTTATATTGAGCTGAAAAAAGCTTACCCATGACCATGCCATGACAAGTCGGGCCATCATTGTTTTGAGCGGGCTGCTCGCTATATGATACTGGAAAAATGAATAAAATAACCTAAATGCTACTAAACGAATGTGCAAGCTCGCGCGCGACACCCACTCGACGCCCGTCTCTCTCTCTCTCTCTCCCCTGTCCAGTGAGGCGCCCCACCGCCCCCTCTCTCTCTCCTGTCTGGCGAGGTAGCCATGGCGGACGCGGCGGCAGCAGATCTGCCGGATTCGGCGACGGCGGTGGCTGCAGGTAGGCCTCCTCTCTCTCTCCGTGTGTGTGTGTTGTGTGTGTGTGTCTATAGCTCTCTCTTCTCTCCTATCTTCTGATCCTCCTCCTCCTCCAACTCCGGCGAGCGGCGGGCGAGCCACGCCACCCTTCTTCCCCAACTCTAGCGGGGTGTAGAAGGATCGGCCGGGGGGAGGAAGGCTGGCCAGGAGGTGGGGAAGGGTCGGTGGGCGGCTTTAGGGTTCTAGCAGCGATGGAGGCGGCTGGGATGGTCGAGGCAAGGACGAGCTCGCCGGAGTTGGGGAAGACGGCAATGATGGCGAACTTATAGGGAGAAGAAAGCCTCGAGGGAGGAGTGGGGAAGAGGGAGGCCGCGGTGGGCGGTGGGCGCTGGGACGGTGGGAGGTGCTGGTGGCAGGGGCAAGGCCAGCGTTCCTAGATCCACGGCGGGGGAGGTCGGGAAGGAGGCAGTCACCGGGAGGAAGAAAGAAGACAGGCGTGGGCATGTGGGTATGTGGAGGAGGTGTGCGTGTGGAACTTCTAAATCTTGCACACGCATGCTCTAGCAAGCCACATAAAAATAAATACTTTGAGCAAGAATCGTCCAAAGAAATTTTTCTCGATTTTAGACCTTGTCCACCAAGACTTTGAGCATCTTCAAAAGATTTTCTAAAAAATAGTAAAGTTTAGCGATTTAGCTATTATCTGAAAGAGATCTAAGAAAAAAATACTACTTCCCTCCGTTTTAAATTATAGTTCGTTTGACTTTTTTTACCCTAAAATTGATCACTCATCTTATTAAAAAATTTGTGTAAAATATCACTTCTTTTATTGTGGCTAGCTTTACTAATAAAGATCTTGAATAATGACTTAAATTTAACTATATTTACACCATTTTTTGAATAAAACTGAGTGGTCAAACTTGAGCTAAAAAAGTCAAACGAAATATAATTTAAAACGGAGAGAGTAGAGTACTCTAGCACACTATGTAAAACTAGAACTTTTCATATTTTATTGAGATAGAGAATGGTAAAGGCTATCCAATAATAAAAAATGAATTTATTCAGATACTAGTGAAAGCCCATGTTTGGTTTTGGGAAATTGATGAAACCTGATTTGCTAATGTTTGCTCTAAGTGTTTCATGAGATTAATTAGCAAACACCAAGATGGAGCAAAGGACCGGGTCGGTGGAGGCCACAAGTGTAGGGAAATGACGGGGTCCATGCAAATGGTGTAAGTCCATCAACAAGAGGAGAAAGCCCTAATGACGGCATCCATGCAAATGGTATAAGTCCATCATCAATGGTGTCCACAAGCATTCATCAAGAGATGAGAGGAAAGATGGTGAAAGCCTAGGAGCTCAAGGCAAAGGTATAATCAATAGGAGCTCTTTTGCATTTGGTGATCAAGACTCTATAGAGAGAGTGATCACGTTTAGGATAGATAGCCTGTACTATCAAGAGGAAAGAAATCGTTTATGAAATGCAGTTATCAAAGTGCCACTAGGTGTTCATATTCATTGTATATGCATGTAGATGCTAGTGACACTAACAAAACCCATGGAAAACTCTTTGGAAAATGCTAACACACGTGCACTAAACTGAGAGACACTTTGGAGTGTTAGGGCCTTTGGAAACGGGGTGAAGGTTGAGTGGTAGAGAGGGGTTTGGGTCCTCTCTCCCTCTTGCTGAGCTTGCAAGGTAGAATTCAGCGCTTTTCGGTGATTTTCACAATGTAGAAAAGTGCACCGGAAACTTATCAAAGTTGTCCGGTGGCTAACTCTTTGAGAAGGTGCAAAAACGTGTGCACCGGACGCTGAGAGTGTCCGGTGGGGTAGCACCGGACGCGTCCGGTGTGAACCCTGTGCTCTCTGGTCGGTTCGGTGAAGTTTTCACCAGACGCGCGAAACTTCTCACCGGACGCGCTGGGAACACTGTTCCAACGTCCGGTGCCTATGACGTGGCGAGCAGCAGAGAGCCGTTGGAGCATCGGACGCCGAGGAGCGTCCGGTGAGCAAATGTGCTCTCTGGAACCTCTCTGCGTGGACACCGGACACGGGCATCGGAGCGTCCGGTGTGAGCGCGCGCAGCGGGCGAATTCAAATGGCTAGTACATGTGTCGCTGGGCGATACACCGGATGCTGCACCGGACGCGTCCGGTGTGAACTAACTGCGCGTCCGGTGCCCCCGAAGACAGTGAGTAACGTTTGGATTTTGAGTGGAGGCTATAAGTAGTGGAGTGGCCAGCTTGTGCTCGCTCTCTTGGACATTTTCATTGACATAGCAAGCTGGTGAGCCTCTCCACTTCTCTCTCACACATTCCACTTGATTGAGATCATCATTTGGTGAGATTGGAGAGCATCAAGTGCATTGCATGAGTGTGTTCATCTAGAGGCACTTGGTGATTGGATTTCAGCAGTGGATTCTCTTGTTACTCTTGGAGTTTGCCGACTCCTAGACGGCTTGGAGCTGCGAGGATCGTTGAGGGGAGTTCGTGATTGTCCCCGCCTCCGATCGGTGAAAGTGTAAGGGGTTCTTGAGCCTTCCCCGTGGGAGATCGCAATTGGCTACTCTAGTGGATTATGCGTAGCTTGTGGATCCCCATGTTGTGTTGGTTGTGCGGCACCCTTGAGAAGGGTTTGGCGTGTGATGCCAATTAGCGCGTAAACCTCCAAGTGATTGTATCACTATAACGAGGAGTAGCTTGCCGGCAAGCAAGTGAACCTCGGTAAAAAATCTTGTGTCATCTCTCTACCCAGAATTTCTCTTGTATATTGTGATTGATTGCATTGGTATTCATATCATCATTTCACCGGCGGTATAACTATCTCCCTCTCCTTTACTTTTGAGCAATTACTTTTGGTAGTACTATACTTGTGTAGTTAGCTCACCTAGGAGTAGTGTAAAGTAGTGACTTAACTTCTTGCGTGTGATCTTAGAGACAATAGTCTAGAACGGTGAGGTGGCTTGCATTTTTAGTAGGCTAACACAAAATTCGCTTCGCCATTTAATTGTCTAACCTCTTGTTCTAAGTGTTGTTTGTAGAAGTTTTTATAGGCTATTCACTCCCCTCTAGCCATTTAGGACCTTTCAACTAGGCTTCTAAATTTAGAGTCATTTGCCTATTTTCTTAGAATTGATTTTTTTCTAATATAGTTATATTTAACTTCAAAATAATTTAGTTAAATTTAGAGTCAAGATGCTCTTAATGGACTAGATCCGGCTCAATTTACTTATGTCGACCATCTATATAAATATTTGACGTTCACTATTTTTCTTTTGTACAAAAAAGATAAAGAAAAATACAGTTGAAACCCAAAGGCCCTGTTTAGATGCATTTTGTTTTGGAATTTTGAGCGGAGAATCTTTTATAATAAATGTACAATCATGACTTAAGTAAGTTTAAAAGATTTTTTCTCATGATTTATATGTAAATTGTGCAAATATAGAAAAATTTTATCTAAATTTAATGCTCCATAGTATATGCCTAATATATTTAATATGACTGAGAATCTTAAAATTTTGAAGTGCATCTAAACAGGGCCAAAATCCCAAAGAAGACAATATGTCAAGAATCAAGATGGTCAAATCTCAAATCTCCACTCTCCGTACCCCAAGCACAAGCACAAGCACCAGCACCGAAGCACGTGATCCAGTCCTCTCCTGGGCACTGATCCAGTTGACTCACTCCCACGGCCCACTCGTCAAGCAGACACAAGGTTTCAAAAAAAAAAAAAAACCGATACAGAGCCGGAGGCCCACCCGCAACCGCAAGTCCGCAACGTTCCCCCGGCCCCCCACTCCCCACTCCAGTACAGAGTACGCCGCCGCCGTCGCACTCCCCACTCCCCACTCCAGTACAGAGTACGCCGCCGCGCTGTACCTGTGCTGCTGTACGGACCATCCCTATCCCTAGAGCGAGCGAGCTGCGAGCTGCATTTCCCACCAAATTGGAGGGGCGCTGGTGTGGATCCACCGGCGGCGACGACCATGTCGAGCCGAACGTGCCCCGCTTGGTTGAAGAAGCTGAAGCGGATCATTGGATGGCGCATCCGCTCGGGAAGTCTCGACGCTGAGTCCGTGCGCCAGGTGCTCCCATCGATCCAAAGGCGTTCCCCACCGCCGGCCGTTTCAGCAGCCGCGCGCTGGCAGAGGGACGAGCACCGCCCTTCCTGGGAGCTGGAGCGCTTCATCGGACAGTGTTACCGCTCGGGGAACCTCGACCCGGAGGACGCACTCGGTCTGTTCGACGAGTTGCTTCCCCAAGCGAGGCCCGACTCTGTTTACGCCCTCAACCAGCTCCTCACTACCGTCGCTCACGCCCCGGTCTCCTCCACCGTGAGCGACGGCCCTGCCCTCGCCGTGTCGCTGTTCAACCGCATGGCTCGAGCGAGCGTCAAGAAGGTGGCACCAGACACAGCTACCTACGGCTTCCTCATAAGCTGCTTCTGCGATGCAGGTTGCTTGAACCTCGCCTTCGCCGCGCTGGGCCAAATCATTAAGACGGGACTAAGGGCAAATGCCATCACCTTCACGCCCATCCTCAGGACCCTTTTTGCTGAGAAGAGGACGAGTGATGCAATGAACATTGTGCTCTGACGGATGCCTGAGCTCGGCTCCACCCCCAATGTCTTCTCCTACAACACTCTTCTCGTAGGGCTCTGTGATGACAAGAAGTGTGAAGAGGCTGTCGAGCTGATCCACATGATGGTCGAGCATGGAGATGACTGCCAACCTAATGTGGTGTCTTATAACACCATAATCCATGGTTTCTTTAAAGTGGGCAAAGTGGGGAAAGCTTACACCCTGTTTCGTGAAATGCTTGAACGTGGGATCCCGCCAAATATCGTGACTTGCAACTCGATCATTGATGGCCTATGCAAGATTCGAGCAATGGGCAAGGCCGAGGAGGTCCTTCGACAGATGATTGACCAACATATTATGCCTGATTGCACTACATATAACAGTCTGATCCACGGATACCTCTCTTTGGGACAGTGGAAAGAGGCAGTCAGAATTCTCAAAGAATTGTCCAAAGGTGGGCAACGACTAGATGTTATCACTTACAATATGCTGATAGATTGCCTTTGTAAATCTGGAGGGCACAAAGAAGCTAGAGAGATGTCTAATTCTATGATTGAGAGCGGTGAAAGGGAAAATTGGTTGTGTAGCATCGAAAGATCGCGATCTCCGTAAAATACCATCGAAAATTTGCGCACCCGTAAAATCCCACTCAAAGATTGAACCGTGAACCGGAAATAGCACTCTGTTAAAATAAAGGGACGGAAGTGATGGAACTCGCCGTCAACGTGTTGCCCTGCCAAGCCTCAGGAAGCGAGGCAGAGGGAATCTTGAAGGCGCTGGCGCCGGAGCCCATGCCCATGTGCGGGTCCAGCGTCTTGCCCTGCTGCAAGAACATGGTGCTCATCTGGCTGTGCACCTCTGGCTCCACCACCGCCGTCTTGTCCAGCCACCGGAACTGCTCCGTGTGCTCTAGCTTCCTGCTGCCTTTTATGGCGGACGCGGACACCGCCGGCACCACGTGGAGCAGGGACGTGGCACCGGCTGCTTTACCTTCCTCCAGACTGGCACCACGTGGAGCTCCGTCACTTCCGTTGCTTCATTTTAACAGAATGCTATTTTCTGTTCACGGTCCAATATTTCGGTGGTATTTTACAGGGGCGCAAACTTTCAATGGTATTTTACGAAGAACACGATCTTTTGATGCTACACAACCAATTTTCCCAGCGGTGAAAACCCCAATGTCACCACAGTACGGAAGTCTGCTTCATGGGTATGCTACCGAAAGAAATCTCGTCGAAATGGAAAAACTCGTAAATTTGATGGTGCGAAGCAGTATCCAACCTAACCATCATATCTTCAACATACAGATCTATGCATACAATAAATGTGGAAGATTTGATGAGGCAATGCTTACTTTTAAATACGGCAGCAAGGATTGGAGCCAGACATAGTCAGCTACGGGACGATAATAGATGGTCTTTGTGGGTTAGGCCGGTTGGTTGCTGCGATGTCCTATTTCTGTCAAATGATTGATGATGGATTGTCTCCCGATATCATAATATTTACTACTCTAATCCATGGTTTTTATATATACGATAAATGGGAGAAGGCTGAGGAACTATTTTATGAGATGATGGATAGAGGCATTCATCCTGATGTCGTTGTCTTCAATGCAATGACAGACAAGCTATTCAAAAAAGGAAAGGCTACAGAGGCACAAAAACTCTTTGATTTGATGCCAAGTGCAGGTGTTAAACCTGATGTCGTTTCCTATAGTACAATGATTCATGGGTATTTCATGGCTGGTAAACTGGACAAAGTGCTGAGGCTCCTTGATGATATGCTCTCGATTGACTTGAAACCTGATGCTCTTACCTTTAATATTTTACTTGATGGTATGGTCTCTATTGGCTTGAAACCCGATGTGGGTACCTGTAAGACTTTGATTGATAGCTGTTGTGAAGATGGTGGTAGGATAGAGGATGTATTGACTCTTTTCAAAGAAATGTTGAGCAAGGCAGATAAGACTCACACTATCACACAAAATATAATTGTGTGAGTGTTATTTCAAATTGGAAGGTCTGCTATTGGGATAGAACTCAACATGAAGACGACCAGATGGCCAGTCTTAACTTTACTAGGATGTGTTATGTTGTGCTTAGTTGATTTGGATGTGTCATCAGTCTGGAGAAATTAAGTATGGTTTCTTATTTACCCTGTAGCATGTATGTGGTATATCTTTTTGTCTTTTTAAATTTTAATGTTGGTAATTGTGCTAGTCTGATCTTTTGTAAAGGATGTGTATGATTAAGACGGGATTCCTTGTGATATAGAGTCATCTTTATATTGGCTTGCATCCTTAGCCTTTTTTTTTTCTGAGAGCAATAGTTTATATGTTTGCTGAAGAAACTGTATTTTCGTTTTTCCACTCTTGAGTTCAAGAAGACTTTGGCTTTAGTGTTATGATGAAGTCATCTGGATTTAAAACATGTGTAGACCAAATGTCTGCTTCTTGTCACTATTTCAACGTGGTATTTTTTCTCAATGCTTTAGAAGTGATTTGACCAGCAGGAGACCAAAGAGCTGCATGTCCTTTACAACCCCTTCAAAAATATCAGATACATCTTTTAATAGTATAATAACTTGTTCTACTCTGGTCTAGTGGCTTTCTTATTTCTGGAGTTTTGCCTGCTTGAGTATGTTGTTTCTAGGTACCTCATGCTCATTTTGTTTTGCAAATGAGCTAAGTTAGCATCTTAGAAACTCAGGTTGTATTTGAGTATTTGAATTGATTCTATCATTACGAGTCTGTCTTAAAAATGTAGTGAGTCATACGGTGTAATGCGACAAGGTTCACTCAATGTTAGAGCAGATGCTTGTCCTGTTTATAGTTTGTTTTGATCTCTCTTCATTTATGGATGTTTTTCTTTATTTACGACTCAAAACTTGCCCTTAGAGCCGAAGTTTCTGATTTGGAAAAGCAGCTTGCTTCTCTGGAGTGGAAGCTTAGTGCACCTACAGCACAAAGTTACCACCATTACCCAGGGAAAGGAGCCCTACTAATCTGCTAATACTAGAGCTATTGGACAACTTACTTGCTTAGATGAGATATTTGCTAAGAGAAGTTTGGAGGCACAATTTGGATGGTGACACATTATGGAGACAACTCACAGATCATAAGTACAATACTTGTAGACCAAACTTTTTTATTGCTCCACCTTAGGGGCTTCTCAGTTTTCTAAAGGACTTATCTGGGCAACTTCTGCAGACAAGATGGGTTTTAGGTGGAATTTAGGAAATGGAAGGAAGGTCAAATTTTGGGAAGACAATTGGTTAGGTACATCCAATGTTGCCATTCAATATTGGGACATCTTTATCTTGGTAAATGAAAAGGCTGCTACTGTGGCTGAACTTTAGGCTGGAGAAAATCTTAAATGTACTTTTAGAAGGTGTGTAGATGATAGGATTTGGAATTTCATGGTCTGAGATGGTTCAATTAGCCTCTTTTTTTTAAGAAGAAGATTCTCTGATTTGGTGTGACACCAGTTTATGTACCTGTTGTTTGGAACCTCAAGGTTCCTCCTAGGGTCCAATTTTTATGTGGTTGCTCTCTAAGAACAAATTGTTGACTAAAGACAGTTTTGGAATTATAAGGAATAGATAATTTTGCTTGTCTCTTTTCTAAAGAATCTGAGTCAATTATCTATTCTTTGACTGTGTAGTAGCAGGCAATTATGGAGTTTTATGTCTGAGGTTCTAGATAGAGATTTACGCATGGATTTTGTTTCTTTGGGAACTATGTGGCTTGGTGATAAGAAGTTGATTGTAGACAATATGTTTTGTTCGGATGCCCTGTGGGGGCATTGGAAATTGAGGAATTGCTTATGTTTTTAGGGTCTACTGTGGGAGGATGGTCATGTGTTGTTACTGAAGGTAACAACACTGATCCAGAGCTGGTCGCTTCTTTGTCCGAAAGAGAAGCAGGGGGAGTTCTTGGCTCGGTTGGACAGACACAAATGTACCTCACAGGCTCACTTACTGAACCAAGTAAGTAACAAGTGGGAGAAGTATCTCTTCCAAATGGCAAGTAACTAGAGGAGCTCTTCTATCCCTAAAGAAGCTGGGTACCTGTTGGTGGATGGTGCAAATTTGGAACAGGCTGTGGTGGAGAAGAACTGGGGTAACCTGTCGATGTTTGATGAAGCTTGGGGGATGTAATCCTGGTTATCTTGTAAAGGGTTGTTTAATATGCTATTGCTTCTCAGTTTCTGGTTTTGGTTGTAACAGATGCTTAAACTGTATGGTCTTTGTTAATATAGGCCGAGGCTATGCCCTTGTTGACATCTACTAACATCGTCCAAATATAACTACATAACTTTTAATACTAGAGACGAGATTAGAGATGTATGGTAAATTAATTAATTGGTCATTAGCAACTAGCCACTTATCTATCACCAATATTCTTAGGCATGAACTAGGTTGTCATCCCTAATTATATATGCTAAGAATAAATAAAGGTTTCATATATTATTCAGTGTGACTAGGCAGAAATATATAAATATAAACTAAGAATAATTCTGCAAGCGGACAGATAATTATACCATTGAGCATTTTACTTAGAGTTCTACCAGGTTGTTGATTTATATTTATACCACTGGGAAGAACTAGATAAACTATAATCTATTATATCGATAACAACTATATACAATGAATAAGCGGTGTTACCGATGTCATTTACTCTACTCATAATAGGTAGAGGTCACAAAATAATAAAGATAAGTACAGGTGATAAATATGATCAAGCATCATAAATAATGGATAAACATCAGAGCACTTTCTAAGTTATAGTAATAGCTAGCCAATGGATAAACTAAGAAATTAATATCTAAGGTAATTCTATAACTACGTCAATGAATAACTCTAATTAGTGCAATTACATCTAGTAATCATTGTTAGATTAAGTCCTACACTCATGATCACATGTAAAGGGCATCATTTAGGAAGGATGTGAAATAGAGTCATCATCCAACTTCGTGACCGTACCTGCTTGCCTACATACGGGGGGTGGACTACAGAGGAATCAACGTAGTTGTCACCTACGCGAACTACCACACGACCCCGCACATCAGGGTGCACTCGTAGATAAACAGAATATCTAAACACCACGTCTACATATTGTTCATCATCTACCCATCGATCGTTTGGATAAACGCTATACGAGCAATTACATGAATTCAATAAGATCAAACCAACTATACTAAATATATAATCAAAGTAGACAATGACTATTGTAATTAAGAACATATGAACTATTAAGAACAATGTTTCCTTAATCATATTGAAGAATACAATAGTAGAGAAAGAACTAGAACTATACCGAACTTCCGCGCTCCAGACAGACGCTGGGGGCTCCACATCCAGCTGAAGAACTAGAACTCCTCTACTTCTAATCTAACTAGACTAGAACTATGAACTAGAAGGCTCTTGATGAACTAGAAGGCTCTTGATGGCTTGACCGAAGACTTGATGCCTTAGATGAATGATTCCCCCTTAGGGAGGGGGGGGTCTTCCCCTTTATTTATAGCCCGGTGGGATGAACATGCGCCGTAGGATCAAACCGACTTAACCAAGGGCCGAGATGCATCGTAGGAGGCGGTGGAGGAACATTCCGGAAGGCGGGGCCAAACCCTAGCCGGGGGGCGCCAGCCGGCCCCACCCTAGTGCTGGCCCCACCCTAGGCCCTACCTGGCAGGGTTCAGGGCCCCGGTGCTTCGGGTGTCTTCTAGATGCTGCCCACATCCTGATGATTATCGTTGCCTTTGCGGATAAGTTTCGTGATACGCTTTTCTGGAATAATCCCTGGAAAATACAGAGTATGCAAAACTCGTGGAAATTGTCAGTTAAAACCCTAGACTAGTGTGTATTCGTGTATCCTGTTGTATCTAAAGTTCTAATGGAAGTTGACGTTATACACCGTCAACAACTCCCCCAAGCTTACCTTTTGCCAGGTCTCTTGGCAAACAAACTAAGCCTAATTACTCAGGAGTTGCTACAATGCTTTCATACTTTCCAAGTACACATGCTTTTAAACAGAGGATTCCCCTCCGGATTAGACAATAACCGCTCTAATCCTTCAGACTTACCCATTTTACCTTTAACTATGGAGCTTTACAGCTCTCGCATAGGTCTTGAGCAATCGAAAGATAGAACAATCAAGTCAAGCACTATGTCTCAAATTCTTCACAGTACCAATATTTCGGAGTTTTTATATATAAGTTTCTGAAATAAAAAACTCAGAGCTTAATCGTATGACACCCTCAAGTCTCTTAATATATGTAGTATTTATGGATCTCACTTTAAGGCATCAATGATGTTATGCCTCCCTATAGCTAAGAATATATAGTGGAGCTCATAGGAGTAGTAATAATAAGGATAAGCATACTTGCAATTCATATGTTATGAAGTCAAACAATGGATCCACAAAGAATCGAGGCATACAATTAAACCAAGATGTGCATGTGTATCGAATATGGTGGATAGGTGTATATGTGGTATTTTGTTCCTAATTCTAATTCTACTTATGTTCTTTTGAAAATAAATCTCTCTCGTAGCACCTTTCGTAGGAAAACATGGGCTATCTTTATTTCAACATGCACACATATTTTTTTTAATTAAGGGAGGCGGACATCTAGTACCCATTGTTTTAATTGCTGGGACACTTGTCCATCTTTTACTCCCCTTTCTTTTCATACTTTTGCATAGCCACATGCATCCAATAAATAATTTGGAGAGATAACAATGGTAAAAACCTAGAGCATCTATAACAGGGCTGTCCTATGGGGTATATTTTTGGTATTTACTCCCAGTGTAGGAGAAAATATTTTTATGATGAACATAAATGAAAGTGGAAATGGTTGCGATTACTTCCCAGGGTACGAATAATGCATATATGGCTGGAGTGTGTAAGTGATCTTGGTTTTAAAAGCATGACAAGACTCTCATAAGGTATACAATAAAGGTTGATTGAACTCAATGCAAAGCAAGTAGCATAAATGTGCATGGTTTCCTATCTCTAAATATATCATTTCTGGCTTTGGTAGGAATTCACACTTTGTCATACAAGAGCTCATCATGTAGATTTTAAGTTTTCAAAATAAATCTCTAGAACTTAGTAATGCTAGGAATAAGATAAATAGCAGCTCAACCTTCATGAATCATACTAATCAATCATCTAGACTTAACTCAAGCATATGCCTCCACAAGTTTCAGGTTTAGAGTAAATTCTGAAATTAAAACAGCAATATACAAAACTCAGGAGAATTTAAGGTTGACAACTAGGTACTTGAAAGAAATGACAATAGAGCAACTATTCATCATCTCCAAGACAAAATTTTAGTGTTCATCAATTTTAATTGATTCTAGCCTAGACTGACTCCGAACATATTTGATTATACATCTTTCTAGTTATTTTTGATTGGACTAAAAAAGACTCTATGACTTGTGGACCTTCACGTGCCAATATATTTTTGGTATTTTTAGATTTTCCTATAATACTATGGTGAACCTTCATGTGCTCACATATTTTTGGTATTTTATGACTATATAAAACAGACTCAATAATCGCGTAGGTATAATTACCTGATAACTAGGGGATGCTCCTCCCCCAAGCTAGATGTTTGCAATACTTGGTGTCGAATGATCTTCAGAGTGATCTAGCCAGTAGTAGTCTTGGTGGGTGCCACTGATAGACACTCTCCTTAGTCATAATATTGTTCCTGCATAATTATACTCCAACAAGAAAACCAAAACTCGAGGCTTGAATTTAACAAGGGGTTAGCAGGTCAGCCAATGAGCAATTGATTATTCTTTATGAGTTGATTTTGATAGATCTTGGCAGGATTTCATGCTTCTCTATCTTTTTAAATTTTCTGATTTTATAAAACAGGAAATAAATATGAATGCTCTTTATTTTTATTTTTATGCCACCACAGTAAATACTCCTACGGGTTTACCATAAGTTCATTCACATGGGGTTTTAGTATTTATGATGCAGTAAATAAAGCAGTAAATATTTTTGTTGTTTTATATTTAATGTGCAACAATGATTGTACTAAATACTAATGAATGCTAACTTAATTAGATAACTACCATTCTAACCTTATGGCTTAGGGTACGGAATTTAAAGTCTACCGACAGGACTTAGATAGAGGAGAGTACTTACTCACTAGGTTCATCGTCTGAGGTTGCCTCAGTCAATTCCCCCACTTTGCGGTGGTGTAATAGGTGCTTCTTATTTCTCCTTCCATCTCATGTCTGTCTCTTCTGCTTCTTTCTTTTCTAGCTCCAGCTCTTCCTTGATACACTCTGAAAGTCCCTAGTTTGGTTTTGGCAATTGATGAAACCTAGCTACTAACCTAAGTGCTAAGTGTGTGTAGCCTAAAAGAGGTTAGTGATGAGGAGAAAGATGACATGAGCTAAAGAGAAGATCAAGTCTTGGAAAGGTGAAAGCAAAGGATCAAAGAGTTAGAGGCAAAGGTAAAAGGATAGGGCTCTTCGTTTCGGTGATCAAGGCTCTTAGTGAGTGCGATCACATTTAGGATAGTTGGCCGGACTATTAAGAGCAAAATTATTTCGTGTACCCTGGTTGGCAAGTGCTCTAGGTGCATATTAGTTGCATACACTTTATCTAACCTAGAGTGACTAACTCCGCCTTGCAAATGTGCTTAAAACTTGCTAACATACGTGCCTAAAAGTGTGAAACACTGAATTGTTAGCATCTAGAAGCAATGTAGTTGTAGAGAGAGTGAAAACAGCTCTCAGAGGATCACCGGACGCTGGCTGCGTCCGGTGGGTGCTCACTGGACGCGTTCGGTGTGCATTTGACCTCTCTAGAACCCCTCTGAGTGAGCACCGGACGCTGGAACAGTAACTCCAGCGCGTCCGGTGACTTGTTTCGTGCGCCCGGTGATAAAGTTGAGAAACTGACTCGGTGAGAGCACCGGACGCTGGGAGCGTCCGGTGACCTAACAGCGGACGCGTCCGGTGCCAATTTGAGGTCTCTGGATGCTCTCTGTTGGTGCACCGGACACAGGGCGTCAGAGTGTCCGGTGTGACTGCTCCGCGTCCGGTGCGAGCGCGTGCAGTGAACAAATTCAAACGGATAGTACACGTATCGTCGGGCGATACACCAGACAAGCACCGGACGCGTCCGGTGTGAACTTAACCAGCGTCCGGTGTGCCCGATTTCAGTGAGAAACGACTAGATCTTTGAGCTCGCTTATAAATAGGAGTGTGGCTACTTTGGGGTATCTCTCTTGCGCATTTTGATCTTCCTAAGCCCCTTGAGAGCTCAGCACACTCCCTCCAACTCTCTCTCTTTGATTCAACTCAAGATTTTGATTGAGAGAGCAGTGATTCAAGTGTAGTGATCATCGTCTTGCATCCTAGTGCACTTGGTGGCTTGGTAGCGGAGTTATTCTTGTTACTCCTGGTGATTGCCATCACCTAGCCGGTTTGGAGGTGAAGAAGGTGTGGAGAAGTTTGGTGATTGTGCTTGCTCACACCGGTGGATTGTGAGGGGTTTGTGCCTACCCCGAGCGGAGTGCTCAAAAGTAACTCTAGTAAATTTCTCGTGTCATTGAGTTACTTCCTCCGTGGTAGGTCCTTGTGGCGCCTTGTGTAGGCTCGGTATGTGATACCGATTAGCCACCGGACCACCGGTTGAAGTCGACACAACGGGGACGTAGCGTGCCGGTAAGCACGTAAACCCCGGGGATAAATCTTGGTGCTCATATTGATTTCCTCACCTTCGAGTCAGTGATTGTGTTTTATCTCGGTGATTGGCTTCATCTCAAGGCAAAGGTATAATTCCAAGCACATCTCTTTTACCTTTGTGCAAGTAGCTTTGTTCTCTAGTTAGCTTTTCTTGTGTAGTTGTGTAGTTGTTTTGCTTGTGCTAGTTAGCTTGTGTGGTTTAGGGCTTAGTGATAACTAGAATTGTGTAGATGGCTTGCTTAGCTTAGTCATTGCTCTAGCATTGCAATTATAGCCTCTTGTGATTCTAATCACTTGTTCTAGTGGTTTGTAGAATTTTAATTTAAGGCTATTCAGCCCCCTCTAGCCAACTTGGACCTTTCAAGTGGTATCAGAGCCGTGGTCACCATTTAATCAAGGCCTTAACATCCTTTGGTGCATTGAAATGGCTCATATCATGTTCAATCATGTTGGGGGCAAACCACCTCACTCTGATGGCACAAGCTCATTTGATTATTGGAAGAGGAAGATGAGGATGTATCTTGGCTCAATTCATGAGAATGTGTGGGAGGTCACCGAAAAGGAGTACATTATGCTTGATCCCACAAGCCCCACACCTAGAGAGCAAGAGAACAACCAATGCAACACAATGGCTCTCAACACGAACAACCAATGCAACACAATGGCTCTCAACACCATATACAATGGCATTGATTCAAAGGTGTTTGAGCAAATTAAGGATTGGATAGAGCAAGTGAAGTGTGGACAAGACTAGAGCAAACCTATGAGGGCACTTCAACGGTAAAGAGTGCCAAGTTGTATATGCTCAAGGACAAGCTCTCAAACTTCAAGATGGATGATGGAGAGAGCATTCCGGAGATGTTCTATAGACTTCAAGTGATCATCAATGATCTCAAGGCTTTGGGTGAGAAGACAAGTGATGAGAACTTCTCTCATAAGTTTCTCATGTGCTTGTCCAAAAGGTTCAAGACCTTGAGGACTATCATCTTCCAAGGGTGGCTTGAAGGGTGTCACTCCAAATGAGGTTCTTGGTGATGTGATGACCGAGGATCAATATAATGAGAAGAGTGATAGTAAAGATGTGAAGAAGGAGGATGACAAGAGCAAGAAGACCGTGGCATTCAAATCCACAACCTCTTCTTCCAAGTGCAAGGGCAAGGGCAAGAAAGTGCAATCTAGTGATGATGATGACGTATCTAGCCTTGAGAGTGATGATGAGGCACTAGCTCTCTTTGTGCGTAAGTTTAGGAAAATTCATGAAGAAGAAGGGCTATGGTGCTAGGAAGCGAAGGGATAACTTCAAGGGCAAAGATGTTGTAAGAAAGTGCTACAATTGCAAGAGCACGGATCATCTTGTAGCGGATTGTCCAAATGCTACTGATGATGAAGGTGATCACAAGAAGAGAGGCAAGAAGGACAAAGTGGAAAAGAAAGACATGAAGAAGTTCAACTTCTCCAAGAAGAAGGGTGGATCCTATGTTGTGACATGGGATAGTGATGCTTCCTCCGATGATGATGATTCTAGTGATGATGATGAGAGGAAGACATCCAAGAAGAAGGCTATGGCTTCTATTGCTATCAACAAGAGGCCTTCATCATTTGATTCATCATGCTTCATGGTTAAGTCCATCAAGGTATAAATTCGATGACTCAAGTGATGATGACAAAAGTGATAATGATTGTGATAGTGATGATGATGAGCCTAGTGTAGCACAACTCATGGACATGTTAGAACAAGCCGAATACTTGGTTAGCTCTAAGTCTAAGAAGTGCAAGGAATTGATCAAGAGGGTAAAAGATCTTGAGAAATCCCTTGATGAGCTAAATGCTTCTCATGAGTGTCTAAAGGAAGACCATGAGAATCTCAAACTAGCTCACACAAAGCTTGAGGAAGCTCACTCCTCACTTTTAGAGCTAACCAAAGTAGAGAATGTTGCTACAACATGTGATGCGGGTGTAACTTGTGATATAATGAATGAATCAACTAATGAACCACTTGTTGCGACCACACCCAACAACACTAGCTCTTCATCATCATCCACTTCTACTTCTACCTTAACTACTAGTGTTGACCTAACACTAAAAGTTAAAAAATGAGAAATTGAAGAAGGAAGTGGACAAGCTAACCCGCGCATTAGACAATGCCTATGGTAGGGGATATCCGCTTGCTACAATGCTTGGGTAGCCAAAGATATAGTAACTCCATGGAGGGACATGGCTATACTCCCAAGAAGGGCAAGGCGGCCTTTGTAACTCCAAAGCCAAGCTTTGTGAGAAGCAATGGTCGGTTTTGCTACAAGTGCAAGCAAGTAGGGCATATTGAGGCAAATTACATCACTAACAACAAGAACAAGCAAATAAAATTTGCAAGTGCTAAATCTATTAGGCTTGATTCTTGTTACATGCTTACCAAGGGTGAAAAAGGTGTCAAAGTCAAATACATTGGTACACCTAAAGAGAGCCCAAGGTTGAAGGCTATTTGGGTACCAAAGGCTTTGGTTGCTAACCTCCAAGGACCCAAACAAGCATGGGTACCTAAAAAGCATTGATTTGTTTTGTTGGTGAATTACAAAGCCGGAGAAAGGTGTAATACCTCTGGTATTACTGCTTCATTAATCTGCCATGTCATCATGTTTATTATTAATCAACTGCATATGATTGTGCTTAGGGCCCCTAGAGTGATTGGATTTTCTTTAGTATTGATTGTGTAATTAAGTCCTCAATCAAAAAACAAAAATAAAATTAAATAGAAATTAAATTAAGCCCTAGAGTTGACTTAAAACCCTAATTCAAAATCTATAATGAATCTGATGAAAATATCTTAATGAAAGTTGTAGAACTTTTACAATGGGACAACTTTTATTTTTGGATATTTTAAAGTTATATTATAGAAATTCTAATTAAACTAATTTAAATTTGAAACTTCAATTTCAAAAATATGTTGAATCTTCAAAAACTCCCTTAATAGGAGTTGTCAAGCTCACTGAGTAGAACAACTTTCATGTTGACCATTTTTCAAGTTGTTGAGAAAAATCAAAAGTAATTTTAAAATTTCAGTTTAAAATTCAAACCCTACTTTTACCCCCTTTTCTGTAATTTGAAATTTTGACCGAATTTGAATTTATTGTCAAAATCAAAAGTGATCTACATGAAAATTCTCTACAATTTTCGTATTCAACACTTCCTCAGATTCCTGCTGGTTCAGAGCGAATCAAATCAAATAGGTATTTAACTTGGAGCTGGTCTACTGTAGCTAGGGGGTCCCCCTGTTCTTCTTCCTTCGTCGTACGCGCATGCCGCGCGCGGCGCCGGGCGCCGTCCGGCCGACGTGGGCGGGGAGCGGCGTTGTCGAGCAGCCGATAAGGGGCCCCGGACCGAGCCCGACCTTATCCCCTCGTCCTCCGTCCCTTTAAAGCCGACGAGCACCCCCGGGTCCATTTTCTCTCCCGCTCGGACTCCGGCGACCGCCCTGTCGTTTCTCGGCAAAATTCATCGCCGTCAAGTCACCCCAGCCAAATTTGCCGTGTAGACAACTCCTCGACTTCATCGCGCATTGTTTGAGCCCCTATTCTCGAGCTTTGGTGAAGAAGTGTCGCCGGAACACGCTTTGGCGTTCTCGGGTTTCCGCCGGAGCGCCGCCAGGTCGTCCGTTGCACCGTTCAGGGAGGTTCGGGTGAGCTCTAGCCCTGGGCTCGTGTGTTGCAGTTCTTGTGTGCCATATGTGTGCACATGCGCGCGGCGTTTTCTCGTTTGGTGCTCTAGGATCACCGGAACGGGAGGTTCCTCGCCGGTGCTCTTCGTCGCGGGTCGGCACGTCATCAAGCCCACTCCTCTGTTTCATCTCCGTCCCAACCGACTATTGGTTTAGGGTCATGGTTAGTCCCTGAACCGTTTTTCACCATTGGTTTAGTCTCTTCCGTCTCGTGCTCGCCGGCGTGTGGCCTGCCGCCGCTGCCGAGCTGCCATGGTGCCCGACGAGCTCGCCGGTCGGGTCTAGCCGTTTAGGGTCTCTAGGGTGGTGTTTTAGGGCTTTGCTCATCGTTCGGAGGTGTTTCCCTCGCCGAAGGAGACGCCGGCGGCGAGCCGCCGTGTTCGCACGCGCGCGGGAACCGGGAGAAAGAAGGGAGAGCGAGAGATAGAGGCTGACGGGTGGGACCGCCCCGTCAGCGGCTCTGTGTGGCACAGGTGAGCGCGCGCGGCCACGGCCGGGCCGTGATGGGCCCGTTCGCTTAAGTGGGCTGAATGGCCGTTTTCATTTTCCCCGAAGGATTTGCAAAGCTTTTCGTTTTTATTTAGAATGAATAGTATTGTATTTTAATCTTTTTGTGTGAATTAATCTACTACACAAAAAATTATGGAAATATTTGAGGATCCTCTCTGTGATGTGTAGAATTTAATAAAAATATGAGATGTAGGATTTGAGTTCTTTCTGTATTAACTAAAAATCAGCACATTAAATGATAAATGGAACTTTGATGATTTTTAATAAATTCCCTGTAAGTCCAAAAATTTTGAAAATTTAATTGGTACTGTTTTAGGTCAAGGGCTAACTGTTGGTGAAGTTTGGCATCAAATGAAAATATTTAAATATTTATTAAATTATATATTGGTTTAAATGATTAATAATAGGGATAGGAAATGAAATGATTATTGATTGGTGTGATTTTTAGATTGCTTGAGATTCTAGGTCAATCACCTTTATGACTTAGGGCATTGTGAATTAGAGTAATCATGGCTAACCTATGGTAGGGTCTTGATCATGTGGGTGCCTTATTTATTATTGAATTTCATCTGTTATTTCATGCGCATCGCATTCATACATTCATTCATTGCAAACGTGTAGTGACCGAGAAACCGGAGGTAAAGTCTGAGGGTGCATCTGAGGAGACTGCTCAGGAAGTTGTGTAAGGTTTTGATATTTGTGGCACCGACCCGGATCGACACTCTACACCATCCAAGGTAAGCCCCGGTGCATTTGCCCCTCCTTGTATTTAAACATATTTGTCACTTGAGTTAATTAATTGCATTAGGTTAATAGGAGTTGGGTGACAACCAATTGATGCATTACCATCCTTGAATACCTGACCATACTTGAGAACCTGATTTATTAAAAGTATTGCAAAATGTTTAGTCATGCCTAATGGTTAGTTTTGCAAAAATGCTATTTTAAATTGTGGTGGTCTATAGCACAAGAATCACTTTATGGGACTGGTTATGTCCTTGTTGATTGACAGTGTTCCTAGCTAGTTCATTATCATCAACGAGGAAGGGTTTTCCTGCTCGGTGATCGTGGCATTGGGTTAGAGTCCCAACAATTGTCGTCGACGGAAACGGGATTTGAAAACCGAAGGGACAGGGGTATTTGGGTTAGAGTCCCAATGCACTGTCGCCGTCGGAAAAAGTTTAGGGACCGTTCGTTGTAGGCCTGCTGGATCGAGACTTTGCAACTAGCCACATACTACGGGAAGCCTCTGACTCCGGTGGCTCTACTGCTGGAACCGACAACCACGCACTGGGAGTGGAGAGATGGCGAGAGTAGCGTGTAACCCTCGTGGCCGTCGTGCCTGGAGACGAGAGGAGTACTGTGCTCTCGGGTGGCGCAGGACCGGTTCCGGTGTATGAAAAGCCGTGGTAGGCGGGTTTGGCGTATGCAAGCTTAAGTGCTACATACGCAGTGTGGATAGGGATCCCCAGCTGGGTATTAATCGATTCGAATCGTCGTTGCTCCTCGGTTATGGAGACTTGATCCTTCGACCATTCAGCGAATAGTGGTTCGGAACTAGGATGTTTTGAAATCAATAAAGAAGTATCGAAAGGAAGATGACGGATACTGGAGAGTACTTGAACTATGGTAATGATTAGTAATATTATGGAATTAAATATTGAATTAGGACTAGTAATCGCAAAAACGCTTGAACTCTTGCTAAAGCCTTACCTTGACTCCCCTCAGCCTGCATTCCTGAGTCTAATTATTTTTCTTAGTCGAGTAAGTCTTGCGGAGTACCCCATGTACTCAGAGTTTGTTAACCCCGTTTGAAGTCTGTCTGGCTCCGTGCTGCGTCACTATCATCCAGGAGAGTGAGGAAGAATAAGGTTGAACCCGTGGGCAGGGTTCGTGTAATATTTATCTATCTGTTGTACTGTTGGTTCTACCACTACTGCTACCCTTTTAAATTATGGTATGTAATAACTGCACCTAATTTCCATTCGAACACTGGTTTGTAATATTAAGTACTATTTACTCTTCCGCACTTTTACTCTGATGTATTTTGTTATGAAATGTTGTAATCCTGTAATGGCTTCGCAATGGGATCCTGTCGGAGATAACGGGTGGTTATGTAGCCCGGCAGAGCCAGCCTAGTTCATCTGGAACACGGGTCCCGGCTGTCAGAGGTCATTAGTGGCGATGACAGGTGCCTGTGGGCCACGTGATTTAGGCGGTTCTGTTACAAAAGGCATTGGGTTCTTGATAGTGGGTGTTCTCAACACATGACCGGTGATGCAAGAATGTTCAACCAAATCAATTCTAGTGGCAATGAATATGATAGTATCACTTTTGGGGACAATAGCAAAGGCAAGGTAAAAGGGCTTGGTAAGATTGCAATATCCAATGACTTGAACATTTCCAATGTGCTATTGGTAGAAAGCTTGAACTTCAATCTATTGTCGGTGGCTCAACTTTGTGATCTTGGTTTCAAATGCATATTTGGTGTTGATGATGTGGAGATCATTAGTGTGGATGGTTCAAATTTGATATTCATGGGATTTAGATATGAAAATCTCTATCTAGTGGACCTTGGTGCTAGAGAGTCACAATTGTCAACATGCTTACTCTCTAAGTCAAGTATGGGTTGGTTATGGCATAGAAGGCTTGGTCATATTGGAATAAAGCAATTGAACAAACTTGTGAAGCATAACTTGGTTAGAGGCCTTAAAGATGTTGAGTTTGAGAAGGACAAGTTATGTAGTGCATGTCAAGCTGGGAAACAAGTTGGCAACACTCATCCCAAAAAGAGCATGATGAGCACATGCAAACCATTTGAGTTATTGCACATGGATTTATTTGGTCCAACAATATACACAAGCATTGGTGGCAACAAATATGGTTTGGTGATTGTGGATGACTTCTCGAGATACACATGGGTTTTCTTTATGATTGACAAGAGTGATATGTATGCTATCTTCAAATCTTTTGTCAGGAAAAGTTGCAATGAGTTTGAAACCACCATCAAGAGGGTGAGAAGTGACAATGGTAGTGAGTTCAGGAACACAAGAGTTGATGAGCTATGTGATGAATATGGAATCAAACATCAATTCTCGGTCAAGTACACACCTCAATCCAATGGGCTAGTTTAAAGGAAGAATAGAACTCTCATTGACATGGCAAGATCTATGCTTAGTGAGTATAATGTGAGTCAATCCTTTTGGGCCGAAGCAATCAACACGGCTTGCTACTACTCCAATAGACTCTATTTCCATCCTATGTTGGAAAAGACTCCATATGAGATCTTGAATGGAAGAAAGCCAAATATTGCATACTTTCGGGTCTTTAGTTGCAAATGCTACATATTGAAGAAGGGTGCAAGAAATGGACATTGGTGACATTAGGCCAACTCAAGTGGTTGACATAGAAGATGACAAAAATCAAGTGCAAGTTCCATCCAATGATCAAGCTAGTGGCTCTCAAGTGCAATATCAAGATCAAGCTAGTTCATCTCAAGCAAATCAATCTAATGCTCAACCAAGCTCAAGCAATCAACCTCAAGTGCTCCAACCATCAAATGTTGCAAGAGACCATCCTTTAGATCAAATTATTGGTGATATTCAAAAGGGTGTGCAAACAAGATCAAGACTAGCATCATTTTGTGCTCACTATTCATTTGTGTCATTTGAAGAGCCGGAAAACATTGAGAAGGCCTTGCAAGATAGTGATTGGGTGAATGCTATGCATGAAGAGCTCAACAACTTTCAAAGAAATGAAGTTTGGGAATTGGTAGAAAGGCCAAGAAACTACAATTTCATTGGAACCAAATGGGCATTTAGAAACAAGCAAAATCAAGATGGTGTTGTAGTAAGGAACAAGGCAAGATTAGTGGCATAAGGATACACTCAAGTTGAAGGATTGGACTTTGGTGAAACTTATACTCCGGTTGCAAGATTGGAGGCAATAAGGATTCTCCTAGTATATGCTTGTGCACTCAACATCAAGCTCTACCAAATGGATGTGAAAAGTGTATTTCTCAATGGCTTCATCAATAAACTAGTATATGTTGAACAATCACCCGGTTTTGAGGATGAGAAGAAACCCAACCATGTATACAAGCTAAGGAAGGCACTTTATGGAATGAAACAAGCACCAAGAGCATGGTATGAGAGGCTAAGGGATTTTCTTATCTCTAAAGGGTTCAAGATGGGCAAAATTTGACACCACTCTATTCACCAAAATGGTTGATGGTGACTTGATGATCATGCAAATCTATGTGGGCATTGTGTCATGTTTAGTGCATGCATGTGTGCTAGATATCAATCATCTCCTAGAGAGAGTCATATGAAGGCCGCAAAGTGGATATTGAGATATTTGAAGCACACTCAAGATGTTGGATTGTGGTATCCCAAGGGTGCAAAGTTTGAGTTGATTGGATATGCCAATGCGGATTATGCCGGTTGCAAAATCAATAGAAAGAGTACATCGGGCACATGTCAACTCTTGGGAAGATCTCTTGTCTCATGGTCATCTAAGAAGCAAAATAGCATATCACTCTCCATTGCCGAGGCCGAATACATTACTGCGGGGAGTTGTTGTGCTCAAATCTTATGGATGAAGACAACTTTGACAGATTATGGAATCAATTTCAAGAAGGTGTCCATTGCTATGTGACAATGAGAGCGCCGTCAAGCTAACTCAAAACCCGGTTCAACATCAAAGAACCAAGCATATTGATGTGAGGCACCACTTTATTCGGGATCATCAACAAAAGGGTGACAATGACATTCAAAGCATTGGAACCTATGATTAATTGGCCGACATACTCACCAAGCCACTAGATGAGAAGAGGTTTTGCAAGTTGCGAAATGAGTTGAATATTCTTGACTTATTCAATATGAGGTGAGACCACCCCACATATATATGACATGCCTCTATTCCGACAAAGTAAGGTAAAATTATTTGACATGGCATTCATACTTGTTAGGACATGTTTAGAGCATATAGACATATAACTTAGGATCATTCATGGAAATAAAACGTTTTGAATGGATACATGCTACCACTATTGTTTTTCTTGCTTGTATGGACTAGTGGTAACATATGACATGTATGTGTGCTTGATGCCCTAGTGTTCAATCTAGTTCATGAGCTCTAGGTGTATAACTTAACATGGGCAAGATATCCCCTAGTGGTGTGAAGAAGCTTGTTCTTGGATCAAACTTAGTTATATATCCTAGGCAAGTGCACTAGATTAAGCCAAAGTGACAAATGAACTCTCTTTCCAAATCAAATGAACTTGACAAATTCTCTCCACTAAATTAACCTTTTTGAGAAATTATTGACAAAGGGGGAGAGAGTTACAAAAGAAAGAGTTAGCGCGATGAACCATCATTAGGTCGGTGATGGGAGAGCATTAGGCCAAAGGAAAGGGGTAATTAAAATTTTGAAGCACACAAATAAGGGGAGAAATCACATATGCAAGTTGTTGCATTTGGATGTGCATTAATCATATGATTGCTCATTGCATTTGTACTTACTTTCATATACATGCTTGTGTGGTGTATTGCTAGTAGTAGGACTTGAATGATGATTTGAACAACTAGCATGTGTATGAGTAACTAGTTGGTCTTGTACTTTCAAGTGGTAACTAGAGCTTGTTTATAATGTGATCTCACCGTATGCTCTAGTATTTATGATCTTCTAGTTACTAAGGTGCTAAGGATGGTGTACATGGCAACTCCGATGGTATCACGCTTCAAAGGATCCATTCCAGTACACCTTAGCACAACTTTGGTAGAATTACACTCCACTTGAATGCATATGTGCTAGCTTTCAATCCAAACTCGATGCACATATGTAGGGGGAGCTAACACTACCAAAATAGAACTTGTGATGGTTGTCCAAATCCTTTCATGATCTACTTATGGACAAGCATGACAATGTTCAAAGACTTAATGCATATTTATTTTGTAAAAGTGTTGTCATCAATTAACAAAAAGGGGGAGATTGAAAGTCTCTAGATTGGTTCTGACAATTGATGAAACCTAGCTACTAACCTAAGTGCTAAGTGTGTGTAGCCTAAAAGAGGTTAGTGATGAGGAGGAAGATGACATGAGCTAAAGAGAAGATCAAGTCTTGGAAAGGTGAAAGCAAAGGATCAAAGAGCTAGAGGCAAAGGTAAAAGGATAGGGCTCTTTGTTTCGGTGATCAAGGCACTTAGTGAGTGCGATCACATTTAGGATAGTTGACCGAATTATTAAGAGGAGAATTATTTCGTGTACCCGGTTGGCAAGTGCTTTAGGTGCATATTAGTTGCATACACTTGATCTAACCTAGAGTGACTAACTCCGCCTTGCAAATGTGTTTAAAACTTGCTAACATACATGCCTAAAAGTGTGAAACACTTAATTGTTAGCATCTAGAAGCAAGGTAGTTGTAGAGAGAGTGAAAACAGCTCTCAGAGGAGCACCGGATGCTGTCTGCGTCTGGTGTGCATTTGACCTCTCTGAAACCCCTCTGAGTGAGCACTGGACGCTGGAACAGTAACTCCAGCGCGTCCGGTGACTTGTTTCGTGCGTCCAGTGATAAAGTTGAGAAACTGACTCGGTGAGAGCACCGGACGCTGGGAGCATCCGGTGACCTAACAGCGGACGCGTCCGGTGCCAATTTGAGCCCTCTGGATGCTCTCTGTTGGTGCACTGGACACGGGCGTCGGAGCGTCCAGTGTGACTGCTCCGCGTCCGGAGCGAGCGCACGCAGTGAACAAATTCAAATGGCTAGTACACGTGTCGTCGGGCGATACACCGGACAAACACCGGACGCGTCCGGTGTGAACTTAACCAGCATCCAGTTTGCCCGATTTCAGTTAGAAACGGCTAGATCTTTGAGCTCGCTTATAAATAGCAGTTTGGCTGCTTTGGGGCATCTCTCTTGCGCATTTTGATCCTCCTAAGCCCCTTGAGAGCTCAGCACACTCCCTCCAACTCTCTCCCTTTGATTCAACTCAAGATTTTGATTGAGAGAGAGTGATTCAAGTGTAGTGATCATCATCTTGCATCCTAGTCGGCAGGTACGTACGAGTGTCCAACTCGTACATAGATGTCTTCCAGGATCCCCTTCGGATAGCAGAGTGACTGGTCTGCTAGCTGCGAGCACATGTTGGTGTATAGGAGTACATCTCCATGGATCTTCTCGTAGATCACCTTGGGCATAATGTTGACGCTTGCGCCGAAGTCACAGATTGCTTCCTCAAAGGTGTGTTCACCAATGGCTATTGGTATGGCTAGCCTTCCTGGGTCTCCTTTCTTCTCCGGTAGAGAGTCATCATTCCATCCCTTGGACTAATGCTCTGCATGGTACCATCTTGCGTTGAAGATATCCACCAGGTTTGCAGTTTCTAGTTCTTCAGGTTGGCCTGGGATCTTTCCTTCATTGGCTGGATGGATCGAAGATGCCAGCTGAGCTATTTGAGATTCTAGCATTTTATTGAAGCTGAGCTGGTTCTTGATAGCAGAGGCAAAATCATACATCCTGTTGTTGATGGTTTCTAGCAACTTGTCATTGGAGACTAGCTTCTTGGAGTTTGGTCTGGTCAGAGACTAGATTTCTCAATGGCGTGTTGAAATTGTTACCTTGGTAATTACCAAAGTAATTACCTTGGTAATTGGGCTTCTGTTGCTGATTCCAACCTTGCTTTCTGATTCCAGTTCTGATTCTGAGGACGGTAGTTGTTGTTATTGTTGCCCACGTAGTTCACATCCTCTTGAATCTCCGGACAGCTGTGACCTGAGTGGCCAGTGCCTCCACACTCCTCACATGTCATGCAAGCACCGTGGATGTGGTTGACCTCTCTCTTGTCATTGACTCGGTCATCAAGCTTCTTCATCAGCAGGTCCATCTTGGCAGAAATCAAGTCGGTTTCCTTTGAGCTGGTGTATTCCTCCTCTCTTGTGGGTCGGGGCTCGTTCTTCATTCCAACTCTGGTTGGAAGCCATCTTCTCCACAAGGGTAGTAGCTTGCTCAATGGTGAGTGACAGAAACTGCTCCTCCAGCAGCAGCATCTATCGTCTCACGGATGCTGGTAGTCAACCCATGGTAGAAGGTTTGCATGAGAAAATTGTCCATCCCATGGTGAGGACATTCTGAAATATAGTCTTTAAAGCGTTCCCTATGCTTCCGGGACAGATTCATCATGTTGTTGCTGAAAGCTAGTGATTTTCCCTCTGAGAGCATTCGTCTTTCCCACAGGCAAGAACTTTGCTAGGAAGGGCAGTGGAGCAAAGGTCCCATGTAGTGTTCTTATCTTTGTTTGCGTAGAACCACTGTTTTGCCCTTCCCAAAGTGAGAATGGAAATAGGCGGAGCAGGATTGCATCTCTGGTTACTCCCTTGACGGTGAAAGTGCTGCATATCTCCAAAAAGTGATAGAGATGGGCACTCGCATCTTCATGCGCCTTTCCACAAAACTGGCTAGCTTGCACCATGTTGATGAGCGCAGGCTTGAGCTTGAATCCATTGTCTCCAACATCAGTGGGTGGTCCCGTACAGATGTTAGCGGTGGTTGGAGCAGAGAACTCGCGAAGGCTCTTGTTTGCCATGGCCTCAAACTCTGGTGTCAAACTTCTTCTTGTACGGATGTCTTCCGGTGGAGGATCTGGGGTCTTCCTGAGCTTGGCTCGGGTCTTCCTGATCAAAGCTTCTGGATCTTCAACAAAATTCTGCGGAAGGTCAAATCCGTTCATACATCACCCTGCATAAGCTACACAAAGAATAAAAAGGACAGGGTGAGCCTGTTTGAGTAAGGTTTGTATGGTTTCTCAACATATTTGGTGTTATGCATATGATCTATCTACATCTTATGTATGCCAAACGTCTTCCCCGGCAACGGCGCCAAAAATGCTTGTTGACATTTCTTAACGAAATGCTGAGAGGTATGGATTAATGTGCCACATAATTAGTCTAAGATCACTTGAACTCTTCATCTATCTCTTAGAAGTAACTAGGTTGTCATCCCCAGTATGATTCTAAGATATCTCTCCTTATTGCAAGTGACTAAAATATATTATATTGTATCCACAACCGCACAGATAAAATATACACCATTGTAGCATTTTACCTCAGAGTATTTCAGGTTGTCATTTATATTTTACCATTGGGAAGGGTTGGCAATAAATGGGAATGCAGGTAGATAGATAGATGTCATATGCATATGCAAATATGGAGAATACCATGAATAACCTATTTACTCAGAACAGGGATTATGTCACAATAATAATAATATATATGATAAGCATAATGATCAATTAACTAATCAATCAACATAACAATGATCACTTAGAGCACTTCCTATCTAGGCACTAGCATAGAATAGGTTGAAGCATAAGGATATCCTAAGTCATTCTAACTATACTATCAAAGACATATTAGATTGGTGCAATTATACTAGCAATCATGGCGAAGACACTTCATATTCATACTTAAGAGAATATTACTAAGGAAGATCAAGATCATAGCCAACCTTCTATAATAATAATAATAACTTCCTACTCTCCCTATATTCGGAGTGCGGATTACAAAGGACTCAACGGGAGTGTCACATCCACGATCTACCATAGAACCCAGAATATAGGGTGCATTTGCAGACAAACTACATTTAAGCACCATGCTTACATGCTGTTCATCACCCACCCATGAGTCAATGAATGAGCGCTATACAAACATATGTATGAATATGAATGCATCCTAACTATGCAAACTATACAATCTAGATAAGCAATGAATAGCATAATTGAGAACATAATCAATAATAGAATAGTGTCGATCAACTTTATCTCAAACACTCAAGAGAGATTTAAGATACAAGAGAGAGCTTACAATGGCTTCGGGAAGCCTTCTAACTCCAGACAGATCCGGAACTCGAGTAGAACTCGCCTCCTTCTACTTCTAACCTATGTAGCTATGCTCTAGATGGTGAAGCTCTAATGATTCTAGGGTTTCTGGCTCTGAACTGGTTGATGACTTGAATGATCTGAATGATTGATGTCAAACCCTGGGGGGGTCTGGGGTCCTTATATAGGCCTGGTGGGATGAACCGTAGCCCTTGGATCAAACCGACTTCGACGGACTGGCTAGGATTGCGTGAAATTTCAGGGATGTAGGGTCCACGTCGAAGCGGAGGCCGAGAAGCTTCACTGACAGGTCGGCCGACCTGGTCAGTGGGTCGGCCGACCTCCCCCAGCTGCCAAGTGGGCCCCACTTCTGCCAGTGAGTCTCTGGTGTTCTCTAAAATATTCTTGATCTCCTTTCGCGGTGGATTTTGTTATTTTAATCCGACATGTGGGTCTCCCATGATTGTTTTCTGTATAATCCCCCTGCAAAACACTGATTCACCAAAACTGTGGAATTCTATCAGTTAAAACCCTATTCTATGGCGGTGTCTGCTTTTATACCCTTATTTCATGTTTAGTTGACGGGTAAAATCATACGATAATTACCGTCAACACTTGCTCACACCGGTGCATTGTGAGGGGTTTGTGCCTACCCCCGAGCGGAAGTGTTCAAAGATAACTCTAGTAAATTGCTCGTGTCATTGAGTTACTTCCTCCTGTGGTAGATCCTTGTGGCGCCTTGTGTAGGACTCGGTGTGTGATACCGATTAGCCACCGGACCACCGGTTGAAGTCGACACAACGGGGACGTAGCGTGCCGGCAAGCACGTGAACCCCGGGGAATAAATCTTGGTGCTCATATTGATTTCCTCACCTTCGAGTGAGTGATTGTGTTTTATCTCGGTGATTGGCTTCATCTCAAGGCAAAGGTATAATTCCAAGCACATCTCTTTTACCTTTGTGCAAAGTAGCTTTGTTCTCTAGTTAGCTTGTCTTGTGTAGTTGTGTAGTTGTTTTGCTTGTGCTAGTTAGCTTGTGTGGTTTAGGGCTTAGTGATAACTAGAATTGTGTAGGTGGCTTGCTTAGCTTAGTCGTTGCTCTAAGCATTGCAATTATAGCCTCTTATTGTTCTAATCACTTGTTCTAGTGGTTTGTAGAATTTTAATTTAGGCTATTCACCCCCCACTAGCCAACTCGGACCTTTCACACTCCCTCAGGTATGCTTCTCTTGACTCTTCATCTCTCTTCATCCATTCTTCTAATTATGTGTGGATCTCTTCTTTCTCTGGCTTAGCAATCTGATCCATCCTTTCAGCTTCCACTTCCCACTCACTCCAGCGTGGTGCTTTTACGGCTTCCTCTTGCTCCTTGTACCAGTCTTCATACTTCACAGTCTTGTCAGGGAATGCCTCCCATCCACAGTGAGGCTGGGTGTTGGCGGTCCTTAGAGCCTATTTCTTACCATCAATATGTTACCTAAAATAAATAGTAGGTAGGGCTTTAAACTAACATTTTCACAAGTTTTGGTGAGTACTTGACTTGCAGGTGTGACATGTGAAAATGCACACAAACCATAAAGAAAGCGCACATCCAGGAAACGTATTCAGAGAAAGCGCAATCCAAGAAAATAAGAAAGCCCACCTCAAACACTAAACTGGATCCATCCGTAACCGCGGGAGAGGTCCAGGCCCAGGGAGCAACCTACCACCCAAAGGCGGTGGCCAGATGGCGCTCCCCAGGTACCGACCGCCCCCAGGTGCGGCCACCCCCCTGGTGGGGACCTCCCGGGCCCATCTTCGGAGGCGGTGCTGATGACGGTTTGCTGATGGCGGTTTCACCTCCTTCCATACTTAGAACGCCCAAACCGCCCTAGTTGGACTATAAAAGAGAGGGAGAGCTCCCCTCCAACACACACCATCATTTGGAGCCATTTACCTCACCTCTCACTTGTATTCTTTAGATTAGTTTTAGTATTAGAGCAAGGCAAGAGCTAGAAAGAAGAGTTTGTATCCTTGGGAGAAGAAGGAACACCTCGGTATGAATACAATGCAGTTCTCTTTCAAGTTCAAGTTCTTATCTTATTTATATAGCAATGCATATGAACTATAGTATAGTCTTGGACATGTTATGATCATAATATATGAACTAGCTATAGTTTATGTGTTATGTTCTCGATATGTTCATCGTTGTTCTTCATCGTTCATTGACTTAGTATGAATAGAGGAAGAATTAGGGATGAGGTGACGGTTCATCGTGCCTTCTCGGTTGCTCTTAGCCTATCCTGTCACTCCGAAGGGGTGGGGTCCTAGGGGGCTAGGAGTTGTTTCCAAGTACGCGAGCATGGTACCCGGGTATGCGGAGATCGGCGAATATGCCGGTATCCCACGGGCAGAGGGGTAGGTGGGTAGGTGGTGACAGCCCTGTCCATCCCTAGCACTCCCCCATGTTCGGATATTGGGTAGGAGTTCGTAAAGTCTCTATCGGCTGGCAGACCAGCTGCGGGGATCTCCCTGTCATCCTAGACCTAGTCCCGATACTAGATATGCTAGTTAGATGTTTACTAACAGTTCTTTGCAAAGTTATATATGACCAATGCCTGCTCAATTAGATATATTCTTTTATTCTTTATTTCTGTTTTATCCTTGAGGTCGGCTCAGATGTGTGTCCACTATCTTTGAACTATGATTTACCCCTGCCTATGCTATGTCTACCTATGCATTCAATAAGTGATCATGTTTATGCCAAAGCTAGATGCATTCGTCCTGCCCTCCTACGGGAAATTATAAATATACTCACGGGTTGAAATGCTACAATGATAGTTCCGTGCGCTTGCGGATTTATCTATCCTGAGCTATCATGATTGGCATACCTAAGTACCATTACTTAAAGGATTGTAATTCTTGTGCACCCCACGGCGCCGTGTCACAGTTTTGTATATCGTAAGTAATGACGGTTAGGAAGGCCAATCCGGCACTTCTAACTGCTATTACCAGACTGCATTACCTAGGCCGGCGCCATTAAGGGCCAAGGGTTACCTTTCTGAAGTAATGGTGGTTGGAAATGTCAACTTACGTTTCTAGTATTATTATTAAGGACGGACTTATAGTCTATCTTTAGTAGTGATGCTAAGAAACGCCAACACTAGGCAGCCTGACGGCGGGCTTGGCGTCTTCTCCAGTTGCGTTGCTTCCTGGTCTGCTCACGGTTAACAAGTGTTCTACATTGACAGCGTACCTTTCCCGTGGGTAGTTTGAACTGGATCAGTCCAGACCCGATGTAGATAATAGCATTGGCGTTGTAGAGGAACGGTCTTCCCAAAAGAATAGGTGATTCATCGTCTCCCTGCATGTCAAGAACTAGAAAATCTGTGGGTATATGTTTATGTTGAATTCTTACCAGTGACGTCCTTAACCATGTCTTCAGGGAATCTTAGTGGTTGGTCTGCCATCTGTAACTAAATATATGTTGGGCATAGAGGTAAATTATTAAATAAATCATCATATACCTTTTTGTACATTACGTTGACGCCTGATCCAGTGTCGCAGGTGTCGGCAAAAGTGGTGTCTTTGATTGTGCATTCAATGATTGGTATACCTGGGTCACCTTTCTTTGTTGGGAATGGTTGGGGGAGCATATGATCATTTTTTGTGTTGAGAGCAATGATTAGTTGAGCAGTTTCTTCAGGTACATGCTGGGGCTTGTTCTTCCTCCATCTTCTATTGTTCTTCTTCTTAGCCATTACTGGTTGTTGTTGCTCTTCTTGTTGATGGAATTGCTTCGGGACTGCAGGAGTCTTTAAGATGCGGTTCTTGAACGAGAATATCTCTTTCTTGTCCTTGATTGAGAGGACAATCTTGGCATGTTCCGCATAGATGATGGCTTTGGTTGTGCACAAGAATGGTCGTCCCAAGATAAGGGGTGCCTTCTCATCTCCTCCTGTCTCAATGATCACGAAGTCAACTGGACATATGATTGCCCCACTCTGATGACAGCTTCTTCTAGCACTCCCTCGGGGTAGCAAATAGACTGATCTGCAAGCTGCAACGCATATCTGTGTACAACAAAGGATCACCTAATATTTTCTCATAAATTACCTTGGGCATTA